>ML210186.1:0-208872 GCA_004369085.1 Coprinopsis marcescibilis
CTAAAATCATATGAATTCCGTCAAAATAACGCAAGAAATGTGCATTCAAGTTATCGCGTGTTACCATCACGCTCTCAAAAGGGGTAAAAATCATGATTTTTGCGTGATTTATGGGATTACCACCCCCTCTCCAGGGTATGGGTTATGGGGTTTCAAGGGTTTATGGGATTTTTTGTGGATTTGGGTGGGAACGAGGGTGGGGGATCTCAAAATGTATGGGATTTCCCGGTTTATGGGTTAGCACCGGTATGGTTTAAGACGGTGTCGACTGTATGGGGTTTCACGGGTTTATGGGATTTTTTATGGATTTGGGTGGGAACGAGGGTGGGGGATCTCAAAATGTATGGGATTTCCCGGTTTATGGGTTAGCACCGGTATGGTTTAAGACGGTGTCGACTGTAGTACTCAATACTCAATCCTGATAGCGTGCATGAAATTATTGTCCTTAAGTCATCCGGATAACTACGACAGACCCAGAAGTTGAACCATGGTATACGGTCTTTTCTCTCCATTTTCGTGAGTTCCGGTGGGTGGTGCTATGGTCTGCTTCTTCAGAATGCTCACGAAACCGCCCAGAACTTCAAAGCAAGGTCTTTATAGAAGGCTCGTATTTCCAAAATTTGGCCTCGACCTCCGGGTTGGTCGAAACTGTTGACATCCGAGGATGCTCCTTCCCGCAGCTGAATGGCGTCGATTCATCAGTGCTAGGCTTGACAACTACTGTGGTTCTCGAATTTCCTCGCGCGCCCTACCCTGGTTGAGCACGCGTTTCTATAAAAAGGCCTTCTCCACACCAACGCTGTGACTTCCGCTCCTAGACAACGATACCCATCTTGAGATCCCCTGTCTAAAGCCCCCTTACGCCCTCTTACTCTTCTCCGTCAAGTCAGAGAGAAGACTGACTGACCCCCGGGCTCTATTGTTCGCGCAGACTCTAAAGGATCCACCCTTTCGGTCAATTCTGTTAACTAAATCAAAGGAAGGGCTGTTCGGAGAACAAGGTATCCATCCTATATGTGTGTCATAATTTTACTGTGTATTGTTCCCCGATAGATGTGTGGCTACTATATCCACAATGCGGGCTCAAGGTATCTTATCTACAAGGGATGGTGGAACGAAGCGAAACTTAAAGTTATGTAAAGTAAGTGTGCGAGGTATCGAATGCAATGCGGTTTACAAAATAATGATGCTGTTGTGATGCTAAAATACAATAATCCCAAGGTCAAGAGACACAGAATCCCAGCTGCGCCCACCAACGTTGAGATGTAAGTACAAGGGATGCTGTTCCTCCAACGAAAGATTAAAAAAACCCATAACAACGGGTTGAGTGTGTAACGAGATTATACTGAATACGACGGGATGGATGCCATGAAGGTCGAATAGTCAAGGTCCATTTGCTGCATATCTGATCTCCGGGGTTGGAGCTGAGTTTGTGTGTAGTCACAGTGCGACTCGACGAAAGGAACGGGCCCATCGTATACCGGTGTCGAATCCTGATAGGGATTATAGTGCGCCATCACGTCATAAGATGATTTTTGGCTGAAGGTATAATCTGGAGTCGAATGGCTGGCATACGGGATATAATGTTCGTTAGGTGGCGGAGTCCCGGGATAAGCGGGCGTCGTGGGCATGCTGTTCGTGTTCGTCGAGGGGGAGCCCGGGCTATCGCACCGAGCCCAACTCTCTGAACCTTCCAGTAGAGATGACTCAGTGGAAAGCCGAGGAAGCATGATGTTTGGCTGAGATGATGATGGGGGAACGAAGGTGGAATCCAAGGGGTGGACGATTTGCGTATGAGATTCGAACTGGTAAAGAGAGTTTGAAGAGGGAACGACTGGGTTGAAAGTGAACGAATTAAAATCCTGTGTAAGGTGTTCAGTAAACCTCTCGGAAATGGTCGATTAAGCTCATGACTCACAAAAGGCTGCTCGATTTTGATGCCGGAATCGAACGAATAACGGTCAAATGACGGAACGCTCAAGTACGATGCGTCTTGGCCAGCATCGTATGTTTGGCTTGTCAATGGCACTGGTGGGAGCGAAAGAATCTCTGTCGAGAGAGGAGAAGGACAAACATTGGTGGATACAGAACGACGCGAGGGTTTCGAGCTTGACGCCCTTCGAGACGCTCTCCTGTTAAGGTTGGTCTCTGACTCCTCTGAGTCGCCAGCGGGAGCTGATCCTGACCTGCGGAATGACTGTTCGGTAACTGGTACTTCAAACCGGGCTACCACCTGTCGGACGTGTGTCTTGTCGAACTCTCTGACAGCGTTGTCAAGCTCCTTCCCCTTCTTTCCCTGCACCAATAACTCCGCTATTTTCGCACAACGCGTATGATCCTTTGGCCCAACCTCCCGAACCTTCCGCTTCGCGCCGTTCTTCTTGTGTAGCGGCTTGAACGCGTACTGCGGGAACTTGATTCGGTGCTGTTCCTCTGCGAGCTTGGCCTTGCGGTGCCAAAGCTGCCGTTCTTCGTGAGGGAGGTTTTGCCAGGTCAGACCGATGATCTTTGAAAGCGTGCTGTGGTTGGTCTCAACCCCAGTAGAGACGTGTTGCGATCGAATAAACGAAGACCTGAAGAGAATGAACGCGTTTGGGGGGCGGGGGATGTAGTTCTCGGGCTTCTTCCTGGCATGGGTCTTACGTGGCTTGGCAGACTCGTCGCTTTGGGGAGGGAAAAGGAGGGAGTCTCCAACGTCGTCATCATGTATAGATGGGGGATATGGATCATGAAAGGTTCCAGGGGTGACGTTGGGAGCAAACGCGATTCCACCAGGGCTAGTGGACATGAAAGGAAATGACAAACACGCAGAGGAACCTGGAACAGCACCCGCAGCGTCAGTGTTGAACACATACACCGATTCAAAAGGTCTCGAGTCTCACCATCGCCGACTGGGGCGTCCGTCTGCCTTGAGGCACTGCGGGACGATCTATCTGCAGGCATAACGAAGGTGTCGATCGTCCAGCGTACACACAAGAGATTTGAAGAGGGGGAGAAGGTATCGCGAACAACACGAGGCACTTTCCCTCAGTCTTATATTTAAAACCTTTTCATCATGTCAACGGAGAAGCGATCACCTAGAATACGTTAACAATAATTGCCACTTCCAGAAAACACACTCACAAGATCGCATCGCACGTTGCCGAGCTCCGCCCCTTTGGTTCCGAATGAAACCGGACACAAATTGGATTCAAACTTCCAAACATGATACCTGTCCCGCTGCCCGTCCGCAACACCGACTGCCCACCTCCTTCTTCGTAATGGGCCGGCTCACGATATTCTCTCCATGGATTTCTGGTACCCTGCCGGATGTACGGTCTAGATTATCCGTGGACTGTTCGTCCAATCTCCTGCTCTTGTAACTGTCCGGGAGCGCCCAGCCTTCAAGTTGTTAGACGACAGCAGGACAGCGGGGGCAGCACTATTTTGAATGGCGGTTCCCGGTTGCACCCTTGGAAGTTGGAAATGATAATGATAAGGGCTAATTTTGAGCAGGGCCAAATGTCTGTCTGCCCCCTGATCGAGATGTGGCGCAATTAACGAACCCGATGTTCATCGTCTACATTTTGATTCCGTTTAGCGCGCCTGCTTTCGACATTCGCCATCAAGGAATATCCTCCTCTTGAACAGGAGAATGGTATCAACGCTGTCAAGCGTTTTGGTTGAAGTTTTTAAAAGCTCTCGAGTCTCGACGTCGCGTGTTCGCCCTGCCTGTGATCTCTGTATTGTTGAAAGGCCAAAGGAAGAATGTGCGCCAAGACCCTACCCCACTCGCCGGCCCGTCTTTCTCACGGTCCTTATTTGGGAGGCATAAACTGAAGCCTCAAAGCGTTCAGCTCGAACCGCCGGTAAGAAGTTTTGAAATAGATGGAATACAAGAAACACCCTTCTTGTACAAGGGGAGTCATATGCTGGGTGCTCTGACTCACCCGCGTCTCACTCTTTGAGCAACACGTTGCCTTTTGCCTTGTTTTTTTCTACCAATTTCTAACCCTTTGAATTGCGTCCAGGTCCCGTTATAAATGAATCTCACACGCTCAATATGTTAATCACAAAGGAGAAGTGCCCTGGAGCACCTCCGAGCACGCCTCATGTGGCGTAATGGCCGTCCCCGTCCATCTTTGGCTCGAAGGACCAACTGGAGTCAACCTTGACCCATTTCCGCTTTTGGAATTGTGATTGAGGATTGCTCATCACGAGCTCGTCGATTTCTCAAAGGATGTTCACTCAAGCGCTCTCTTGACCAAAACACCTCGAGAACATCACGGATCTCGCTATCGCTTCATTGATTTTATCTTCCACACGTGGACTCGGTACTGGTTCGAGGAGTCTGATGGTCGCATTGGATGACTTCTGCGTAACGCGGACCCCGCTCGAAGTCACGCTTGTCAGACGGCTGTGGCCTCTCCTTTCACGACCTTATTCTCTTAGAGGTAATGAATACTCTCCACATCACAAAAAGACCGACTCTATGGTGCTTGCATTGAACACTGCATTGAATTACATGTTGGTTTCTGTCACGACGCGGTGCTTGCTTTGGATACCGGATTGAATCATAGGAATGTTTCAACCTTCCGTTTGTGGGTCATTCGAAATTGAACTGTGTTGTACTTGGCCACCGAGATATCCTCCAGCTGTCTTAAATTACGTTTTTCAACGCCTCTGACGCCTTGATTCTGTTTCTGTCGAAGGACAAAGGCGTTTGAGTTTGATGCCTTTTTGTGGCAGTAAGCTGTAGTTGCGACCGCTACGTAAATTGCGCCTCATTAACTACAATGGACCTTTCTCCTCAAACGCAAACGGTCAGACTAACCCGGAGGTGACTATCATTGACTCGAACGCGATCTAGGAGCTACAATCGTTATCCCCGTGTAAGCAAAAATCGATTTTGGTTGGGAGGTTGGAAGTGAACTGGGTGTCTACTAACAGTTTCACAGCCCCCGGCGGCAAACCATCTTCAACCCGATGTATGTATGTGACTTTTCCTTGTCGACTACGGAGTTCCTTACCATTCACAATCAAAAAGTCAAGCCAATGCACAATGCACAGCTGGAAACCCCTTCCCCATCATAATTGCACATAAGTAGCCTGAACTTTGCCGTCGAATGCAATGTGACTTCATACTCAAAATGCTCATACATACGGTCGATCTCAGGCTTAGGATTTTTGAGCAGGTTCTTGCCAGTCATATTTATTTTGTTTGCTGTTGTGCCAGCAGCTAAAGTTTGTCTCCTCATCATTGCTTCACTCTTCAAACTTCCAAATTTACCAAGGTAAACAGGTTTTGAATCAGCCAGACGACTCAACCCGCCCAACTCTACACTGTCCTGTTCTCCCAATGCTTTCCGTATAAGGTTACTGTGAAGCTTACCTGAATTTCGCAGGCTTCCTCCGTGCACCTTTGCGAACTCAGCGCCAACATTTGTGGATTGATTTCCTAATCGGTTCGGACACGAGGCTCACAATGTCGTAACGCGTGATTCATCGCCGCCGATGACGTTCCGTGACATTTCACAACACAAGATTTAAACCTAATCTCTGCCTGGCGAACGGGGTGACGATGGCAGTTGACCTCTGACTTGAAGTACTTTAGCAGTCATCCTACGTGCAGGCTGTCCTACGAGCGAGAATGGATCCAACTCGAAACTCCTGTGGCTGAATGTGTATATCGATGTGCATGTTCCAGTTAAACGAACGGAGATGTTGGTGATCCACCCTTTCAGAAGGAACAAGTTGGAATGAGCTTTGTGACTCGTACCAGTCCTTCCAGGTGCCTTAACATTTCGGCTACGGCGAGCAATGCGAGGAAGGGGGATTGGGTCAGATTGGGTCTGCGCGGCGGCGTGGCGTTGGAGCCTGACGCGCAGGTTGGATGAGTTGGATGCCAAAAATACAGTATGTATACTTACATACGATGATTGTCATTGGTGGCAGCTTGAACTACGGATAGACATTCCAATCAGAAGCCGTGGAAGGTCTGATTCAGATGCATAATGATCTCGTTTCCTGGGTTTGGGGAGCAGTGCGAGGCTGGTGAAGATCATACTATCGCATCCCAAAGAGGATACATAGTAAGCGCTGGGAGCTCAGGGATTGCAAGAGGAAGGTACTTGCGTTAGGGTTGACTCGACTTGAATCTCTACTCCTACGTACCCACTTGAAAGTTGAAACCACGGTTAGAATGAGCGCCCATCCGAGTCCGGCTCTGGCCATCGTCCGGCCGGAGGCGGAGTGATGGTTGAGGCGATGACGTAACGTATTGATTTCGGGCAGAAAGTCTGAACTGAACGTCGTGGAGGGTGACAGCAACATTCTCTCAGAGTACATCTCACCGGCATTGTTGCCCGGACAGCCAATTTATGCTCCAGAGCTTAGCTCATCGCAACCTCAGACACAGGGTGCTACCCTCTACGCTATTGGGACAAGTCAACCAGGTTTCATTTCGCTATTTCGCTGCACGTAGGGGACACAGAGCCCCAACACATAACTTCTCAGGGCTACATGGTCGCGCTGAAGCAGTCGATGATGCTAACGTCGTAGCAGGGCATTCTCGGTTTCTCGCTGAAGCGCCTGCCACCAGCAAATGGGAGCACGCAGGACTTGGAAAGCTTGGAAACGGAGAAAACGTCGACGACTTGTCGAAGGACGAGTACGATGGCGTGACACAGGGAAAAGGTGACTAGATTACCTTCGAAACTCACGCATCATGTCTACTGACCTTCCATAAGGAAAGATTCTACCCACCTCGTCGCACCTTTTCAAACTTATTCTTCCACTGGGCGATCTATCTCATCCTGCGAATGGACAAGTCAAGCCCAGCACTCCAGGCATACGACCATCAAGATCCAACGTTCCGCCAACAGTTATACTACTTCATCCTTCCCAACCCCTATCCCACGTCGGCCGACTTATAACTTTATCGCTTGCGCCCGCTACACCGATAGTCTCATTCCGAAGCGCCTCCGCGAAAGGGTTGGCGTTCCAATGGTCTGACTCGACTGATGTGGGCGACTTCATACGTGACGCAGCTCGTTCGGCTCACTTTTCGATCTGCATCACTTACTCGGCAAATGAACGCCTTAGAGAGTCATTTTTACGACAGGAACATGCCCGCCCTTTGCCAGTGAATCGGGACTCAAGCACAAGAGAGGCGAATTTCGATGACGATGTGGTCGAAACAGTTATTCAAGTTGATGTTCCCACCTTCGCAGACAGGACGCAGTACATCAGGCGTCGACTATCTAAGATTGAAAGGGAACTACACAGTCTGGAGTCAATCAAGCGGGAATGCGACGTCGAGGCTCACCGCGGCGCGCGAAGAATGGCCGTTACCGGTTTTGGCATGCTGGTCGTTTACTGGGCCTCTGTGGCTAGGTTAACATTCTGGGACTACGGGTGGTGAGTACCGAAGCGAGCAGCGCTCTGAGAATGAAAGCTCATGGTGTGATAGGGATGTAATGGAACCAGTCACCTATCTTTCTGGCTTGTCCACTGTCGTCCTAGGCTACTTATGGTAAGTAGTATCCACTTACCCCTACGTTATACTCACATGTGCTCCATTGCGCCCACTTAGGTTTTTGTATCAGGGACGGGAAGTCTCGTACTCCTCGGTTCTTTCCCAGTCGATCTCTAGAAGAAGGGAAATACTCTACCATTCCAAGGGCCTAGACCTTTCCCGGTGGGAAGAGCTTGTCAGCGAACGATCAGCCCTCAGGAAGGAAATTGGACGCATAGCTGAGGACTACGGGGATAGGTTACCGAGAGAAGATGCCCAAAAAGATGAGCAACATGACCAGCGCGAGTCGTCAACTAAGGATCCTGCCACTGTGGACCGAGAAAGAATTGCCGGGGCCCGAAAGGTTTAGCCTGAGCTCGTTAATTGCACAAGCGGCTTCCAGGAACAACAGCACTACACCATGGAGTATTTAATTGTCAATACATAGAGGTTAACGTATGCATTCAACTTGCACCATCAATGCATATCGGCGGTGTTTCAAACAATGGCTCGTTGGTACGCTTGGACGGTGACGGACGGGTAATCCCAGTGAAACTGTTGCGAAGTATGTCTGTCAGGTCAATCGATTTGGGTCTGATACTCTACTTACGAAGTGGTTTCCACCGCTCAGCACATGATAATTGATATTTTCTCCCCCAGCTGCTTGGTCGTCATCTTGGACTTGCCAGTAGGCAGCTATCGCAAAGCCACCCGACGAGTCTCCCACCAGATTCCAAATCTTTATGCGCGGGAATAGTTCCTTGACCTCAGAGCTGTAGCAGACACTACGGTACGCCTTCAGGATCTGTGGCCCAAAGTTGCCTGAGAGAAGCCAATCTGATCCAGTGACAGCGAAGGGCTCTGGAACGAGCATCTTGGGCAAATGGTCATGCATTTTGAAAATGCTAGGGACCTTGGCTGTGGTTGGAACTGTGAAAGCCAGTGCGGTCTCGTTCCTTTGGCTTATGTCACCGTGATCAAAGTAGCCTGTGAGCCACTGGATTGTGAATGGGGTCCTGTCCTCTGAAGCGATAGACCCGTCGAACGCGGGGAACCACAATACGAGCTGGGACAGGTAGTCCCAAGGCAACGGAAGGGGCGTCTGAGCGCAATACGTTAGCTCTGTGCATTAGACGGCTGACTCACTGACCTTGCAGGATCAGGGAACGGAGGTGGTGTGAAAGTCGCGTCGTTGTTTCGGCGCCTAATTCCGACGCGCGTGCGATTCCCGGAAGAGTGAACGAATTGCCCAGAGACCATCCCAGGAGGGCAGAGCCCCCCGTTTTCTCATCTTCAGAAATTGGAGGGAGAAGGTTGGTTTGAATAAACACGTCCATGAATTGAAGTATCTCCAACCCCCTATCCCGGAGGTATTGGGCCTTTTGTGAATCGGTGCCGTTGACGATGAATCCCAGGTCTGAAGGCGAAAGAGGGGTGGAGCCGGGGTAGTCTCTTCGGTTGAGTGACACGATCCTGAGATTCGCCTCCGCGGCGATCTCCATGACACGCCTGAAAACGACTATCACCAGGCGTTAGGTTTTAGTTAGGAGGAGATCTTTGAAGTTGCGACAAAGCGTACGAGCTGTGAATATTATTCCGTGCACGAGGAAGATGGTGCCATAGGTCATGCTGCTGGGAGGAGGCCCAGAGTCCAAGTAACCCAGCTGCGTCCCATTACCGTTGATTACAATGGAATGGAGGTCAAACATTTGAGGGAAATGTTGATGGTTTACTCATTTCGTGTTTTTAGTTGAATTTATATCCTTTATCGGCTTCCTGGCAGCGGCTTGCTCGCATATCTCAGGGGATATTGCACGCTTTGCGCAGTTCTATTACTAACTCTTTAGCTGGTGCAATTATCTTGGGCAAGGCGCAAAACAGCTTTGTGTTTTGAGGTGGCAGAAGGTATGCCTTTGGCAACCAATTTCCGGGAATGAAACACATCCTGTGGTATCAATGTACACGATACTATCTCATCCGAATCCCGATATTTGCGGTTATTTATCGAGTGAATCCAGAGCCCCAATGTCACAACCTGCGCCTCTTTGATGCATTTCCAGAGGATTAGTAAAGAATCTACCACCAATGTGCTTTGCAATCATAGAGTCCGTGTAATAGTAATCCACGGATATTAAGCTACCGCCAACAGATAGGCCTCAATTGTCCTCTCAGGCTTGTCCCATTGAACCTGTACAAAGTCAGCCAGGCGAGAAGGAGCAACGACAAGCTGGGTTACATATAAAGTGGTTCGTTCCAGTGAGAACATTGAAGTTCTCTCCACCGTGCGCGTCGTCGTCATCTTGGATTTGCCAATAGCAGACCACTGCAAAGGAGCCCGTCATATCCCCAGTGACCTCCCACACCTTCATATGTGGGAATAAACTCCTGATTTCTTTGCGGTAGCACGCCTTGTGGTAGTTTGCGGAAAGCTGTGAACTGAGGTTCTTCATGAGGAGACCGTCTGAGCCGGCTAATGCATCCGGAAACGCGATATATGGGATGTGAGAGTGCATGTTGTAAATACTGGGACAACTGTGGTGCTGGGAACGACAAATGATATTGTGGACTCGTCGCGTTTGCTGATGTCGCTGTGATCGATATAGTTCGTCAGCCACTGTGTTGTAAGAGGTATTCTGTCTTTGAAAGGGATAGAGTCCTCCATATAAGGGAGCCAATTCCTAGCGGGGAGAGGCATGCCCAATCCAATGGAGGGTGGATTTATAACCGGAGCAACCTTGGTTCAAACTTTAAAGTCAAATATATCTAATAAAGATAATCACCTTGCATGATCACAGAGCGAAGGTGCTTCGAAAGTCGATCCTTCGCGTCATCAGCCAATTCAGAGGCATGTGTAATCCCCGAAAGTGTAAAGGAGTTCCCGAGGGACCAACCCAGTAGGGCCACGCCGCCTGTTTCCCCATCTTCAGAAATTTCAGGGAGTTTGTTGACTCGGATGAACATATCAATGAAATGAACCAACTCCAGGCCTCCTTTACGAAAGTAACTCACCCTTTCAGCGTCAGATCTTGATATAAGCCCAATATCCTCTGCTGAAAGTGGAGAAGAGCCGGGATAGTCGCTTCGATTGATTGCCACAATCCGAAGACCCGATTGTGTTGCGAGGTCCATAACCCTTTGGAATATAGCTACACATGTTGTTAGCTCTGTAAGGAGTTTTGAGAAGAGATCATACGAGCTGAGAAAACTATCCCGTGGACGGCAAACAGAGTCTTGTAGTTGATACGATGACTCAATGGCGGCCCAGAGTCCAGATATGCGAGTCTTGCACCGGCGTTGTTCACCACGAGCGTCTGAAATGTCATGGGATGATTTAGCGATGTAAGGTGATGGCGGGCGTTAGCTGAGTTGGCCAGTTCATTGTCAAACGGTTAGCTTTATATCGAAAGAAACCTGTACGCTGAGTGGCGCGGACTTCTTGCACTTAAGAAGGCAGCTTCAGCGGGTTTGACCTCTAGGCTCCATGTGCTCAGGGCAGTTTTTCTTCAGTTAGCTTGCCCAAGTAGAAAGCTGTCGATAGTCCGTGGTAGAGGGACCTAACGTGATCGTAGTGGAAGCAAAGAGCAACTGGAAGGCCGAAGCACAGTGATCCGGAATTCATATACGATGTGGCAGTGCTATCCGTGTAAGTACACCGCCGAGCCCGAGGCGAGCCTTTACTTCTTTGCTTCTCCCATTGTTCTCCCGAATTTCATAGTTTTACGCTCAATTTGTGGCCTCAAGCTCAAGAACATGATTGCAGATCTTTAAGGTCAGCTTTACTTCATTTATCATTCCAAAGGATTCCTGAAAGGCCTCTGTTAATTTCTTTCCATCTAGCGCTCCGGTCAGGTGTCTGATGTGATTGGTCTGGTACAATCGCGGTGCTGAGCGATTGACTTGAATGTCCCTGCTTGGAAGTAGCTCCACTTCCAGTACCCGTTACTATCACTACTGTCCAGGGGCCACGGTCTTCTCGGGAAATGTGCTCTGTCAGCTGTTGCTTCCGAATCAACTTTGGCTAAAAGCGCTGATAGCGCTTTCATCGATAGCGACATTCAATCTTGTTAGGCACAGGTAGGGCCTGGTAGCATACCGGTATTCCTGATGCACAAGGTATGTTTTAACGCAGTTTTAAGCTCGAGTCTACTATGTATTAACAATCCGTGGTATTTCTAGCTCAAGCTTTCGCACTTGAAACTGTTTAGGACACGAAGATCGGATAAGCAGGATGGAGGAACTGGAAGGAGACAAAGTAACACAGTAGTGAATGCCGGTGAGCTGCCGTTTCCTGTATATGTCACGGTCGTTTTCACGTAGTAACCTAATCATAACAGAATCCCGCCCATCGACCGGCCCCTTCGCTGGCGCGTCGAATATCTCGATGGAAGACTCCCAGATCAATGTCATTGGAGGAGATATGCTATATGTTACGAATATCACAAATGTGAAGTATGCAAGTGCCGAACTTCATTCCTGTATGTCTCCCCAGAAAGATCAATATGGATGGGTCTTGAACACATTTACTTTCTAGACAGCGACCTCGAGATACTCGAAGCCTTGCGTCGGCTACCAGACCCCATAGGCTTCTCGTGGAATGCTTCTAGAGTCTGTTCCCCTGGAACCCGCACCCTGCATATCCAGGAAGTTTCTATATGGGAAGAGACTTCCAGTTCTGCTGCGGTATATGTTGCAGCTGACTCGGCAGGGAGTGGAAAGTCAGCGCTGGCACACAGCATCTCACAGAAGGCGCACAGAGAAGGGAAACTCGTTGCAAGCTTTTTCTTCGACCAAATGAAACATCAATCCAGTGCCTCTGGCTTTATGGCCGCCTTAATTCGCGGCCTTTGCAATGTCAGCGAGACAATCAGACGACGAATTGGCGAAATCCTAGCGAGGGACGACACTCTTGCGGATGCGGATCCAGTCCGACAGTTCGAAGAAATCATTTTACCTGTCTGTCCAATCCTGCCTCAGGGACGGCAGTTCATCATTGCCATAGACGCTCTTGACGAGGTGCACGACCCGATTGTTGTGACCTTCTTGCGAGATTGGGTGCCTCGCCTTCCACCGTCCTTCCGTATATTCCTCACCACCCGCCCTGAAGCTCATATCATGGAGCATCTTGAGAAGCAACCTCACATCCGGCAATCCTCTCATTCCTTAACGGGACTTGCCAACAGGTCAGACCTAGAGCTTTTCATCAAAGATTGGTTCTCGAAGACCAAGTATGGAGCCTCGATCTCTCCCAAGCTATTCGATGCATTTGTCGCCAAATCAGAAGGGTTGTTCCTGTGGACAACAACCGTCCTCCACCACATCGACGACGCTTATGATCAAGTTGGCGAGCTGGAAGACATCATTGCTGGGGGCAGTGACGATTGGAAGGAAGCTGACGGGGCTGTCAAGCAGCTCGACAGTTTGTATCAGCGGATTCTGCTGAAACTGCGGTGGACGGATCGACGTTTTGTGGAGAAATACAGGATCATCATGGGAGCGTTGGTTACTTTGGTGGAGCCCCTCTCAGCAACAGGCCTTGCTGCACTCTACGAACCAGATGGTATCACTTTGGACGATATTCATAGAATCTGCGGAATGCTGCGACCTTTGTTGCGAGATTATTCTGCGGACGATTCCCAGAGGCCCATTCACCTCGTCCACCTATCCGTTCAAGAATATCTGACGCAGCGGGCGCCTTTGCCATATCGAATAATATGCGAAGAGCAACACTCGACGTTATTGCGCCTCACGCTTTACACCATTAAGAACCATCTGACGTCGGAAAACGTTCCTATCCTCGGTTACACAGACGGGGACTGGTTCGGAGATGTTACATCGTATCCACCCGCAATACCCACATTATCGAAGAGGGACGTACTGGAACCGGTTTGGTATTCATGCCAACACTTAGAAACGCACACATCGTCAGTGCCATCGACAAATGATGAACAACTTCACGCCGAGCTCGCGCTGCATGTTCTGGTTACAGACCCAAGGCCAATACTTGAATTTACAGCATCCACAGGTCGCGTAATACAAATCGTGCCTTTAAGGAAGTTAGCCTTGGTGAGCCACAGCCTTACATTTCGATGTAGCCATTGTATTCAACCTTTCTCGCCCATAAAACAGAGTTTATCCCATTCACCCCTAGATCCAGTATCAAGCCGGAAAACCGCCGCAGCTTACAGTGCTCTTTCCCGATCTCTCTTACGGATGAATCGACACGCGCAGGCTCTTCCATTAATCGAAGATGCCGTGAACCATTATCGAGAACTTGGTTCGGATGCAGTGGGCATCCAAACGATTGGGAGGGAATTCGCGGTGGCTCTTCACACGCTTTCTTCAACATTTCACCATCTCGGATCCTTCCAAAAAGCCCATCAAGTTGCTCTGGAGGGCTTGGATCTTGTGCGACCACTAGCTGTCGTCCAACCTACAGACTTCCAGCCCCTGTTGAGCAAACTCCTTCGTACCTGTAGCATGGTGCTATTGGAATTGGGCCAACAAGACAATGCACTCAAAATGGCACTGGAAGACACCCAAATTACACGCCAACTCGCCGCAGACAACGCCGCTAAATTCCAGGACGATCTTGCTACATCGCTCTTCAACATACACGATATATATTCAGCATTGAAGTGCCCCGATGATGCCATTCCGCCCGCCGTAGAAGCAGTCCAAATCTACCGTCGGCTGGCCCTGGAGGATCCTGCAAGATTCAATGTTGTTCTCTCCGATTATTTGGACCGGTATTCCAAGACCCTCTTCAAACTCGGCAAACACGAAGAAGCCCTTGACCCGGCACAAGAATCTGTTTCTATTCGCAAAATTCTGGCAGCGGACGATCCGGATGCTTTCGAACATGTGCTCGCGATGGGACTATCCAGATTGAGTTATGTTCTTTTTCACTGCAGGCGTCACAGTGATGGCGTCTCAGCAGCACTTGACGCTGTCATACTTGGCCGCCGTTTGGCTGCTAAAGACAAGCAATTCGAAGATCAACTGGCCTCTAGCCTCCATGTACTGGGTGCAGGTCTAGCCAAAAACTACCAATTCGCCGAGGGAATCGAGCCAACGAATGAAGCTGTCAGCATCCGACGTCGTCGAATATTGGAAACCGGTACATCCATCTACAAGGAGGAGGCGCTGGTCGATTCACTTTACAATCTTGCTTACCTTCTCGGTACGTTCAAGCGATACGAAGACGCCGCTTCTCACATGGTGGAAACAATCGCAATCCTTCGCCGTTTGGTCACCAAGGATCCCATCAAATACGAAGGTCTTCTATCCGACTGTCTCTTTAGATACTCGGCCAACATGACTGGCCTAAACAGGCATATCGATGCTGTAGACGCGATGCGGGAAGCCCTGGAGTTTCGACGTAATGTCGCCGCTCGCAAAGGTGACCCGGCCGCGTTCACGGACGAGGATCTATCGCGGTCACTTGCAAAGTTGGCCAATTCCTCTGGCCAATTAAACCGTTATGACGAGGCTGTCTCATTGTGTCGAGAGGCTATCGAAATCGATCGGGGCCTGGTTGCGACACACGAGAAATTCCGAGAACAACTTGCCTTGTCGCTTCGCGACTCTGGCTGGTACCTTTGGAATGCAGGCCAGTACGTCGAAGCGATCGAGAACATACAGGAAACGGTCAGCATATATCGTCAACTTGCGGCATGTGGCCAAGAAGGGGCACAAGAGTCCTTGTCACGCTCCCTTTATGACTTGGGATGTCATCTCGGTGCACGCGAGCGATACGATCAAGCCCTTCCTTATTCCTCGGAATCTATCGCAATTCGTCGGGACTTGGTCGCGAAGAATCCTGCTGTACACGAGGATGACCTATCGGAATACCTTCAGGGGCATTCAGTCTACCTCTCGCATACAGGCAAGCATGTCGAGGCGCTGGAGGCCGCGCAGGAAGCAGTTGGCATTCATCGCCGACTAGCCTTGAAGGAACCCGATGCATTCGAGGAAGGCCTTGCCTCATCGTTGTCAACCTTGGCCGACTGCCTTGAAAGTCGCAAATGTAGCGATGACGGCAACGCTATCCTCTCCCACCGGAGGGAGGTCATTGAAATTCATCGCCGTTTGGCATCCAAGGATCCGGCGACATACCAATCCATGTTGGTCACCTCACTACAACTCTACGGGTATCGTCTTTCAAGGGCTGGGCAGGGCGAAAGAGCAGTCGAAGCACTACAGGAAGCGGTCACCATCCAACGTCACCTCGCAAAGCAGGAGAGCTCTTCATTTAAAGAGTCCGACCTGGCCCTGTCGTTGAATGGCTACGCCTGGTACCTGACACAGACGACGCCAAACTCATACCCCGATGCTGTGCTCCACGCCGAAGAAGCCGCTGCGATATACCGTCGATCCGTGGCCAAGGATCCGGATAATGTGGACCTCTGCCAAAACTTTCTTGCACTTATAGACACTTTGGTTCATGCACTAAACCTATGCCAGCGATACGATGACGCCATAAAGGCGGTTAAAGAGGGACTTGCGATTTGCCAACAAAAGGCAGAAGTTGAACCCCTTGCAAACTCCTTCGACTTTCCTGCCAACGTCCTTCACCAGCGCTATTCAGAGGCACTTTTCAACATTGGACGAGACGATGAGGCTCTGACACACACAGAAGAGGCGGTGGTCCTCAACCGTAGACTTATCGCAAGCGGTGACTCAACGTCAGAACGGGAGGAGGAACTTGAAGAATGTCTTGCGCTCCTCAAAAAGATTAAGAGTCGGCTGGATCCATTGGTTTGAAAGTCGCGGTTGCATTTATATTTACCCCTGGGGTTACCCATACTTGCCTTGATCAGGATTCGACCATTTTCTTTGGACTGAATTGTGAATTGCAATATATAATTAATTCCTAGGATGCCAAATAATGTGCGTTTCATAAAGAACGACCCTTGTAAATTGGTGTTCCAACTGACAATAACCTACTCCGTAACCTCGAAAACAGTCCGTATTACGTGATCAGCCTTTCGCTTCGTATGCTTGATAAACCCAAGATAATCCAATTCATGCAGCGCACGAATGAACCTAGCCTGGACTTCCAGCTTCCACTCTTCCTCTGTCTGATCTGCATTGTCATCCACCTCAACATCCTCCTGTTGCTTCTGCTTGCCTTTAGTTTTTGCACTCAATTTTCGAGGCGATTGTGGCTTGCCCCTCTTCTTCCTAGGAGACGCAGCCTTCTGCAGTTCGGTTTTTTGGACCTCCAATACACTTTGGAAAGACTCAAACCAGTCGTAAACGTTGATCATCTTCCCGCTGTCTAGATATCTCTTGAAGAGAATGCTGGTATCTGGAAGCTGCCAGAGTGATTCTTCTTCGCTGTCGACATCCGGTGTGGACTGGACTTTGTCGGTAAAGTCGTGCGGTCGAAGCAGGCCAGAAATCATCGTTGCACGTATGGATGGGTTAATAAGCTGTAAACAAGGGGTAAGCAGCGGGGCGACAATACTTTCCGGAGAGTGTACCTCAGATGGAAATGGCGTCAGGCCGGTATACCAGATTTCCCAAAGTGGGTTCTCTTCCAGGGAGACAAGGTTCGATCTGTTTGTGCATTAGCCTTGTGCAACGAAATCGATGACCACAAGAGCCTCACTTGAAGAATGACGTTGCCCATTCACTAAATTTATTCGGCACGTCATCCTTAGAGTTGGTTTTTAGAAGTTCGATCAAGGCTTCCACCTCCGCCGTCGCTTCTCGCGTGATCGCAGTCTCATGCTCCATCTCAGAGAAGAGATCTAGTATCTGGGGGAGCACCTTTGCAACTTGGGCGACACTCATCTTCCTATTGTGGGGGTAGGGTCAGCCAAGTTCTGCCGAGTACAACTAACCCACCAACCGCATGATCAAGCTCAAGTCCTTGACATCTCTATCAACGTTGTTCTGTAAGAACTCAACCAGGATATCGGATAGCCCGATTTTGAAATCCCAGCCAAGTCCCTTGTACCCCTCGTTGACAAGGAATAGTTGGATGATCTTCATAACATTGAACACGACGACCACCGCTTTGGCTCGAGAATAGAGCTGCTTTCGATGCTTCTCCACAAGGTTGGGAAGATTCGCGGGCGTGAGCAACTTCCATTGTTGATTACGCTTTTCATCGCTCAGCTTCTTCGATACAGGAGCAAGCCGAGTTAGGAGGTCGTCTGCAATGTCTGACCACTCGGGTTGAGAGAGTTCTTTGCTTCTGGGTGTTGAGTAGAGGATTGATGTCAGGGGCTCGATTGAGAAATGTTTCATATGCATCAGCTGTAGGAGATGTTAATTTGATTTGGTTAATCACGGTTCTGCGGTGGCTTGGTGGTTCAACCCACCTGGAGGTTGGTGATCAAGGAGTCGAAGGTTGGGTTATATCGCAAGTAAAAGTCCGCAATGTATTGAAGAGCGATTGGACCAAGGATGACGTCGGGTTGGAAGTCCACGGAGAAGAACGTCTGTGCAGATGGTGAGAAATGATTATGATTCGGGGTAAAGATGCGTCCTCACTTCGAGTAGAACGGTGTTTAGGACAGAAACTCCTCCGGGCAATGTCAGCTTTCGTATCCGCAAGCGTTTGAGGATCGACCGGGGGTACGCGATATTCAGATACAACGGCACTGGCGATGACATGGAGAGAATGAACACCAGAGGTAGAGCCCGCACATGTTGGCTTAGGTTGACCGTTGATTAGTGCCAACACCTAGTTGGCAAGTAATATCTTTCCGTACCTGCAGATATAGAAGATGTCTTGCATTACTTCGGTGTCAAAGACCTCAAAATCATGGAGAATTACGATCAATTGTGCGTCATTTCCTGATTGTCTGAATTAGTGGCCAGAGTGCACGAAAGTCTTTGGGAAGGCATACCTCGAACAGTGCAAAATTCTTTGTACCATGCGACTAGGAGTTTAATGTCGTAATTTGGGACCGATGTGGTAGACCTATGACTTTCTAACCCGATAAGTGAGAACGAAAGCTGGAAATGAGAGTTGAAGTACCTCGGACGATGTCTCTAGTCCCTTCAAGGAAGCCTGCGATCAAGCTCCGCATGCCTGCAATTGCATTGTGACAATCCGATGGATAGAGATGAACGGATCGGTTATCCAATCTTTGAGAGACATCATATAGGAATGTCCCGCGGAAAGCAGGATCTAGCGACTGTAAGGTTGTGCATATCCGGAAGGAAATCCTAAACCATACTTGTGACAGTGATAATTGGAAGTTCCGGGTGAGGAAGGCCTGTTAGAGTCGCGTGGTCTTCTATTTCCTTAACAATCTGGCCTGCGACTGGATCCAATAGTCTCCGAGCGATAGCCTAAAGTAGTTCGAATTGAAATCGCTGCTAATCTAAAAACCAATGAACTGACCTGGATCCTATCCAGGCATTTTGCCCATGCTTTTTTATAAGCATCGAAGCAGACCTGTCTATCCTCTTCTTCTTTCTGGAGTCCTTCGGACATAGGAAGCTCAGGCTTTTCACGTTCGTCGTGGTTATCTCCTGGTTGGACGTCAGACCCCAGGGGCTGTTTCTGTAACCTTGAATGCCACTAACCCTCCGAATATGGGATGTAGACCATCGCCTGTGATTCATACCGTCAGTTTAGTCCTTCGTATCGTTGTTCCTATCATACCTGATCATATTTCACGCTTGTCATTGCCACACCTGAGTCTGAGGAACGAGTTCTGCCAAAATTGGCGTTGAACGCGAACTGGAAGACGACGCGCTCCAGATGAGTGGCGGTGTCGCTCTCACCAAGAATGGGAGATCACTCCCACGGCTGCTTACCGGATGCAAACAAATGGGTTTAGTGACACAAGCCATTTCAGCCGCAGGTGGAACACGCGGACATTTCAAGTTTGCACAGTCAGTCCCCTTACTGCCAGCCTTCACATTATAAGACTCCCTGCCCCAGGAGGCTCGAAAGTCGAGCCAGACGACAACAAAACCTGATGTTGTTCTACCTGACGTCGCGCATTGTCAGGTAAGCGACAACAGTAGCGGCCGACAAACCTTGTAGTGACCATTGTATAGCGCAACAGCAGCATTTCTGTATCCTGGTTATGCATCATATAAGACTTTAAGCCAACGCCCAGCCTCAGAGGAAGACCTGGAGCGCTGGCTGATGTATTGGTCGGTCCTGGGTTGCGTCGTATCCGTTGAATACATGGCGGAATGGGTAGTGTCATGGTATGTCAATTATCGATTATCGATGGCATTTTGACAAAGGGTCTTGTATCCGCATGCTAACCAGACGCTTCATGATACTAGGATCCCCTTCTACTTTACCCTGAAAACCCTCTTTCTTCTTTATCTCGCCCTCCCACAGACAAAGGGATCAACCTATATATACCTCACCCACCTTCAGCCTTTCTTCCGCAAACACGAGAACCGAATCGACTCCACACTCGCCTCGTTCAAAGCCAGAGCATACGCCATTGTTCAGGAAAGATTGCGACTGTTATGGGATCAAGTGGCAGTCGCCATGGGTCAACAAGCGCAGGCGCAGCAGCAGGGTGATGCCGAACCAGCCTCAGCGCCTACGAACGCATCTGCTCCCGCCCAGTTGCTTGGCTCACTATGGACCTCATACGGACCATCGATCCTTGCCTCAGGTGCAGCCCTCCTCAGACAAGGAGCAACTGCAGCCTCCAACCGGATCCCAACAGGGACAGGGGCTTCTATGGGTTCCGCAGCCCAGCGACCGCACCAACCGCTCTCCACACCGTCAGGCTCCTTCATCCGAAGCGATTCTTCCCAGTCGGTGTTGGAAGAACGTAAACGCCAGCTACAGGCAGAGCTCGCCGCATTGGATGCACAGACAGCAGCAGCGGGCATCACTTCAGTGCCTATGCCTTCGGCGTCTCCGCAACTTTTACCTTCAAGAGGGTCGTCAGATTCTGATCTCCGAAGCCGGGAGCGGACGACGTCAGGTCGCTTTGAAGAGATCGAGGTCCCCAGTGACGATGAAAGTGCTGGGTACGAGTCTGGTCGACAACCCGGGGCTGGACAGCGGAAACCCAGTGGGTGGTTTGGTGGGTGGACTGGGGGTACGAAAGACGGTTACGAACGGGTGAAGAGTGATTAGAGATACTGTGTGTACTCCCGCTGATTCCTTGACACGCCGGGGCCATGTGCCCTTGAGCTTATTCTCCCTTCGCTCCGTTGCATCTTTCACCAACATCTTCATCTTTTTCTTGTTTACTTTCTGATATCTATCACGATACAAGGGACATTCAACTCCTTCGCGTTCACATAATGATCTCACACATTCGCATCTATATCCGACCGGGAGTTGAGTTTCCGTTGATTTTGGATCTGGATCCGACGTGCAAACACTGGAAAGACAAGCTTTTACGCAGGTGTTTCTCAAAGACATTCATTTCTCGTGACTAAAAGGCATACGTCTTATTATAATGCCATGTTTCTCTGTCCAGCGGCGCTTGACACACGTTCAATACAAACCGGGTCAGCTTGGCCTCGAGGCATGTCACGCCCACCATTGCCAGTTGGTCTGATATGCAGGCAATTTCCAACTCCAGCCACTTCCCTTCTCGAAGCCTGGAGTAATTTCCATGTGGGGTGTGGCGTATCAACCCGAAGACTGAATACATACGTTGGCCCGCAGGGTATGAAGGTTTGGGGAATTGAGTAAACTGGAGTAAAATAAGCTAAGAGGAACCCTTTGAGGATGTAATTTCTGCCGTTGGACTCCCAAGTGCTTGATTTCAGATAGTCACTTGGTCATTCCGCACTCGGGTGTGTCCAAGTACTCTTTCTATTCAGACCATCTGATCCTCCTCCTCTGAACGGCAAATACATTGGATTAACACACTATGTTTGTGCTCTTTGTATACGACTTCACCGCTGCTGTCAGTCGCTGATCACAAGTACCTGGCTTCCTGACTATAAAAGACCCACTCGACGGTGACCAATCCGGCAGAGCAAAGCGAGATCCACACCAGATTCCGCCATTGGCCTAACTTACCGAAAATAAGGGTTGATTGTCCCCTCTAAGTCCACGAGAGGAAATGTGTGGTGATAATTGGGGCTTTCGAATCTGGCACTTTTGAGCCTGGGAGATCGCCACCCACATTGAGCGTCTGAGCCCAATCACCATCAGTCTATGTCTATCTACAATAATTATGTGAACAGTCGACAGGGCAATCGTATCCCTAGAGAGCAGTAGAAGGAGGTGTCAAGCCTCAAAAGGTAGGTAAACGACAGCTGGAATACATATTTAGATAGGGGGGCGTCGAGGCACAGGTCTATAAAGCACCCTAGACAGGACGTAGTCACGGTAGTCTAGCTTGTACCCAAGATTTGGATTCTCCAATGGGATCTATTACATTTGGCGTGTGGTGCTCAATACATCACGGGAAAGAGGTTTTGTCCGTTTTCATGGATTTTCAAGTCGGCTAAGCTATGCGTGACCTTTTCAATGTTTCCCTCGGGGACAATGGATTTTCTGCGTAGAACGGCCTTTAGACAGTGTACCTCCCGGGTGTACGTACCGAATGGGCGAATTTTGGGATGGAAGCGCGATGTTTATCTGCACATTGCTGCGATTTACGGCGGTCCGTTGACTGGGGGCTACTGTGAGGCGTGGACCCGGTGGAGGTTGGTGGAGGCCGTAAAATGCGTGCTCACTGGAAAACCCGGCAAGCCGCAAAAGTCTGGAGTGAGGAGAACTGGTTACCTAAATAAGTTGCAACAGCTTCATGGTGACAATAGGCACCGATGGAATGGTGGACAGATCCTGAGGTTGAGGAAGCTCAGGAAGCATTTGTCACGAAAAGAGATG
Organism: Coprinopsis marcescibilis; assembly: GCA_004369085.1. Lineage (NCBI taxonomy): Eukaryota > Fungi > Basidiomycota > Agaricomycetes > Agaricales > Psathyrellaceae > Coprinopsis > Coprinopsis marcescibilis. Next base: position 22,293 of record ML210186.1, read on the forward strand.
ATGATGATATTGATGATATTATGACAGACAAGACAGAAGGCAACCAGTCAAAAGTCTCTCCTGCATTGGCGCGTTGTGACCGACTGTGGCATCCTAATGTGCGGTCCTGGGTAGAAGACATGCGCCTTGCCACTAAAGAAGCCTTCAAAAGCTTCCTCGGGCTTTTGGTCTGCCTGTCATTAGGATTATTTCTTGAAATTGCGCAGTGTGCACATTACCGGGTACAGGGTCAAACCTGCACGCTTGGTTTGGCCTCTCCGCATTCTGTTATTTAGCTGACGTGTGGACACAAGGATTGGCACCGGGCAGATACCTTGGCAAACGACGAGATCGGAGGAGGGTGGACAGTGGGCTACGGTGGGGGGTTCCGCCTCAGAGTACTCACATCCGAGAGTCGCAAGAGGGTTCTTCCCGCCATCCCGTTGTGATAAGAAAAGAGCAGCCTAAGATTGAGGTTATTCAGTTGATCTATGAGATTTGGGTCAAACGAGCGTCAAATTTAGGAAAGAGATGAGATTCGTCCTCAAGTGATGGTCACGTTGGGACATTTGGCATTGCTGCCGCTAAATTGTGTACGCACCAGGTCATAGTACGTTTGTGCAATTCCCTCTCGAGGAATTCCGATTGCTTGCTCAGGACCTTCACCCCATTACGGGCCTACGGCCTGTGTGCGACCACTGGCTATTTTGAGAAGGGAGATAGAGCGGTCAGAAAGGCCAACTTTAGGAACCGCTTGCTGACTGGGTTCTTGCCCTCGGTGGGTTCGATCTGATTCGAATCCTCGAAGTCACATAGCTACGGCCGATCGACATTCACCTTGCTGCAGTAAATTCAACCTTGATGTAGGTGTAAAGGCTAAAGGGTGGACATCCGCCGACTCGGGCACCAAACACAAAACGCACCGCTGAACGTGGCTGGCCATGAAATGTGTACGCTACTCGGTGGCCGGTGGATGGTAAGGGATCACGGAGAGAAGACTTTCTGGTTCTTCTGCAAAGGGTGTGGTCGTCTGGGTTGCCAGTGGTTCCCATGTTCTCTATTTCATATATCAGATAGACAGAGCATCGTAGCGAAAATAATTATCTGGGATCGTATGGTCCCTGACACGTTCTTGTTCCTGTGAGCTTGGCAAACAGAATTGGACGTCTTGCAAAAGGACCTTTCCCCTTCAAGCTGCTAAAAGTCCCAGCCAGCCGGTACGTAATACGGATTAAACCAGGGCTAATAGTCGCTGTATTCTGTAAGGTACTCCTCGTTTCTTCTTCCCATCATCCTCCATCCACTCAGTTACTATTCCGCCCTCAGGTCCTATGCCCCAGGCCCCCCGCAAGGACATTTCTGCTCAAAAGGCTCAAGACAAGGAGTCCAAACGGGCTAGAGGTGAGCGGTGGCGTTTCGGTCGAAACCTCCAGCAGTTTTGATTCCGGTTAAACCAGGTGCCTTGTCTTGCGCCGAGTGCAGACGGTGAGCTTAGGGGCTCAATCGACATTCCTAATGTCCTCACCATGACTACCATTCATCAGGCTCAAGTTGAAATGCGACAAGACCGTACCTTGTGCAAGGTATATCTTCACCTCAGACCACCACTTAGCGGCTCTGACACTCGGCACGGCATTTCTAGCTGCAAACGGAGAGGATGCTCAGCAATCTGTCCGAATGGGAGTCTCATCACAGGCCAGGGAACACGGTGAGCACGGCTGATTATTTATCTCTATCGCTTACTGTGCACCTGTGAACCTCTCAAGTGTAATACTAACGTTACTTTCCCCCTAGATTCGTGTTAGCCGATACGGAGAAGCTGCACTCCAAGATCTCGCAAATGAGCGATCGTATCCGCCAGCTGGAAGATGCGTTAGCGGTCTCGCACTCGACTGCAACGAAGGAAGCACATCCTCTTCTGACGCGGGAATTATTGCGGGTGAAATCAAGCATAGAGCTACATTCTGCCGTAGATGATGATGCAAGGGAGACCCTGCCAACTCAGAAAGAGGAGGAAGAAAGCGAGGAATCGCAGTATATCGATGCATTTGGGACGTTAGCTATCAGGGACGACGGAGCGGCTACTTTCTACGGCCGCTCAGCTGGATCTGAGGTATGGATTCCATACTGTTCCGTTCCGTCTTGAGCTAAAATGAGCTTGCTGTTCTACAGTCCCTTCTCATCGTAAGTAGAAGTCCTTTCCGTTCGTCTGCAGATCAGGTCTGACGTCCGCTAGGGTGAGCTACCTGCAGCAGCCCAATCCCCTTCGACTCCACAGCTTCACCCTCTTTCCCCCAATGGAGCACACCAGTATATTTCCCCAGAGGTTTCAACGCTTGCATCAAATTTCCCCTTGGCCTCCAACACGTTCCGACCTGGTATCGACCTGACGCACGTCATCAATAGCTATCTGCCAACTTGGCAGATCGCTTATCGCCTCTATGGGCTGTACCTCGAACAGTCACCATGGTTTTTCGGTGCTGTCACTAAACGGCAACTCGACGAAGAACTGCTGCCAATGTGGTACAAGGAGGCTCCCAAGCCGGCGGTTGCACCATCGCCAGTACCAATGAGTCCAAGCCCCGCTTCCCCGTCGATCAGCGAACCTGGAAGCGATAGCTCTGTCACCCACAAAGGAAGTGCTCATGACCTGGCCCTTTTGTTCATGATCTTCGTCTTTGGTTCCCTTACAGACGTGGAAATGCCCCCAGCACCAAACAATCCAGAAGCCGAGCACTATTATCAGCTAACGAAAGCATGCCTGACAATCGAACCTGTATTGGAAAGGCCTCCAAGTGTGGCTACTGTTCAGACACTCTCGTTGATGGCGATTTACGAGGGGATCTGCAGCAAAGAAAACAGTATCGAGAGCACATGGGCATTATTCGGGCTAGCCACGAAGCTCGCACAAAGTGTGAGTACTCGGTCATGATATCAATACTCACTCCATGCTGACTTTTGTCGGCAGATTGGTCTTCGTACGTTACCTGCTCGATTGTTCTCAGATTCCGCGACCCTAACAGATATGAATACGTACAGACCGAGATTGCGCGCGATGGAAATTGACGCCAGGTGAGGTGCAAAAACGACGGGCGTTGTTCTGGGAACTGTTTATCACAGATTGCTGGCAGGTGCGTTCGTTACCTCATCTCGGTCTTACCACGCCTGGCGGTATGCTAATCCTTCGAGGTAGAGCTTAGCGACTGGCCGATTGGCCACATTCTCCCTTCCGTTCGTCGATTGCGAACTGCCTTTCGACCCTGATCAAACCATGGCCGAGGACGGTACTCCGCAACCTAGCTGTACGTGTCTTTCCGCACCTTCCTCTTCTATGGATTCAACCTTGTACTAATTCAGACGGGTTTCAATGTCCACACAGTCCCGCATTGGAAAGCCCGCTTTGGGGCCGAATGCGTTTCCGCCGTTGTCCAAGGAACATTGACTTCTCGTGCTCCAAAATATTCTATCATCCTCGATTTAGATAGGAAAGTCCGAGACATGGAGCTACCTCTGTATGCCCAGGGTCCTCCCCCCCAGGGTGTGGGGCTCGCGCAAACTATGTCCCATTTCATGTCCATCAATTACCGGGAACTCAGTACGTGGGCCTGCTGCAATTTATGGACGTTCAGATCTTTCGTATAAACTCATGCTATTACCTTTCCAGCCCTTCTCTACATCCATCGCTGCTTCTTTGCACATGCCTTATCGAACAACACGTCGGATCCCATCAAAAGCCAATACGCCCCGTCATTCCTCGCGGGTTATAGGAGTGCTTGCACCATCGTCAACTCAGTTAAGCAACAGTTTACGCTCTTCCCGGCTCAAATCGCTCGCTTCTGGGTACTGTGGACGCATGCATTCTCTGCTTCGGTATGTTGCCGCCTTACCTTACCTCCCCGATTCTTCGGAGACTTTACGACAAACGCTTACGTCTCGTTGTAGGTTATGATTGGGTCGGTCGTGACACGCAATCCCAAATGCAAAGTTGCGCCAGCCGCATTGCTGGAGTTGAAAACTGCATGCGATTTGTTTGAGAATGCTGCTTCTTATGGAGGAAGATCTGTAAAGTTTCTGGTACGTCATGCTCGTATGCACGTGTGCGTTAGAATTGGTTTATTTATGATACGATACCACTATTGCAGCCAATTCTTAAGAGGCTGCAGGGTAAGGCTCAGCAGGTGTTCCGAGATACGAACGCCGGTATCCCCCAGCGCATTGCCAACGACATTTTCCGGCCGTCCAATCTGAAAGAGGAGGAGGACCAGGACGAGCTATCGATTTTCAGCGGCAAGACACACACTGTTACCAAGAAGTCGACTGGTACGACGTCACGCTCTACTGGCAACTCCCCGCAAAGTGCAACCGCTAGCAATTCCAGAGAGCCTTCGGGATCGCCGGGACAGATGTTTGCGGACAACCCTTCGTTTGCAAATGTTCATTCTAGCTTGGTCAACGAACTGAACCTCTTCGATGGGCATATTCGCGCTCAAATTCAAAACGCATATCGTCAAGGTGGTGATGTATTTGGGAACTCCATGGTCGTCGATCACCCGGCTCCTCCTCCCCCACGACCGGCCCCAGTTCAACCCGATCCGATGGTTATGCAACAAGATGGTGTTCGCCGCGAGCAGCAAGAGCACCAGCAGCAGTTCTTGCAGCAGATTGAGCATCAACGGCGCGAGCTAGAAAGAATAGAGCTCGAGCGTCAGCAACGGGAGGCGCTGCGACTCCAGCAACAGCAGGAAACCCAACGCCTGCAGCAAGAAGAGTTGCACAGGCAACAAATGGAGCAGCAGAGGCAGGAGCAATATCGGCAGCAAATGGAGCATCAACAACGACAACTGCATGAGCAACGAAGACAATCGCAGCACAACATTCAACAGCCGCACCGGTCAACCAGTGGAGATTCTTACGACGCTCGAATGCAGTTCACGCATGCGGCGCCACCTCCACCGGCAACAGACCCTTACGCAGTACCTTCTGCTGTTGGCCCTTCCCAAACTCTCCACCGCATCCCTTCACGCTCTCTCAGCAACATTCATCAAACGATAATGCCACCACAGCCACAGGGACCCCAGTACCACCACGGCCATACTCAAATGCAAAGACAGCATCAACAAGCGTCGCCAACGGCTTCACAGATGGCTCCGAACTACCAACAACAACACCCCACACCCCCTGCACAGCTGTACACCATGCCACCTTCGGACTACGGCCCTTCCCCGCCGAGCACCGCGGTTTCTTCGTCGCATTACTCGCCTTCGCCCAACCCAGGCTATGAACCACATGGTATGGGAATGGGTGGACCATCTGCCCAGCAAGCGCCACAACACTCGGTGCCGCAGGCTCCTACGCCTTCTCATGAGGGGTACCATTATTGGCCAGCTGCCCCGACGGGCTACGCTGGTGGACCTGCGCATCAGCCGCAATCGCCCCAGCAGCAGCAGCAGCAGCAGCAGCAACATCAACAGCAACAACGGTACCCTCAGCATACCTACCACTATACGCCTGAGGGCGCACTGAGAGGAATTGCAGCTGAAGATCCTCGTCTTCAAGAGACTTGGCAATCGTACATGAGCAATGTGAGTTGCTATTTGATGTTCTTTTGTGTGCCAGCCCGTGTAGAATTTATTGCTGATTATATTCGTTGTTCACACAGGTTGGCTCTCCTCGAATCTTTGACGATTGAATCGGCATTATCCTCAATGCTATTCAGGATCTTTCTTTCCATGTCGGGCGTGGGTTTTTTGTGTTTCTCAACGTCTCTTCCGTCGCTCTCTGTTATCTACTAGCTATCTTGGTATTCGCTTTAATTTACTTAGGCCGGTGCAACTTTCATATCCTGGGCTGGCTTGCAAACCTCCATACATACACATATTCATCCAGGGTCGCTATGTTAATGTTAATTTTGCATCACATATGTCCATGTTTTGTGCTTGCAAAGCTGTACAATGTACATCTATAACTGTCAGATTTTTCCGCCACTGACATCTTATTCGCGTCTGAGTTCAACAAAGTGTTTTCGGATTTCGGGACCTTGTCACTCTAGATAAGGGGCGAAGTCGCGGTACAATCTGTATACGGACCTTCCCTAGACGGACATGTCTTGACAGTGTGGGGTAAGAAACCCTCTGATTCGACGAGCCGCGGACTCTGTTCCGGATCCCGCATATTCCAACCGCAGTCCCAAGCCCAAGAAGGGTGCAAAGGACGCAATACAATGGATATATCATAGTACTCTAGGGTCCACAAAATAGATAATAGATCACGGACAGTATAAGTGGAGGGGTGCGACAACTGTGTAACAAGTCGGTACATATCGGTACAATCTCGGTTGTGGTGGCCCTGCGCTTTCCTAAATATTTCTGCAGTGCAACTTCCCTCGTGAGACCTGTGCCTTGCAAAGTTCGATTTCCGTTGGAACCGCAAGTAACGAGGCGAGCAAAATGCCAGTGGAATCGGAGAATCCTATGGAGCCTATCTTGAACTCGCGTTCTTGACGTGTGAGCTCGATGTCGTTGTTGCGTGCGCTCGGTTCCCGGGGCTCGTGATTGATTCGGTAGAAGACGTTGACACTGGTGAAAATGGCGTAAAGTAGCATGTTAGCGTTGCGACGGTAGGATAGGGGTTTATAGCGCAAAGGACTTACTATGCTAGTCCGCCACAGATGCCTTCTAAACATATGAGGAGGAATACAAGTGCAATACTCCTGGATTCGTCTTGTTCTATCGGGAAGAAGCCGAAGGCAGATTCGTACATCAGCACGAGGAATATAACTCCTTGCACTATTGATGGAAGAACGAGTAGGCGCTTGGGAAGTGGAGGAAGACCAATTGAAATCGAAGACCGAGAGAAGAAGACGAATGTTTGGTAGACCAACTAGAAGTGGAATTATTGAGAATGTGTATAAGTACGCCAGTCACTGTACATACCTGCCAAAGGGGATAGTAATCGCGAATAGTGTGAATAATCTTGCTAAGTAGCCAATGATCTTCCGGCGATGGAATATTGTAAATGAGGGTGGGGCTGACTCCCTATAGATTTCAAGGTGAGGCTTCTGGCTATAGCACCGCAAGATATCATGTCTCACCTGATTGATAGTATACTCGAACTTGTGGAGGCAACGTTGAAAAGACGAGCGAGAAGCCCGAGAGAGTTGTGCTTACCAGGTATACGGCGACTGCAGAACATTCTCAATCACAGCGTTACAGGAGCTTCAAAGGGTTGCTTACATAGTGGCATCATATATCTCCAGAGGAGTGGTTTGACTAGTCGAAGCTTATCCCGAATGCTGAGATGCACCGATTTGTTAGGCCCAGGAGCGTGAGTACCTTCTTCCTCTCCATCATCGTCATCGTGGTCGATTGGAGTATAAGGGAGAGCGGATAAAGCAGGTGGAGGACTGAAAGTGTCGTCGAAAACTGTTGGGGTGACGGCGTTGAGAAAGGCTGAACTATGGGGAAGTAAACAGTAGTATGTGAGGGGAATGATGAATGGCATGACCTGGGCTGTAGTGATCAATAACCGCCTGTTTCCTTTGTTTTAGGGGAAACGTACCGAGGACATGCCAACACCTAATCTAACACCCAACCCACGAACTTCCCACCACATGAAAGCTCCAACAAGACCAGCGGCCCCAGTCCCAGAAGCGAAGTACCTGATATATATGTGTTGGAGGTTGGGTGGGGCAATTTCAGAGTTGAAGTACTTACCCAACAGCGTGCCCGGCCACATAAGGCGGTGAGTATGTTGTAGAGAGCTGCAGAAACGTCAGTTCCCCGAGGCCTGGGATTGGTATAAGTATATGAGTGTTCTATACTGGGTGACCACCAACCTGAAGAGAAGGACGCCAGACATATCCCCAGCAATCTCGGGAGTAGGCCATCAAAGAAAGCGACGACCAGCATTCCAATGAAGCTGAGGATGCAGCAACCAATAAGCCGCTGTGCATACTGTATGCGCCCTCTGAGAAGGTATGGCCATGCGACCTTCGCGATGAGCGACGGTGCAATATTGCAAAACGCTATGATCCCTTTCGGCGTATGAGGTGGAACCAAATCCAAGGCAGCTGACAGGATGATGACATAGAGAACTACAGAAAAGTTCAGTGACGCGAAGAGCCTCTAGTTGGTATGCATTGGCTTACCGTTGTTGATTAAACCAAAGAGGAAAAAAGAGAATCCAAGCTTCGACATGAGCTTATTTTCCCGAACTGGAATTCTTGCATCAGACAAGATTACAGATTGCCTGAAATCAAACCTACTCACCCTTCATGAGTCCTGTAGCCGTACGTGGTGCATCATATCTGTCAAATTCATCGTCGTCGGATGGCGTGTTTTCCTGGACATTAATGAACAGGTCGCGCTCTGTCGCAATGTGTGCTGCGAACGTTGTCCGGCGTGGAGGCATCTCGAATGCCTCTGGTGTAGTTCTCACTGTTGTCGGTATGGTGTATGAGTTAGAATTGCTGCGAATGATGCAGCATTCTGAGAAAGAGAAACGCTGGTAGTTGCGTTCGTTTTCGTCGAGTGAAGAAAGATGGTGGACACAGAAGCTTTGGAGTCGTCTCGGTGGACACTGGATGGGATCATGCCCTTGGCGTCCGTGTATCAGGGTCATGCTGCGCCGGCGCCGAGTCTGTGACCTGGTCCGTGCGCGATCAGGCGGGACAATTTGAATTTCACTATTGCATCCTTGACCGTGACTTGTTTTTCAACGACGATCCCGACGCATACCACACGATGAAGGACAGTCCTAGGACGACGGCAGGACCATCCTCGAAGACGAAGCAAAAGAAGAAAACACCCAGCAATGTAAAGCTTAGGCGAATCACAGAAAGAAAAGCCGTCGACGCCCTCGAGAAGGAAGTCATGGCATTTGTGGGTCACTATTCTTTGTTCAGAGCCAACGAAAATACCTACTAAAACAAGCTCTGAACGCACATCAGGTTCCGCCAAAGGACCTCTCCGCCTTTTCAGGTCTACCGATATCAGAACCTACGAAGAGAGGTCTGTATCGATTCGTTCACACAGCGAGCAGTGAACCGATTTTTTCTAGGGCTAAAGAAGGCTTCATTCGTAAAGATGACAGATATTCAAGCAACAAGTCTTCCCGTGGCTTTGAAAGGAAAAGATGTTTTGGGGGCTGCAAGAACAGGAAGCGGAAAAACATTGGCTTTCCTCATCCCAGTACTGGAGATCCTATACCGGCGGAAATGGGGTCCAATGGATGGTCTTGGGGCATTGATTATCTCTCCGACAAGGGAACTGGTACGCAGATACTGTTGTCCGATAGTGAATTACTGACTCATGTTCCTTCAGGCCGTCCAAATCTTCGATGTTTTACGAGCCATCGGCCCTTACCACTCGTTTTCTGCAGGTCTTGTTATTGGTGGCAAGAATTTGAAAGATGAAAGCGACCGGTTATCTCGCATGAACATACTGGTTGCTACCCCTGGACGATTACTGCAGCATCTGGACCAGACTGTTGGCTTCGAGGCAGATAATCTACAGTTGTTAGGTACGGTGTTTCAAAAAATTCGGAATAGCACTCTGACACTGGTCTATATAGTTCTCGACGAGGCCGATCGAATCCTCGACATGGGCTTCAAGAAAACTCTCGCTGCCCTTCTTTCGCATCTCCCAAAATCTCGACAAACTTTGCTCTTCTCCGCAACTCAGACCGACTCTGTCAGCGACCTCGCTCGCCTAAGTCTAAAAGACCCAGAACACATCGGCGTCAAGGATGCAGGATCTTCCAACAGCTATATCCCCGATAACCTTGAACAACATTACATCGTCACAGAACTCGATAAGAAGCTTGACGTTCTTTGGAGTTTTATCAAAACCCATCTACAATCCAAGGTCCTCGTCTTCCTCTCGAGCTGCAAGCAGGTTCGTTTCGTGTTTGAGACATTTTGCAGGCTGCATCCTGGTGTGCCCCTCCTTCACCTCCACGGGAAACAAAAACAATCAGCTCGGCTGGACATGTATATCAAGTTTACCTCGCACTCGCATGCCGTCATGTTTGCCACCGACATCGCCGCACGAGGATTAGACTTTCCGGCTGTAGACTGGGTCGTACAGGTCGATGCTCCGGAAGATTCTGCGACTTATATTCATCGTGTCGGTCGTACGGCACGGTATGAAAGCAAGGGTAAAGGATTGCTCTTTCTGCTGCCAAGTGAAGAGGAGGGAATGATCGCAGAATTGACGAAGAAGGGCCTTGATGTGAAAAAAATCAAGATTCGTCCGAGCAAAACTCAGAACATCGAGAATCAGCTCCAACGACTGTGCTTTGAGGACCCCGAAATCAAGTACCTTGGACAAAGAGTAAGCCACCTCATCACTGATCAATGCCTTTGGCTCAAGCTGTGTATAGACATTCGTTTCCTACCTCCGATCTATCTATCTGCAAAAGAATAAGTCAGTATTCAAGCTCGAGGCACTACCTGTCGACCGCTTCGCCGAGTCCCTTGGATTACCGGGAACTCCTAAAATCAAATTCTTGAACCGCGAAATCGCGAAGCAAAAGAAAAATGCATCGCGGGACGCTCAGGTTGCTCAAGCTGATGCTTCAGAATCTGAACAATCCAGCTCGGAGGGGGAAGGAAATCAAAGTGGAAGCGAGTCTGGCGCTGAAGATTCTGATGCTGAAGTGGTGGAAGCGACTGTACCTGCCGCCCTTGCAAACACAGCCAATGTAAGCACGGTATAATCATGACTCCTCAGCTTACCAATTGCTCAACTTTCTTCTTCTCTGCAGCGTAATGGTGTCAAAACCAAATATGACAGGATGTTCCAGCGCAAGAACCAGGACGTGTTGTCAGCACATTACAACAAGCTCATCGAGCATGACCCTTTCGGTATCGACGGCGACCCCGAAGAAGACGACTTTATCACACTCAAACGCGCCGACCACGAACTCCCTGCAGAACTTCTAGCCCTCGAACCGGAAGACGAACTTTCCAAGCGAAAGCTCAAGCTTAGTCGAACCAAACGCATGATCGCAAAGAGTGGCGTCAACAATAAGCTCGTCTTCGATGACGAAGGGAAGGCGCATGAGATATACGAATTAGCAGATGGGGAAGAGTGGATACTGGATAAAGGTGGTCTCGAAGGAGCGAAAGCGGAAGGCAAGAAATTCGCTGAAGGGGAGCGCGAAAAGATCAAGCTGGCAGACGCTATCGATAAGGCAGAAGCGAAGTCCAAGAAACAAGAAAAGAAACGCAAGAGAAAAGAGAGGGAAAAAGCAGTATGTCACCTCGTTTGTGTTGTAAAATACGTTTGACACTGATTTGCTCTAGGTCACAAGCCAGGACGGAGTCTCTACGGCGTACTTCGACCCACCATCTGACGACGATGGTTACGTTTCACCTGAATTCGATCTACCTTCCACAGACGATGAAGGGGAGTCTTCGCCGCCCCCGACAAAACGTTTGAAGACGTCGAGTGGATTCCAAAAACACGAGAACACTCCCGAAGCCACATTTGATGAAGAGGAGGAGTTGGCACTACGGTTACTGCGGAAACGGTAGCGATACAAGGGTTCTTTATCTTGCTTCTAGCTTGCAAGTTAATACGAATGTGTTTCGCTCGAAGTCTACCCCAGTTGGTTTCCTGAAACCATTTTACGTCTCAGTTCTCAGTTCCGATTCTTACGACTGTTGCTTTACTTGGAATGCGCGTTCACAACCCTTTACCATCGGATTCCAAGCCCGGTATATGCCTGAACAACAAAGACCGCTCCCCTCAAACACCGATTTGTCCGTCTATAACATCGTCTGAAGGTGACATGTATGTATTTATTCAAGTATCACCTTGCCGTAACATTAACATGACTTGATAAAGTGGCTCGTTCCCCTGGGCCTGAATCAATCTTCCTGGAAATTCAACCTGTCACTGTGTTGCCTCGGGCTCCATCGTCGCCATCTGCCAGGTCGAGCTTTCGGTCTCCTGAAACCACCGGGCTGAGATACTGATATCCCCAGCTTCCTCGGAAAATGCTGGGCTGTCCATCGCATTGTACATAGTTCCGATGGGGTTCAAGTTCGCATATATGATATGTTGTCCACGCCAGTGGCTGGGATGCAATTTGAAGAGGTCAGGGACACACTATCGCCATCCTCTTTGTAGTGGGTTTCTTCTTCCTGCCACAGTGGAGCTCAGAACACATAACCTTCGTAGATGACCTGAGCTCCAACTCTCATTAAATATTGAATCCCAGTTTCGGAATCTATTCGGGCGCCAATTTCCTCGGCGCTGTGGAGCAAATTCACTTTGTTGGCTTTGGAACCTACAGCAGCCTTCCTAATTCCCAATTGCTTTTGCTGACTCGAGACTTCGAAATGAAGTAAGAGGACGAAAACCTTTCAGCCTTCTGTTTCCTCCGGGCGCTCCGAGTCGAGGGAATTATCCGAAGCATCGATATCGATACGGGTGATTGACCGTTTACGACGAAATTAAATGCTTTTTTTATCGACGCCTACCCAGACTCGGAACCGCCATTTGGATAGATACCTTAAAACGATTATATATTGTGGATGGTGGGCTTCTTGAAGGGCAATTTGCCTCAGCTTCTGCTCTTTCGCCCTCCTCCTTGCGGTACTCCCAGGTCTTGGGAAGTTTCGTCGTATCCGGTGTGCTTGGTCAAAGATGCCATTTCAGTATCCCTATAGCCACTCGACATATTTCACTAGGACGGAGAGTCAAGAGCGGACAAGCGAACTACCAGTGAGGGCATGTTTCGCCTTTACATTGAATCCACTTTGACTCGAGATCGTATTATATCCACGGTTTGCGTTATGTAGCCCATGAACAGTGCAGAAGATGTTGCGCAGATTAGGTTCATGCATGATCGCATGATGTTTCAGGACGAGGACAGCGATATCTCAGGCAAGTCGTTAGGTTGGAGTACTATCGCTCGTATAACCAAGGTACGTCAGTGTTGAGAAGCTTGTGGCCCGACGTGGACGGGTGATCGAGGATACCATCTCACCCCGAGCACAGGACCTGCGGAAAACATTTCGGTTCAGTGCACAAGTGACCCAAACTGGCAAGCAGCAAAGGAATGACAAAAAACGCATGAGCGTTATCAGCACTTGGTCCACAAAGGAAGAATCAAGAATCGTTATTGCATGACGTGCGTCGTGGGCGTACATGTAGTATTGGAACGACAAAAGTTTTTGTGGTACCTGTAAAACCATTAGACTTTAATATTTCTTGTAATTGTCGGGTCCAGGAGGATATATCGATGATAGCCCAGCTTGAGTGCCGTTTCCATTTGTTAAACGTGATTATATGGGAGCCAATGTTGGAACGTTTGAACCGGTCGAGCAGAGGAGACTCCGTTGCACCGTTAAAGGCAAAAGGTCAGCGCTCAGCGTTTGTCACAGCCCTCATACCTAGTACCTAGGTTTCTGAGACGTTTCGTAGGTTGGCAATGGACCTGTGCGACCGCAGCGTAACCGACCAGCATCGTAGTTTCAGTTTCTGAGTAGCAAGTAGTATTCACTCGGACGTCGTCCAGACAGTAACCCCTAACACAACGATTTGAAAATCGATATCAAGACTTTAATGTAACGCATTGATTGCTATACCACCGAAGGTCCGAAGCTTGAAGAGTGAAAGGAAGTGCCAGAGAAAAAAGTGGAAATTGAGAGACAAGGGCATACCGTCTTTGCTCGGTTCCCCGCGGCCAGTTACATATTAGTGGATTTCCCACGGTCAGAACTTGCATGAATGGATTGAAACGGTTGATATTCTCTTCAACAAACTGCCATTGTTCGAACAGTTCTTTGTATCTTTGCGCTTCACCCAAGTGACTTGCTTTGAAAGGAAAATGGACTGTCTCTAACGCTGGGCTTGAGGATTATGACCGAACAGCCTGCAGCCATCGCCCGGTAACCGAGGTCCATTTCTCATTCATCCGCAACCGCTGACATATTATTTTCTAGAGAGGCGAAGAAGATTTATCAGTCGTTGAAAGAATTATTGAAGACGAAGGAACCATTTGACAAGGAACTGGAGTTCCAAAGGAAGAAGTAAGACCTACCACGGCTTTATTGTACCGACTTTTGCTCAACGTTGTTTTTAGTTTGCGGAAGCGATATCTGACCCTTTTACTTCTTCATCCTTATGAAAACGAATCTAAGGATGTCGAGAATCATCTGTGGATGCAAACCTCCTATGCATCTATCTCTTCCTACAAGGAACGGATCGCTATAATCGATCGAGCCCTCAGTAACCGAACCGGTCAGACTCATCAAAACTCTCGCCATACTACTCATGGGCCAGTGGAGCATAGAAAGCTTCTCACCAGGTTTCGTCAATTCCTCGCAGAAGAGGAGAGATTTTGGATTCAGCTAGTCCTGCGGATGTACCGTTCGTTCGGCTTGGTTGAAGCGCAGCCGGCTCTTACGACTCTTGGGATAATCGTCGACAACCAAGACGCAACGGAAGATACTCGTGACGGCGCACGGAACTCGTTCCCAGAGGAGCCAGAAGCACCATTGGAACCAAGCAACAATGTCGAGCGGGAAAGCCGTTTGGCCATCCTCAGCAAGGCTTTAATTTGCTTGGGCGATATTGCACGTTACCGAGAGTACTACAACGAAGCCGCTACCCGTGCAAGAGCGGGCCAAGAAGTCAGGCGGGGCAAGCCCAAACCTCCTCACGTCGTACTTTATACGAAGGCCCAACAACGTTATGAGCAAGCTCGACTCTTGGTTCCACACGACGGCAACCCTTTCCACCAGTTGGCAATCCTCTCCACCTATCGGAAGGACACATTCTCATCCGTGCTCTACTACTATCGTGCCCTATGTGTTCGCCAGCCATACGAAACGGCCGCAGATAACATGGCGACTGTCCTGCACAAGGGTCTGGACCAATGGAAGCGGTCAAAGCGGGACAGAGACAGGATGTTGGCCGCAGGTCCACTTGAAGTGAAGGATCGTATATCCCTCTTCAAGGACCGAGTAGTCGTTTTACATGCTCTGTGGCGCAAAGGGATTGAAAAGTGAGCTCGTGTGAGCTTGAATGTTCCTTTCCTTGCTAACCCAACGATAGACAGGATTCTAAGTCCAGGGAGCACGACAAGACTGTATATCAAGACTTCAGAGAGCTGGTTTCAGAGCGACTTCTCCCGCCTGACACGATCTGCAATGTCCTCATCATGTCTCAGGGTGGGCTCTGGAAACATCGAATGCTGCGAGACACGCCAATTTCTGGGCGAAGGCAAGAGGGTCAGGGTCAAATATCTCCTGAAGCGCCGAGTGCCGGAGCAGAGTGGCGAATCCTTCGTCATCTGATGGACATGCACTACGCCTTGTTGGATGTCGGGAGGGAGGAGTTGAAAGATGTCGCATCCGCTGATAAAGCCACAGGCGATTTAGCGCAACGGATATCAGCCGTTTTCCGACGGACTCTCAACGCCCTGCGAATCGCTAGCAAATGGTTGCGAGCAAACTTCAACTACGTCATGGGGGATCTCGAATTCCAAGCATACCAGGAGAAAGAAAGGTTTCGCAGTGTTACCATCGCCAAGAAGTTCCCGCACAAGATCAGTGCCTACTCGGTTCACACAATCCGGTTTTGGAAAGGTTATGCTCAATTCGTGGGGGCACTGTCTCAAGAGTTCCCGGCCGATAAGCTACCTTCGCTGACCATATCTTTGGAGGAGGATATTGACGTCAAAGGCTTCCTTTGTCTGAAGAAAATGATGGGGGAGAGTCCGAAGGGATCAACAGATGTCACGGCTGGAGCTGGCCAGACGGGCGAAGGAGCCCATCCTAACGAGGAGCATTTAATGAGAATATCCGATTTGTTGGCTGATGCCCGGGCTCTTGTGTCTCTAGAGGTAAGCGCATGTTATGTTACAGGCGCCGTAGAACTGACATCCCCCGAATTTGTAGAATTCTCCTCTCGTTTTGGTTAACGACATCATCTCCTTCAATGAACAAGTAGTGGAGCCACGCAATGTGACCCTTTCGGAAACGAGAAAAGCAACTGATGGTGTCCCGGCTCGTCAACAACAGATTATGGATCACATCAGGGACAAAAGCATACAAAATCGGCGCAAAGATCGGGAAGACGATGTTATGACGGAGGTCACTTCACGCACGGACGACGACGTTCTCAAGGCTGCCTTCGAACACATCGACAAACGTGTTGAAGAAGACGACGAAGAAGACGACGGAGAAGACGAGATTGTTTGGAACCCGAAGCCACTCTCCCCTACTTCTCTTTCTCCTCTCGCTCAGGCCACGCCCATCACGCCTCTGAAGTTTTTGGCGGCTTCCATTTCCTCAGCGAACACATTGTCCAGCCCACCGCAGGCAAAACATTCTCCTTTGCTTGGCAAAACGCCAATCAACAGCCCCCGTGCCGCACATGCTTCAGCTACCACGGCCCAAGATCTTCTGCACGACGTCATGAACGCCGGGCGTAAACCCAGCGCCAGTTTAGTCCCTCCCTCTGACCCCTCCGGTATTCAACCTGCTCTTCTGTTCGGATCTGAACTTTTCCATCGGCCGACCACCCACTCGATTTGGTCTGCTGGTGTTGATGAACAACCTTTGCGGTTTGGCGTTTCTACCTCGCCCAACCATAATCACGCTTTCCAAACCTCCCCTCGGATGTATTCGCAAGGAATTGGCAACTCCGGAATTAACGGTTCGCAAGACCTGGATTCTGGAACTTGGTCGTCCCAAGCTACGACCCAGGCGTCACAGCCGATGGGAGGGGTGTTGCCGAGCGTCCATCCGCTCCAGCAGGGTATCGGTAACTTGCACACTCAAGTGCCATCTACTTCGGCCCCTCATCATCTTTCATCATATCAGGGAAATCTGGCTTATGAACAGAACTTCCTCCATTCATCACCATCAATGTCCATGGGTCTTGCGACAGCACCTCAAACACAAATGTATTCAATGGCGGCAGCATACTACCAACAGCTCTCTGCAAATGGCAATACGCTTCAGGACACATTCGCACCTGCGAGAATGGGATATCATTCTCAGCATCCGTCTATCTCGCTTCAAGACAATAGATTTGGGAATGGGCAATACAATTCACCAATCTCCTCGATATGGGGAAATGTTGGCTAGACGGATGGGAGGACAAACATGGAGTTAACCTCTCTCTTGCCTTGTTCATTCCTCTGTGTTTGAAGTGCGGAGCAGTCGGTCAACCTACCTATCAGGCGGTTATCTTCCGAA
Organism: Coprinopsis marcescibilis; assembly: GCA_004369085.1. Classification (NCBI taxonomy): domain Eukaryota; kingdom Fungi; phylum Basidiomycota; class Agaricomycetes; order Agaricales; family Psathyrellaceae; genus Coprinopsis; species Coprinopsis marcescibilis. The sequence continues at coordinate 39,490 of ML210186.1, forward strand.
TCTGTCGTGAGCTGATGGAAGGATGGTTTGGTCTTGCGACCTTACAGTAATCCACATCCTTGCCCCTGTGTACGTTCGGAATGGTCGGGGAAACCTCTTCGAACTGTATCGTGTTTTGTAGCACGCTTTTTGACGATTCAGTAGAGGTTTCTCTGTGGTCAATCCCGCTCTGTTGCCTTAATCTACTGATCCTTCAGAGGCATTTTCATTCTGTGACTGGGAATTGCGCAGTGGATATTGGCGAGAGACAATCTTTGTGTTGCTTATTTCGACTAGTCTGTTTTTGTTGTATCTTTTTGGTTGGTTTCACAAGCGCCTTGTTCGTCCTTTTATTCTAGTTTTGAATACGACGGCTCTCATCCTGTCTCTCCATGTCGTGGTTTGCTATGTTTTTCATGTATACGTGTTTTCGGCGTACGTACTTGTTGGGCTCCGGCTTCTCTGACTGCCTTTTCTGTTAGGGATATCCGTTGGTGCATCGCACCAGCGGTTGTATACATAGTGTGTTCATGTTAACTTTGCAGTGGGTCTTCTGTACATTTTACAGAGTTTTGAATACGTATCAATTATGGGCTTTTCCAGTGTGAGAATCACGACCGAGGAATTTCAGTGCCTGTGCGTTCATGAGCTCTCTTCAACAGGGACAGCTGCTTCCCAAGGTTTTCTTCGCACTTGAGCAGTTGATTGGCTTGGAGCTTCCTCCTGCAGCAATGTTAGATAACCTCGAGTGGTCTGAATAAAACTGGCGGCCACTCACGCTGAATTTCTCGGGAATTATCTTGTTGTTAGGAATCTGGTCTGTTTTCCCTGACTCAATGAGTTCCTTCAGTTCAGCAAAAGTCAGGACTCGAGGTTCCTCTTCAGATGTCGTCAAGTTTTGGGAAGTCGCTAGTTCAGAAGCAGTGTCTGCTTCTGATGCATGTAGTTGAGCTCCTTGCAACGATAGCTCATATGCTCGTGCTTCGTCCATCGAAAGGTCATTTCCTGTTGTTCTGTACGAAGGGTGTTATGGTTTAGCTAGTACCCCTTTACACGCACTGACGCACTTGTTGAAGTAGAATACTCTCGTTCTGCGCAAGATCTCATCCTTAACTTCGGCTGTTGCGTCCCCGTTCAAGACTCCACCTGCAAGGATGCTCGCCAAACCTTGCTTCACATCATCAGTTGGGAATCGACCCCACTTTGCAAGATGCGTAGGCCAGAACCGACCTGGTAGGTGTCATCTAACGCGAAGGGATATGCTGCGTATTGCTGAAGAGATGAGCTGACTTGAACGTCTTCCATTGCAGAACTTTGCGTATCGTTCGAAATGGGATTTTCAATATGCTCCATGGTGGTGAATCGATTACGGTCGCGGCGTGCTCGGTGCTCAGACTCGGAGTAACACTCATGCACGCGCTCACGCGCGGACACGAGTAACAGTCGCAAATAGAGACGCTCCTATTTTCGATGACTTGCCGCCAATGCTCCAGCTATTAGCCTAGGTATACCGCGAAATGGTGAGGGGATGACCGTATGATTTAACTCATTTGCGAAGTTCTGAGCTCTTCGATCTTAGCGACCTAAATAGCATGGCCAAGATTTACAACAACATATCCGATGTGGAAACCCTTCTCAGAGGGATGCCCAGTCTTCGTCGGTTACCTGCGCGGACGAAGGTAGGATTAGCTTTGGATCTTGCTCTAGTCGGCCTTTCTTTAAGGTCGGTCTCTTTCCATATCTCTATTATACCTCACGGGACAAGGTCCTTCGAGAACAGGTTGTTTGATCGACTCTTTTTTGCCGAAAGACCCTGTTGCAGAGTTTTCGCAAATCTTGAGAACTCTGAGAAATGTGTGTTCCTTCACAAAATCTTCCAACACCAACTTTACAGACTTGTCTGTAATAGACACCAGCCACGGCTGAGATTGGAGCAAACATTGTTCATCTTTTCGAACCAGAATCGGAGCAATCTTTCCTCGTCAATCGCAACCTCGTTCCGCTGCGTCTGGGACCACTACTCGAGCTCAACTATAACGGAGTATCTCCTACCTTCGTTGAAGTCAGCCCTCCTAGTCACTTCAAGCATGTATGTGCCAGCTTCTCTTCGTTGCCGATCGCATCACCCTTACAATCAATTCCTTCAGCTTGAGGTGGTTCCCGAAGCTTTGTGTTCGGTGCTGAGATATCTAGTCGATAAATTTCGGTTGGATTCAAACACGGGCGTCCCATATTCGCTTTCGCTGCCCAAAAATCTCCATATCGAACTGACAGTTCCTTTGGCTGCGATCCTCTTGGACTATGCAGTGGCATACGTCCCGTCTATCTTCGAAGAGGATGCAGAAACAAGTCATAAATTTTTGGCTGGAGTCGCTGTCGCCACGTACGAATGCACGCTGACCCTTGGATTTACAAACAAGCAGCAAGAAGGTCTGGAACCCGAAGTGCGAGTCATGAAATTCTCGTGCCCTCGATCACTAGAAGAATCTCAGCCGGATAGGTATTCGCCAGAGGCTATCTCGGAAAGTGTGCTCAAGGAGTTGGAAAGAAGAATTGCACTAACCAGCAGCGATTGCGTGGTTGCGAGGCTCCGGCACGAATATGTTACTTATGACCGTCTTGCAATGTAAATCAATAATTTTGCAGCTACTGTTTATTGAAGGCGTAACTGAATTGACGGAGGTAAACGAAGAAAATGTTTTCATGCATGTACTGTAGGTCCGGATTCCAGACGTTGCAGTCGTGTACAAACAAAATGGTTAAAAAAAAGCTATTAGGCCATGATAGGCATCTGCAACGATGGAACGTGTAAGCGGCGAATCGGAAGACACAAGTCAAAGCGCTTACCAAAATTACCCTCAAGCCGAAGAGTGTTCTATCTGGGCCTTAATCTTCTCGAACAGCACAAGACACTCTGCAAGTTCTTTTTCCCGCTCTTTCTGGTCTTCACCGTTCTGAGCGACCAGTCTGCGGCTGGTAGCCACCGCTTCTTCTATGTGCGGTTGTGCTTCAGCGTATCGTCCCAGGTTGAAAAGCGCCTCGGCCCAACGCTGGTGGAGGATGTTGACGGGATAGTCGAGGGAGTCCTCCGATCTCAGGATCCCAGCCTTTTGACGGCAAAACGCGATTCCCTCTTCAGCGGATTTGATAGCATCGTCGTATCGCTGGCATAGATTGAGTCCGTGTGCCAAAGTGTCGATTGCGTATGCCAGGTTTTTACAAAGATGAAGGTTGTTTGGGTTCTGGGCCACGGATCGACGGAAAATCGCGGTGGATTCCTCTGCAAGAACAACGGCATCTGTATACGGACCTGGTGTCTCTGTGACGTACCAGGCCCACCCGTTGAGTGACCCAGCCAACTCGGATTCATCGAACGAAGAGTTTTCCTCCCCTACGAGGCGGCGTTGTATGCTGACCACTTCCTTTCTTGCTTCGATTGCTTCGTCGAACTGCCCATTGAGTTTGAGCCGCCATCCGTACGTGCGCAGCGAAGTGGCAAGCGCAGATTGGAATTTTTTCGGATCCTTTGATGCCAAACGGCGACGAAGCTCGACGATCTCCCTTTGGTATACCAGAATGTCTTCGTTGCTACCAGCGCAGCGAACAAAACAATCGATCAATCTGGACAGGGACCAATCAAGTTTTTCCTCGAAAGAACCCGGGTCCTTCAAGGCGAGTCGACGACGGATTTCCATTGCCTCTCGAGCTGCTTCCAATGACTCCGGGTGTTTATCCAAATGAGAAAGGTACAGTGCGTTATTGTAAAGCGACCAGGACAACGAGGGTTCGTGTTTTTCCGGGTTTCTGGGGCACAGAAGACGGCGAATTTTGATTGCCTCCAGGCCTGTTGAAACCGCGTCATTGTATCTCTTGCATTCGTCGAAGTAGAAAGCCAGATTGTGGAGTGTTTCTGCCAACCGCTCGTTGTTGTTATCTGTGCCGTCCTTTTCAGCGATGCGACGCCGAATGACTACCGCTTCCTCGCATGCCGCAATTGCCTCGACGTATTGCAGGTTTCTTCCGAGATAGAAGGCGAGATTATGGAGAGAATCTGAGAGCTGAGGTTCAAACGCATTATCTCGTGCGACCAACCGTTTGCGAATTTCTACCATTTCCTTGGCGACTGGTATGGCTTCGATATAGCGGTTGCACAGTCCCAAATAGCAGGCCAAACTGTAGAGTGACTGCCCAAGGAAGTCGTCGAATTCTCCCGTGCCGTTGCTAGACTGGACGAGTTTACGTCGGACATCGACAGCTTCCTTGGCGACATCAGCGGCCTCAGCATGTTTACCGAAGTTGGAAAGATAGTTCGCATGCTGATGGATTGACCATGCCAGTTGAGTATTGTGTTCGGGTGAGTCGTCTTTGGCCACGATGCGACGAAGTTTAACCGCTTCCAGGACTTGTATGATGGCGTCCTCGTATCGTTTGCATTCTCCGAGGTGGCATCCTACATTGTGCAGTGACCATGCCAGTTGTTCGTTGCGGCCAGCCGTCGCATCTGTTTCTGCAAGTCGACGCCGAATGGTTACCGCTTCCTGTGACGGTTCGATCGCCTCGAGACTTTGACCGTTGTTCGAGAGGTAGAAGGCCAAGTTGTGGACTGAGTCTGCCAGCTGGGATTCGAATTCGAGCGTGGCCTTTCCTGCCACCAAACGTCTGCGAACTTCGACGGCTTCTTGGACAAATGGTATGGCATCGCCGTAACGCTTGCACTGATCCAAATAATAAGCCAGTCGGTGAAGCGACCACCCAAGAGGCTCCAAAAACTCCCCCTTATCGATTTTAACTAGGCCCCGCCTTATATCAACCGCTTCCCTAACCACCACCGCAGCTTCAGCATTCCTACGCAGACCGGAAAGATAGGTCGCATGCTGATGGATCGACGACGCCAATTGTCCTTTATATTTGGAAGGGTCTGTTTCGACTAGGAGTCGACGCAGTTCGATTGCCTTCAGCCCATGTGGAATAGCGTCTTCGTATCGTTTGCACTCCCCGAGGTGACAAGCCAAGTTGTGCAGTGACCATGCCAATTGTTGATTGCGTTCAGTCGTCCTTTTTGCCTCTGCGAGCCGACAACGAATGTCGACCGCCTCCTGCGACGGTTCAATGGACTCTGCGTGCTGGCCATTTCGCGAGACATTGAAACCCAAGCTATGGAGGGAATCCGCAAGCTGAGATTCATACTTGCTGTCAAGTGAAACCAAAAATCTCCGAATTTCGATGGCTTGTCGGAGAAATGGTATGGCTTCGCTGTAGCGACTTCTCTCACCCAAGGAGTACGATAGCTGGTGGAGTGACCATCCCAGGCTTTCCTTGAATTCGACCGAATTTTCATTGGAATGGAGTAGATCCCGTCGTATTTCCACAGCTTCTCTGGCAACAGCTTCAGCCTCAGCATATTTCTCCTGGTTGGAGAGGTAAAACGAATGCTGATGAATAGAAGAGGCCAACAGTGCCCTGTATTGCGTGGGATTGACCTCGGCTAGAGAACGGCGAATCTCGATGGTTTCCAGGATTTGGGGAATGCTGTCCTTATATCGTTTGCATTGGCTCAGGTGATAGGCAAAGTTATGCAAGGACCCTGCCAGGCGTCCTTTGTTGTCGTCAGTTCCATCCTTTTCCAACAGACGACGGCGAATGATGACAGCTTGTTGGGTTGGGTCTACTGATTGGTCGTCCTGTCCATTTCGCGAGAGATAGAATCCGAGGTTGTGGTAAGAATCCGAGAGTTGCGATTCAAAAACAATATCTCTTTGAACCAAACGTCTTCGGATCTCTGCGGCCCGCTCGACGTATGGTATAGCTTCGCCGTAGCGTTGACACTCGCTCAAATAATAAGCCAGCTTGTACAGTGACCACCCCAGGCTCTCATCGAACTCGCCCGAGTTATTGCTAGCGTCGGCCAGACTCTGTCGAATATCGATGGCCTCTTTGACCACCAATACAGCCTCAGCGTGGTTTCCCAGGTTGGAGAGGTTTACTGCATGTTCATAAATCGAAGATGCCAGTTGTCCGCTGGATTTGGAGGAGCTGGGTATGCGGCGGCGAATGTCGATCGCTTCTAGGAATGATGGAGTTGCAACCTCGTATCGTTTGCATCCGCCAAGGTGACAAGCAAGGTTGTGAAGTGACGTTGCCAAATCTGCCTCATCACCCTGAATGCCCCCTCCATTTGGTGATACAAGTCGTCGTCGAATAGTTACTGCTTCTTCCGTTGGGTCAATTGCTTCAAAGTGCCTTTTGAGTCGCGAGAGGTGAAAGCCGTAGCTGTGAACTGCAGTTCCCAGTTGCCGCTGGAATTTGGAATCTCTGGCAACAAGCCGTCGACGAACGGAGACCGCCTCGGTGATGAATGGGATTGCATCGTCATGACGTTTGCATTCACCAAGGGCATAGGACACTCTGAACAGCGACCAGCCGAGGTTTTCTTCGTGAACCTCGGGATCCTGTTTTACGAGGGAGCGACGGATGTCAGCAGATTCTCGCCCAGGCTCAATGGCATCCGCGTATCTGCCTGCTGTCGACAGAAATTGGGAGTATTTGTAGAGAGTGTCGGAGAGAAGAACATCAAATCTTGAGCAACCTTGCGAGTAGAGGTGGCGATAGATTTGGATCGCTTCCACAATGTGCGGGACAGCTTCGTCAGTTTGTTTTAATGCACCATATATGTCGTGGAGATTGGAAAGCGAATGCGCGAGATCTTCATTGAATTTGGCCACGTCGGATGTAGCGAGTTGCCGTGTGATCTCGGTGTCCTCCAATGCCATTTCGAGTGCACCTTCATGAAGGCCTGACTTTGAATGCAATGCGCTACAAACACGAAGGAGTTTGCTGAGCAATGACCGAAAGTGGGTTGGTCTGGCAACCGATAACTGCCGCACGAGGTCCACGCCCTCATTAGCAACCTTCTGGCCTTGGTCAAAGGGTCCCAGGCTTTCAAACGTCAGGGATAGGGTGTGAAGCGCCACTGCGAGTTCTAGCTGCAGTGTTGAATCTCTTGATACACCCGAACAAAGCTGCCGATAGAGATTTACAGCGTCCTCGATCACCGGGAGAGCCTGGGCATGGCGATTCTTCGCTACGAGACATCGTGCGATGGCGCTGTACATTGCAGCTGTCTTCTTGGTTGTCACGGGATCCAAAACTGAATTGGAGAGAACCTGGGGTGTTTCGAACACCGTTAGCATCTTGGCACACATATTGCGCGGTGTACGGCTTACCAAGGCAAGTTTACGCAAAGGAACAATCCTGATCATATTTCCCATCGACGCTGTGGCTTCCAAGATTGACCTTGGCTCCCTGACGAGAACTTGCAGCGCAAGTTCTCCATGTGATTTCTCCGCGTTCTTTGAAGGCACCACCGATGTGTGTGTTTCCAGATGCTGGCATGAATACCAGACCTGTTCTAGAACATCGTCCTTCGATAACGACGGCATTGCGGGTGGAAACGATGTGAGGTCCCCGAACCAGTCCCCGTCAGTGTAGCCGAGGATGGGAACTTTGTCCGGTGCCAGGTGGTTCTTGATGGTGTGAAGTGCGAGCCGCGATAATGTCGAGTGATGCTCTTCGTGAGTCAATCGATATGGCAGCGGTGCTCGCTGCGTCAAATATTCTTGTACAGAGAGGTGTAGAAGCTGGATAGGTTTTTGGGAGTCGTGGGATGAGTAATCTCGCAGCAAAGGCCGTAGGAGTCCACACAGCCGATGAATGTCATCCAACGTGATTCCGTCTGGCTCGTAAAGCGCAGAAAGGGCTGCCGCAGATAGCGGTTCCTTCAGAGTAACCAATGCTCCAGCTATAACCTTGTATTTCCCCACAAACCGTCGATCCGTCCACCTCAGCTTCAACAGTATCCGCTGGTAGAGACTGTCAAGCTGTTTAGCTGCCCCATCAGCCTCCTTCCAATCCTCACTGTTCCCTACAATAATGTCTACCAGCTCGCCAACTGGATCATACGCATCGTCGATGTGGTGGAGGACCATGGTTGTCCATAGAAATAAGCCTTCCGACTTGACAATGAAGGTTTTTAAGAGCTCTGCAGAGATCGAGGTACCATACTTTGCCTTCGAGAACCAATCTTTGACGAATAGCTCGAGGTCTGAGGAGTTGGAGAGTCCAGTCAAGGGGTTGGAGGAGTGGAAAATATGAGGCTGCTTCTCCAGATGCTGCATGATGCGGGGTTCGGGACGGGTAGTGAGAAGGAACCGGAATGATGGGGGAAGGCGTGGTACCCAGTCTCGCAGTATCGTTACTACAGTCGAGCTCTGCTCTTCGTCAAGAGCGTCTATGGCGACAATGAACCGTCGATCCTGGGGTAGAAATGGGCAGATGGGTAGGATGATCTCTTCAAATTGACGCAGTGGATCTGCAGCTGCCAGGGTGTCATCTTTTGCAAGGATTTCGCCTATTCGTCGTTTTATAGAGTGGTCGACATTGCATAGACCGCGAATGAGGGTGGCTACTAGGTTGGATGGAGTGGATTGTGTCCTCATCTGGTCGAAGAAAAAGCTTGCTATCAGATTTCCTTTCCTGTGAGCCTTCTGAGAGATCGTATGCGCCAAAGCAGACTTTCCACTCCCTGCCGAGTCTGCGACCACATATACCTCGGCAGAGTTACAGGTGGAGATGGCCTCTTCCCACAATGAGATCGCCTCAATATGGATATTTCGCGTTCCTGGCAAGCACACTCGAGCAGCATTCCAGGAGCATCCTACGGGATCGGCCAAACGTCGCAAGGCGTCATGAATTTCGAGATCCGTGTCTGAACGGAACATAGTCAGCACCTCCAGTTAAGGACGGTGAATTAACATACAGGAAAGGGCCTCGGCAATCGTTGGTGTCATCATCGTCACATTTGTAACATTGACGCTGTTGTCAATACTAGTATTCTGCACCATGTTGCCCCCAACAACATTGATTTGTGAATCTTGCATTGTGATGGAGGCACCGGCCAATGTCCCGCTCGGCGCACAAGGTTCTGCCCGAATTCCACGATGATCAGGACACACTAATGAACACGGAATTTACGACTCACCAGCCCCAGTCTTCCCCTGAGAAAGCCTCGACCCAATGTCCTCTCGATCCGATTTCCATGTCCTTAGAGTCTTGTGCAACAACTTGAACTGGGAAAATGTCAACGCTGTTGCTGGACACCTAGATCCAGAAATCAAACCTACCTTGTGCATTAGATTCCTGATCCGTTGATTGTGTACGGGCTTCCAGAGTAGGTTCAGTCGTCTGAGAGACGACTATTATCGATGAACGATGATACAGGCGCTTCTGTCGCCGTGCTTAGTTCTGAGGCACAGCCTTTGACAGTTTTGATTCGAAACAACACTCAACCGGGATTCCCGGCCTTCTCAAGCATTTCCCTGGACATACTACAGTCAAACCTGTCATAACCCATACCTGAGATAAGCCATAACCTCCAATAACCCATACCTTTGGGAGCTACCAAACCCAGATTTCACTGCCAAACCGACCTGTGATAACCCATAGTCGCCAATAACCCATACTTTTCCCGTCCACGGAGGGGTATGGCTTATCACAGGTTCGACTGTAGTAGGCGTCTGGTGACTCTGGTCTAATAAAGTCTAATACCCTTTTGTTGTTTCGTTGATCTTCGGCTCTTTCCTTGGCTCGGATTTCAGGTTGGATTTGACCACCTCAGAAACGGAGATATTCCATCAGAAATTGAGCCCTCCCTAGTAGAGTGTTATTAAAGTGTTATTACGCACTATCATAAACGAACGAGATGAAACGACTTACTTAGAAAGCAGGCCCCTTATATACTGCTTCATGGACTGTGAAGAAGGCAAATCCCTCCAGGCTTCGCGTCGTCAGCGGAGTACGAACTTGATGATTTCCTGAATTCCTCTTGGAGTCGTTACTCCGGAGAACTTGGACGTTTGTTTTCAACTTTCAACCCCAGGCTTATACGCAAGATAGTTCCTGACCGCCCCAGCCACATTTTCCGCTCGGTGGGAACCTGGATCAGCCGGAAGAATGGCTGTCTGCCAAACCCCTGAACCCCGACCAAGGTGCTCATGGAATTCATTAAACGTTGTGGCATCTATGGGGAATACTAAATGGAACTAACACATTGCTTTGGGACTGACCAAAGTTCTCCGACCGTCTCGTTGATAACGTATTGAGCTACCGTTACGGCTGTGATAAATTCCGTGCACCTGAGTTCAATTTCAGTTGTCCCTTGAGGCCTGAGGCCTGAGCAGCAAAAAATGTGAAAGTGTTCGTTCGTCTTCGTTTCTCCCGTACCTGGCGGAGTTGGGCATGTCACTTTCAAGCAAAGGGAGACTGAACGGACTTGTTCAAGTTGTTGCAGCTTGTTGCAGCATGTCAGTTTCGATCATCAACGCGGTAGCAACGTTATATCAACGTTTCTTCACAGCACCCCCGTATTTATACAGCCCAATTTACCTTTGTGGGTTATATACGCTGTACACCTGCGTCTCACTGCTCACTTCCGGCGTCATCGATCATCGACCGCCCTCCTTTTCTCTGTCTCCAGCTTGAAGTTTCTTTTCATCCTTTGTAGCTAAAGCTATCAGTCCCATTCGAGTGACGATGAGTAAAGTACGCTGGACGCAAAAGGACGAAGTGCGTACCCTGTTTGGAGTGACGCAAGAACTCACGCGCTAATCGACATCTTCCCCGTTGATCTCATCATTTACCATGCTCTCTACAGGACTCCAATCGGCTTCCAGAAGGCGTCAAACGAGTGGCATACGACGCTGATAGCTCGAAATATACGTTCAAAGATAGAAAGGGCACTTTGTATACCAATGATGCTGGAGACCAGTATGGTCACCTCAAGCCTATCCTAAATCCCGCCAAGAAAGTGGAAACCGAGCGGCCAGAAGCGTTCAATCAAACGGATGGTGAGTGCGGTGTGCGACAAATGCGATGCCAATCTAACCAGCAAATTATCCGACATCAGGACAAGAACGATACATCCCTCAAGATCGAAGCCCTTTAGTTGACGATTCCGACTCTGACTCTGAAATACCTTCTGCGCCAGCCCCCAAGTCATTCCAAGAAATGCTCTCACCAGAGTTCATTGCCCCTCCGCCACCCATGCGCGAAGAAGGCCAATCTAGATCGAAGTCAGGATCATCCTTCTCCAACTTCGCTGCCCGTATCAGCCCGACAAAGTCCAGATTTTCTCGGGATGAAACCCAGGGCGAAGGAATAGGGCCCAGTTCTAGCCCCCGTTCCGTCGGTTTCGCCGATGCCGTTCGCAAGTCTGCACTCCCAAAGATGCAGGGCGTGGTGCACAGCCTGAAACGCTCCGTAACATCTGCTACGAGGAGCAAGTCCTTTGGGAGTGGAAGGAACAGGGCGCTGTCGTCGAGCAATACGAGGGCCTCGGTGGATGGAGCTAACTTCCCGGCTGGCTCGAAATTTCATGAATTAGAAGATGATGAGGAGCGGCTTTTGCGGAAACGTTCGCAGGAGGATTAAACATTAAGACACGGAAAGAATGGATTACTAGGAAAATACCAAATTTGTACATCTGTGCGGCGATACCTACTATAACTATTGAGGCCTTGAGGTCACTGGAAAAGTTGTGAGCGCCTGCCACATTACTATCAGCCACAGCGTCCGATCAAATACATTGGACGGCGCTCTGTCCCGACTGACTTTTAAGTTTCGTCACGACTTCGACCTTCCTTTGTACCCTTACCGGCTCTTCTGTATCTGACATGCCTCGTCTAAAGGGTTCCAAGAGATCGAAGGGAAAGTCACAGAAAAGTGGCGCGGACGAGTTTAGCGTGCCAACCGAGGAGCAATGGGAGGAAATGAAGACTTATTCGTCTTTTATAGGTCTGTCTTCTTCATTCATTTAGCAAATGATTCACTGTTTAATCCAACCCCTTTTCCAACGCATAGTTGGGGAAGATAACGAGTTTATGCGCGGCCAGATGTAAGCTTCATTCTGCGTTCAACCAATGTACGCCACCATGCCCAACATCGAAATCGTGCTTGATTCTAGTGCGACTGTGCTTCCCAATGGGCACTCCCCAGGATCAGACATTCAGCAACACGAATACTGGGTTGGGAAAATCAAAGGCATCCGCGCTTTTGAGAACGCTGAGGATGACACCAACGATGTGCGTTTGCTTCAGGGTATGTTGGCGCTGGATGTTGACGCTAATCGATTTAGGAATAGGTCTGGGTGAAAGTGCAATGGTATTATGATGCCAAAGACGTTGCTGGTGTCATCAAGTCGTTGTGAGTTGTTACCAACGTCCTGGACGACCAAACGCGGTAGGATTCTAAACTTCGAATTCAAAGCGATACCAAATCAACCGGCAAATACGAACGGTTCCTCTCCTCTGAGCACCACGATTTCGTTAACCCAGAAGCATTCAATGGTACTGTCCACAGCCCACAGACCTTTTTTGAGACTCACGCGTTATTTCAGAGATCGTCACAGTCACCGATTTGCGGGACGAAGACCCTGAGCAACCCTACATCGGGAACGACCAGTTTTACATGCGCTACGCGATAGAACGTCAAGCACGACGGCTCAAAGTTCGTCAACATACCTCAGGACCTGATACCCTCGTGAATGACGTTCCAACCCTCCAGCCCAAACCAGAGAATACATGCATATGCCACAAACCATATGTTCCACACGATGAAACTACAGTCATGCATTTCTGCCCTCGGCCAACTTGCCGGAAATGGTTCCACCAAGTTTGCCTCATAAACAATAAATCAGCCAAGTCCTGTTCTCAACAGGCGCGGGGGTTGCGGTTACTGGCCACCTCGCCGGACGACGAGGAGCCCGAGTCATTACATGACAAGATACCCATGCCCCCCTCGAAACGGACACGCCGGGCATCCTTACAGTATGAGAAGGCGGCAGAATCGGACGAAACAGATTCAGCTGTTTCGTTTGCACTGGCCGCGATGCCTATTCGTTTGGTTTTTGTTGCGCAACAACCCATTGTACGCGGAGCGTCGTACGAAAAGGGTGGTGTGTCGGGGAACGTGAAAGCCGTCGTAGCGGCAAGGAGGTTGGTGTACAACTCCCTCGCAGGGAAGGGTATACCAGAGGACTGGGAAGACATGGTATTGGGGCAGATCAGTCCTATTACGTTGGACGATTGTCTCGTGAAAATCAAGCGCAAGCGCGTTCTTCCGTCCCTGCTATGTCCAGATTGCCATAGTGCGATTTGATTTTCATTGTTTTCAGCTGGAGCTTTTTTGGAACTGCTTTAGGGTTGGGTTGAAATTTGCTTCCAACTGTTCCATGACAAGTTTCCTGTGTGAATTTTGTGTAGATTTTTGCTTTGCTGCAGTTACCAAGTGTACCATCCTTGTACCTTCCGGCGAATGGTAAATGTAATATTCGACGTTGAGTGTAACGGCCTCTTGATGCGTGCAAATCTGAAATGGAACACAGGAAATGCATGGCATTGGTTTGTTTGTAGGTACTGAATCATATTTTTAAGTGTTTTAACGTGAAGGTTGTGGAGTAGGCGACTATTGCAAAGAGGAATGGAGTCTTTTCGACATACTCGAAGCACCTTGAAGAGAGCAGAGAATCAGTATTGGAAGAAGACTAAAAGTCGAAAACCGAAAAGAATAGTGTATGTCAGAATTGCAGAAGTTTGATCATCAAAGAGATCGCTCTCTAAGACTGTTGAGCTTGATATGTGATATTGTTATTCATCATAGACACCAAGCAGAATAAAAGCCGTCAAGAACGAATGTTGTACTCACCGTTTATCTTCGATGCCAGGAGGTGGTTGTGGTGAAGAGCAGAACGGTGAAGAAAAAGCCGTTATGACCAAAAAGAAATCGAGTTCAATCTCCGTTTGAAATCAAGGGGTCTTCCCGGCCCGAGTGCCACCATGTCAGCAAGAAGGAGTCATACCGAGTTGCTCTCGTTGCTTCGACTCCGAGCTCATTACGCTTCTCACTCGACATGCCTGGGGCGATGTCCACGGCTCAGTCTACACCAGCAAAGACGAGGAAAGAGAAGGAAAGGGAACGTCGCGAGAAAGCTGCCCAACAACAAAGCAATGAACGGTTGAAGACCGTCGTCCGGCGTCTTCCCCCAAATCTACCCGAAGATACCTTTTGGCAGACAGTCACTCCCTGGGTGACAGAAGAGACTGCATCATGGAAAGTCTACTATGCTGGAAAATTCAAGAAACGGTACAGCGATATTACACCCTGGTGATGTCTGTTGTGATTGATCCACGATTGCGCAGAGAGAACAAGGAGAATATACCTTCCAGAGCGTATATTGCATTCAAGAATGACGAAGTGCTGGCCAAATTCAGTCACGATTTCGACGGACATTTATTCAAGGATAAAGCGGGTATGTCCTTTCTGCTAATCCAATCTATAAACGCTCCGAAGTGTTGATGAACCTCGCTGTTGCAGGGAACGAATCCTATGCCATCGTCGAGTTTGCGCCATATCAGAAGGTCCCTTCGGAGAAACGAAAGCCAGACAACAAAAACGCAACCATTGAAAAAGGTATTCCACTTTTATGATCCCTCCTTGTTCCAATCTAATCAGAGTTAATGTTTTCAGACGACGATTACATTTCGTTCATCGAGTCTCTCAACGCGCCCACAAGTAGTGAACCTGTCACAATCGACTCACTCCGTATGTCGTTAGCACCGCTTTGCACTGCTCACGTTAATCGAACGCAATATAAGTCGCTGCAACCCGCCCTCCTTCGCCTCCAAAGACGACCCCGCTCCTCGAAGCGCTCAAAGCGGAAAAGTCAGCCCAGAAGGATAAAGAAGCGATTTTGAGAAATCACGCCCACTACAAGGACCCAGCAAGCGCTATTGCCGCTGGTGCAAATGGACCACCGCTCTCGCGCAAGGAAGAAAAGAAGAGAGCAGCTGTAGCGCAAGCTCAAGCTATCCCACCACAGGCTGCTAAACAGCAACCTACACCGCAACAGCCCGCCGCCACATCTAGCAAGAAAGCGAAGAAGCAGGCTAAAGAAGCAGCGGCACAAGCCCAAAAGGCGGGACCCGCTCCCAAAGGTGCAAACCCTATGGTTGCGGCGCCATCTGAAGGAAAAGGAGCAAACGTCAATCCAACTCCCGCTCAAATCTCGAAGCAAGCCCGTCTACAAGCTAAGCAACAGGCCAAGGCTGAGGCAATGAAACAAGCTGCTGCTGCTGCTGCTGCTGCTGCCCCAGCGCCACAGATCACAATAGCTGCTCGGCCGCCACCTCATGCTGCTCCTCAGGTTACTCCTCCCAATGCTCCTCAGGCAACTCCTGCCAATGGTGCCGCTTCTACTGCACCGTCTCCCAGACGAATTAGGCCTGTAATCAGTGGAAGGCAGTTTGAAGCTGCAATGGCAGGCGTAGGAGGATCTGCACGGCCCAAACGAGAGAAAGGACCAGCTCCAGCTGCCCAGCCCATCAATGCGCCCGTACAACCTAATTCGATACCACAAGGTCATACTGCACCTGCCCCCAGCGGACCTCCATCCCCAGCCAAGTCCAGAGGCGCTCGCCACGGACGAGGAGGCGGACCTCCACCTGTACACGCACTCACCGCAGGTCCCTCCGTCCCAGTGGTTGCTAATCCCGGACCTGTTGTCAACGGAAAGGCTCCGCCAATGATCTTGCAGAGGAATCCTTCCGCTGCCCGTTCTCCACAAGCTACGCCTGGAGTGATTGTCCCCCCTCATGTAGTGCCTCCCGTCGTCCCCCCTGTTGAGCATGGCAGGGGACGCGGAGGAGGTAGAGGCCGCGGGCGAGGCCGTGGTGGACCACCCAGAGGAGGAGCCAGGGGTGGCTAGCCTCATACTTCGTAGGTATAGTCAACGACAAAGGTGCGAGTGTTCACTGCTCCTCTATATGATGATTTGCTTATGGTCATGACAGTAAAGTAGACTTACAAGTGAATATTGGCAACCTGCCAATGATTATCCCGATGGTTGTGAGATCGGAATAGGCTTTTATCAGACGGGCATTTCTGATGAGCGCTGTTCTGGTCTTCCTCATGTGTGTTTGCTCAGAACGCTCAGCTCTCTTCTGATGTTGCGTCCGGACCTGGAGGTGACCTTGCAGGATCTAGCGGTACCAGATGTACTGGTAGAGCCAGTTATTATCCTGCATGATGGCCTCAAGTTCTGGTATGATAGGTCGTCCTCTCGGTGGCTACGATGTCTTCCTCCTCCGTCCTGGAAAAGTAGCTACTTATACCTCCAGCTATGCCTTTGATATAAATGTACTCTGTCTTCTCATCGAATTGCTCTCTTCGATGATGCATTGGATGTCAACTCTGATTTCTCCGCCCTTGGTCAACTTTTAGGGGCAAACTCTACCGTGGTAAAACTGAGCACAGCCATCTTTGTGCTTGGCGTCTCATTGTGCGATGACCGTGACTAGTTTGACTAGTGCCAGTGTTCTCTCACCCCGAGTCTATTAACCCACCAACACACGACAGTTATGCCTCCACGAAAGAAGAAAGGCGGAAAGAAAGCTGCGACGACAGCGCCTAAAGCTGTCATTGATGATGTGCCTTCCGCGGAGGACCAAATGAACGTCGACACGGAAGAAGCTGCACTGGTAGAGGCACAGGCTTCGACGTCGAGCGGGGGTGGTGTTGTCGAGTCGGTTAAGCAGGTCGCTAGTAATGTGGTACATGAAGCGGAGATGGTGGTAGAGCATGCGGTGGAGAAGGTCGCTGACGTTGCTGGAGCGGCGGAGGAATTTGTCGAGGAAATGACTATGGTTGGGGTCGAGAGTAACACCAGTGGAAAGTCCAGTGAGAGTGCGACGCCGGGAGGTGCGCCGACTGTGCAGGAGAGCTTGTCGGTGGATGCTGAGGACGACGGTTCGAGACAGCCTAGTCAGGGTGCAGAGGGCGAGGCGAAGCAAAAGTTGACAATGGAGGAAAGGAGGGCGAGGATGGAGGAGTTGCGCAAGAGGATGGTGTGTATTTTTTCTATGCTATGTGGTTAATACTAATGACAACGATTGCAGGCTGCTGGAACTAAAGCAAATAAACAAGCTTTGTCGGAAGAAACTGCCAAGGCCAAGCTCACCGCTAGAGAGCTTGCACGGCTAGACCGACAACGAAAACTTGCTGAGACGTTGCGGTTGAAGGCTGATGCGGAGGATAGAGGAGAGGATGTTGAAAGGAAGAAGAACTGGGAGTACACGATCGAAGAGAACGATGAGTGGGAGAAGAAGTTGTCGCGGAAGAAGAGGAGAGCAGATTTCGAGTTCCATGGTATGCTCTACTCAACACGCAATGCTTTCAAGTGATATAGGCTGACATGCGTTGCAGATGATGCGCACGCTGCAAGACGGAGATACAAGAAGGACTTGGACCTCATCAAACCAGATCTCGAGGCGTATAACCAGCAAAAAGCTGTGGCGATGGGCTCCGGTTCTTCCAACGCCTTGACCAACTTCAGTTCCACAAGCGTAGCTTCTTCATCGGCTGTACAGGTCGTGTCACAAGAACAGCAGCTTGCTGCCGAGAATCTATACCGCAACGCGAATACGCTTATTTATGGCGACAATAAGCCTTCGGACGATGCTATCGATCGTGTTGTTGGTAAGATCAACAAAGAGTATGTGGCTATCTCTCCCCGGCATCGATCCAGGTCTAACGTATCGTTTAGTATTGACAAGAAGGCCAAGTTCCATCGGAAGCGTGTTAACGAGGACGAAGGTGATATCACCTACATCAATGAGCACAATAGGGTGTTCAACAAAAAGGTACATTTCCAAACATACTCATTTCCAAACATACTCTTTCACCAAGTCATCGCCCTAACATTTCTGCTCACTCTAGATTGCCCGGTACTACGACAAGTATACTGCCGAGATCAGGGCAAGCTTCGAACGGGGTACAGCTCTTTGACCTTTGGGTTTATCTACAACCTTTGCTTTTCAAGATGTGTACACTGTATGTATTATAGACACCTGCCGGCATTTAATCTACGTGTTGGTTGTAATTCGGCTAGATTATTCCTCGATGTATCCTTTGGACCCTTGCAACTAGTCCAAAGTTCTCAGTGACGTCATAAAGTGTTCAGGAGCATTCCAGTGGATACATCTTGCCCTCACAGTACTGACCATCAACCTCTGCACAACATCCCAAGAGCGTTCAGATGCCTTCAGCTCTCGTACTTATCGCAGATGGAACTGAAGAAATGGAATTGTACGCACAACTAGTCTTCCCATCCTCGCCACTTGATGCTGATCTCGTAGTATTGTTTTACGCTTACTCTCTCCAGCACGATAACCTATGATACCCTCGTTCGAGCAGGTGTAAAAACCACCTCAGCATTTATTCCTGCAGACGCCAGCAGCTTCATCAGGAGTATCAGTCCACCTGTAGCCAAAGGATCGCGAGGGATAAACATCATGCCTGATACATACCTCGATGCAGCTGAATGCGGGCCTGTACGTTCATTGGCCCACCTCCTTCCATTTTACTAAGATACGTTGTGCGCTAGGACAAACACGACCTTCTGGTCGTCCCAGGAGGAGCAATCGGAGCAGCGACAATGTCTTCCAACTCCACCGTTCAGAAGCTGGTGCAGGACTACATTGCGAGTGGCAAGTATGTCGGGATGATCTGTGCAGGTGAGCTCAACCTCCATCCTTAGTTCGAGGGAACCACCGACTTGAAGCTTCTGATGTTTTCGTTGGCGCAGGGAGCTTAACGGCGAAGACATCGAAACTCGCTCGACAGCCGCTCACATCGCATCCGAGCGTAAGGGCCGAACTTGAAGAGGGTAAGCCAATCGCGCTGTCTTGGCTTAGTATTCGAGAGTGATAGATCTCTCGTAGATTTTGAATATTCAGATGAACCGGTCGTCGTGTCAGGGAATCTTGTAACAAGGTACGTATGTTTTATTATTCTGCCCCACCCGTTTAATGAGCGTTAACTCTCCGCGTGTGTACGTAGTCGTGGTCCTGGAACGACATTCCCGTTCGCCTTGACTCTCGTGGAGTTGCTATGTGGAAAGGAGAAGAGAGAGCAAGTCCGAGCTCCGATGGTTTTTCCACCAGGGACGCCATTCTAGCGCGCGGAAGTTTGAATAAACCTGAAATGCATACTACATACATGGTTTGGGTAAATTGAAAGAAAAGAGCTCAAGATTAGAATTTGAAAGATATCGAAGGAAATCTACCGTAACGTTTACAACAAAAGTATCACTACTAACACGAACAAGACGGTCCATAACAAGAATGCATTAAGCCTTCTCGTCGTACAATGCAATTAACAACTCCTTTGGAACAGCAAAAACGGCCCCAGGATTGGACCTCGACGAAACAGTCACCGTCTCATCGTCCGGGTCCTCGCGCACAACCATAATCGCGCCTTTCTGTTTCCCACCAGCAATCAAAACCTCCTCTCCATTATGGCTCGGCGGCACTGCAGCAATATACCGCGCAACAACACTCCGCTGCTCGCCCGACTCGAAAAGGACAGTGGCCGTCTGCTCGTAGCCGCTCGGAGCCTTGTTGCCAGCGATGACTTTGCCCTTCTGTTGTTCGTACTCTCCTCCGAGATAATTTGCGACATGGGTACCAAGGAGCTGGATCTTGATGCGGGGATGGTGGGGCACGACGGCAGGGTCGAAGAGCCAGTCAGATTCTAGTGCTAATGAAGGCCATTTGAGTACTCTTTGTACATTTCGTCGTGACGGCAAATAAAACTCACTGCGATTGTCATTGGCTGCCAAAGCATAACCACCAGAAGCAGCAGGGGTAGCTGACGAAGCAGCCGAATTGAACACTCCAGCGGGAGTTTGAGCAGCCGCAGGTGTCAGTGCACCAAACGCGGGGGTCAGACCAACGTTAAAGCCAGGCGTGGCTGCAGCGGCAGGTGTAGGTGCACTCTAAAAATCGCAAACGTAACAGTCAGCGAACTAAGATCTTCCAAGGTGAACACGAAACCTCGCAGCAACTCACCACCCAATCATTACCCCAGGAACTCTGTCTTGGCGTAGCTGAACCATCCGAACCTGCACCAAGCCATCCAGACGAGGAATTGGCTGAGGCATCCCAGGACCTCGCAGGCGTTGCACCCCCATATGCAGTACCACTCGACGCACCCGCGTTCGCACCAGTGGCGTATGGATTCGGAGTCCGCGAGCTGACATTCCAAGCAGGTGTTCGCCCACCATCGGCATATGGATTGGGCGTCTTCGAACCTGCGTTCCAAGCTGGAGTCTTGCCACTTTCTGCAGCATACGGGTTGGGGGTTCGCGATCCCGGAGCCCAAGCCGGTGTCTTCCCACCCCCGACAGCGTATGGATTGGGTGTCTTAGATGAAGAACCTTGGAATGGCGTCCTCCCACCACTTGCACCACCAGAATTGGTCCATGACGGAGGTGCACCCCAGGCGTTGCTGTTGCTGTTATTGTTGTTGCTACTGTTGTTTCCAGGTGGGGCATTCTGGTGCAAAAACAGCAAGTCTCCGTTGGGTCTAGAGGGTAAAGTAAGCGGTCACACTCCATGGCAATTGAAATGAGGACGTACGCAATCTTCCGCAACTTATCCTTGTCGATGCTAATCATTTTATTTCCAGTCCGAAGTTCCACACGCGCCGTATTTCCATTGGTATCTTTGATGGTTCCGCCATATCCTTTGTGAGGACCTTTGGTGACCATGACCGTAACACCAATGTGGCGATCTCGAGGCCCGCGGCCAAGAGCCCCAGATCCAACCATGCCTCCTCCCATCATTGCAGGGTTCATCTTGGAGAGATCTGCTCCACCATTCTTTAACGCGTTGCCCTTAGGGGCCAGTGATACAAGTGATCGAGCGCGAGCAACGAAAACACCGCCATGCTCAGTTATCTCCCGGTTGTGCAAGAAAGCGTAGAAGGATTGATGAGTATGCAGAACACGACCTTTACGTTGCTAGATGGCATTGAATGAATTTGTTCTTTGTACCCGCGATAGAAGACTCACCTCTCCATCAACCTCTTTGACATTATCATTGGCTCGTAGTTCATGACCCTCAGCGTCAGAAGCAATCGCACGGCTCGAATCTCTCCGCATCGAGATTTGGTGAGGTTTCACAATAAGGACCTTGCCGTTCTGGTCCAATACACGGAATGAGTCCCGCTCGGTCTTGAAGATGACACCAACAGTTGCCGCACTGGATGAGAATTTGAGCGTATGTATCTTTTTCGCGAGGCAAGGAGCTTACTCGAGTTGCACCAAGTCATGGAGCTCGTAATTACCGATTGTGTTGGTGCCAGTTCCAACTTCCGCCGCGATTCGCAAATCCTTGGCGAACACAGTGATCTGGATATTGCATAAATAAACGACCTCATCTCAGCCTAAAGAGAGAAGGAAGTACTTACCGTCGTCATGGACAAATCCGAGAGGAATGTCACTTTATCGTCCTGAACCGTAGTGACAAGACCAGTTTCGTCGGTGTACATGCCCGCCATGACCTTGACGTGTTCTCCCTGCTTGAAACGCTTCCTGATACTCCTCGCGGGGATTTCGAGTTTCTGGCCCTCGATGTCGACACCCATGGCAGTGATTGTCACCACCTCGCCCGATATTTCCTCCACAACACCATGAATACCAGCTTGTTCTCCCTCAAACACCTCGACATTATCCCCAGGCTGGAGCACAGCAATAGCAGCTTTCCTAGAGGACTCGGCGATGTCCCTAAGTTGGATGCCTAGGTCGTCCTGCTTTGAGCCGTCCTTCGCGCTCATGAACATGGAGATTTCGTCTAGTGTGGGCTGGACATCGTCGAGAATAAGGTTATTGATTTTGATATCTTTCTCGACGAACCCATTTTTATAGGTCTCGCCCTGGAATACGATTTCTCCGCCAAGTTTGGAGATGATGCTTTTCCGTGAATATGCTTTGGCTACTTCTTCGACGTTGAATAGTTTCTGGGGCGGACGGGCTGCGCCGACAACAGCTACTGCTTTCTTCCGTTTCTTTGAGGGATCGAGCATGGAAGTTTCTTCGGGCGGGTTCATGTCGATACGGGGAACCAAACGCACGGCGACATCTTCTATACCATCACCGGGGATAATAACTTGAGCAAGGTCGCCTCCGTATTTAGGGTGTTTCCGAATCCGGACCCACATCCCATAGGTTACTGTCACATCTTGTTTCTTGATCGTCAACAGACTGGCCATTTCTTCGATAGGGACCAGGTGGACGCCTTTGCTGAGGTAGACACCCACGAGGCCGTTACAAGCCTGCTGGACATGCTTCTGGCTACGGGCTTCAACGTATATCATTCCTGAGAGCGATTCACGTTGGAAGGCGGACAGGATGCTCAATGGGTGAGCAGTGTACTCCATGTCGATCGACTTGCGCATGAGACTGAAGACGATGTCCCGCTCCCTTCCGGGCTAGCTTGGATATAAGCTTGTGGTATTTTGAGAGAACCTAGAGCGTGCATACCTTTACTCGCACTTGCCATAAGCCTGCATCGTGCACGGAAGGCATCAGGAGACGTTGGGGGACGTCATTCAGGTCGCCGGTGTATCTGGGGGCCGCCCGAATACCTCCATAACGCTCGGTGAGGTCTTTGGCGATCTGCTCGGCAGTCTTTTCTTCTCGCTGCTGGCGCCTATTGTCGAGCAAGACATGCTGTCGACGTGTGGTGTCCCCATTCACGGCGTCGTCCGCGTCGTCGTACATAAAACCTATTGTTCATACCCGTCATTATCAAAGGTTGGAGTTCGAAGAACGCAAATTCTCACCTTCAACCTCCTCATCTTCTTCTTCCTCTTCCTCGTCGTCATCGCTGACCTCGGCATACACATCGAGGAAAGAGTTCACTGCGATTTTGCGCCGCTGAAGTACATTAGGACTATATTCGCCGCTAAAAGCTTAATATTACGCCCACCTTTCGCTTTTTAGGTTGTTGACCCCGGTCTTCTTCTTCCTCATCGTCTTCATCCTCCTCATCATCGTCGTCGTCGTCTCTATCTTCCCTAAGAGCCTGTTCCTCATCGTCATCATCCCTATGTCGCGCCTTCTCTTTGCCCTTTCGGGAGGTTTGGGTGACTTGTTGCTCCTCGCCGTCGCCGTCGAGTCCTAGGTCATCATCGTCATAGTCCGACATGGGGTAAGAGCGAAAGAAAAAGGAACGTCTGGGTCTTGTTGAAGGTGGTCCAGGTTATAGAGTAGAGAAACCCTAACCTTATATTGGACAGCAAACAAGGCGCGGTGGCTGTACATGTTAGTGGCCAAGGCATGGTGCGGCCCAACTTTGAAAGCATCTCAGATCTCAGTTTTGGCCAAGTTTTAGCAGTTCGGACTCGTTCTTCCATATCAACGACATCCTGTGGTAATTAAGGCTCATGCTGGATTGTATCATGTCAATGTAATTGGTCAACATTTACAGTCTTAGGGATATACCGCAAGAAACTGTAGTCACCAGAAATCCGAAGAACTCAATGCAGCGCGCAATGGACGGGAATATCCAACCCAACAGCCGACCAGAAACCTGGTGGTAACAGATCTTGTTCAATCTTAACCTATTTGCGGTTCGAAATGCACGATTGTTGATTGTCGACGGGGGTTCCAAAGCGTTGAATTGTTAAAGACTGGGAAAAAGGAAGCGCACTGGTGTTCCCGAATTTAATCCGACAGAATCTTCTGAATCTTATCCCAGCATCTTCATGCATATCTCGCCCTGCAGGGCAAGCAACCATGCTCTTGACTGTGGTGCTGTGGCTTGCATTTTGCTTGAAACCAGTTCTGTCAGCCACGTCGCCGTATGACCTTGGTACTGGCCTGCATTTCCTGCTCCAAAATGATCTAAACTGTATGTTCAATTCTTCCTCTTTTACGTCCCACGTTGCTCACGAAGGAGCAGGGCATACCACATTTGAACACAACGGCTCTATCGTTCTGGATAGGGTGTTTTCCAATGACCAAGCCATACAAGCGTGCCAGAAACTCAATGAATCCTTGCTTCCGGTCACAGGAATATACTTTGAATCCGATATCCGACTGCTGTTAAGTTATTTAGCTCACCAAGGACACGACCCACGTCAAGGATTCTGGGTGGGAAGTTCACGAAACATTTGCTCTGCTATTTCTCTTCGTGACGGAATACACTGGGTTCCATGCGACACTCGACTGAAAGGTCTCTGTTCGCAATCGGCGCCATACCGCACAAACAAAGAGACTGACCCCCGCTCCGAGTTCCACATAGACGTGAGATCTCAAGGGACAGTGTTTACCGGGTACGGGTTCCCACCCTCCTTCCTTTTTTTCCGATTCATTGACCGTGCCTTGTTCATAGGACTCGAGACAAGCTCTCATTCAGATTCCTCGGAATCCCATACGCAGAACCTTTTCAAAGATTTACATACTCCAAGGTTCACGCCGGAACTAGCCCAATCTCTGCCCTCCAATATGGCCCGGCTTGCGCCCAATCCTCTGGCGGAAGCGAGAATTGCTTGTTTCTTAATGTCTATACTCCATACCTCCCTCTCAACGGCGAGATATCCCAGGGTCTGAAACCTGTGATGGTCTGGATCCACGGAGGCGGGTTTACAGGCGGGGATGCCAGCAACAGCATATATGATGGAGGGAATCTGGTCAGTCGAGGGGATGTCGTCGTCGTGAACATGAATTACTGGTACGCGAGCGTCCTCCTTTTGGCGATATTCCTAAACAGACCGTGCTAGCTTGGGGACGTTAGGATTTTTGGCACTGGACGACGGAATCACGAACGGGAACTTTGGCATCGCAGATGTCGTACGTCCAATCCACTCTTCCGATCGGTCTGCTCCCATACCATTTAATGTAGATAACTGCCCTGCAATGGGTTCAGAAACATATCGCCTCCTTCGGTGGCGACCCAAACCTAGTAACAATCCTCGGAAACTCTGCTGGGGCAGGTGCCGTCCGAGCCTTAATTGCAGCAAAACCAGCTTTTGGTCTTTTCAAAGGTGCAATCGCGCATAGTAGTCTGGGTGGTTTCGGATACGCCACTGCCTATGCTCGATACTACACGATTCAACAGCAGTTTGAAGGTTATGCTAAACCATTGATAGTCAATGTTGGGTGTGGAAATGCGACGGATGTGCTGGCATGTCTTCGGGAGCTGCCAGCTCAAACGCTTTTGAATGCTCCGAATCCACCTCGGTTAGTGTCCTCGCAAATGCTCTGAGGGGATTTCTGAACAAATCATCCAGGTACATTGTTGTTGACGGGGAGTACATTACGACGGATGAGCTCAAGCTCGACGGATCCGGGCCTGCTGCAGATGCGCACGTTATGTTTGGTTGGACTAGGGATGATGGCTCTGACTTTATTGGGGCTTTTCCGACAGACAACACAACCGCTTTGGAGAAACTCACAGGGGCGGGGTAGGCTTTTTTCCTTATCGAACTTAACGAAATGGCTGACCAGGTCCCAGATTGGATGTTACAGTCGCTCGACGTGCACTGTACTCGGGATTGTTCCCTCTCCCTGTAGGACCCAACCCTGCATGGAACCTATTCAACCAGACGACCCGAATAAGCACGGATGGGCAATTCCTGTTAGTGCATTCATACCCGAGTAAAACCTCTGCCACTTTCTGACGATGGGACCTCAATCAGGTGCGTTAATCAAGCAACACTATCAGCTGCAGCAAAAAATGGCGTCTTTCGATCAGTCTACGCGTACCAATTTGACCGGACATTCGGAGGATGGGAGCCTCTTCCTGGGACCTGCAATCCCCCAGCTGCGCCTGGGTACCCTCGTGGTGACCCTAAACTTCCGTATTTCAGGTATGATACATTTTCTCTTTTCTGTGTTACTGCTGCCTATCCCTACACCAGATGTCACGATGGCGATCTCCCCTACACAAACGGAAACATCGGCCAGCTCTCTCGCCCTTTCCGCGATTGGGACGACCTCGTCATGGAACAGCTCAGCGTCGACATATGGACATCTTTTGCCCGCACCTTCAATCCTAATCCCTCTGCAGAGTTCCTTGAGGCAAGGGGATACCACAATACAAGCTTAGTTCTGAGGAGGGGAGGAAGGTGGAATAGTGTGACTCCAGGAAATAGGTTACCGTTGAAGCTGATAGATGTACCATTTAGGGACTCGAAGTGGTTGGAGGTGCCTCAGTGTGAAGTGCTAGGGTATCCGTTAACGATGTATGGGTAGATTCCATGTGCTCTGAGTCACCGCAAGGTGAAAGCACAAGAATACACATTACTGCACAGGCCGATGATTAACGTTTTAACGATCATACAATTGCAACAAAAAGGCTCAAGGCAATAATAGCACTAGTAACTTGACAATGTTTCGAAAGAGGCAAACTTCGCAAAAGCGGTGCGTCTGGGGCCGAATGGAGCATCGTGACGGCGACAGAGTGCTTGTATCATCATGATCTAGTAGCGAGTTTCTACGAACCTCGAGGCCCGGAACGTATTGCACTACGCGCATTGGAACGCATCCATCACTTAGTATTGCATACATTGATACATAGTGTCATGATATACCATCGATTGTTTGCTTGGCAGCGCTTCGTATCTGTGCCATCGTCAAAATAATCGGGGTTTGGCCATTTTCGAACTTACTTCAACCGGCATAAAAAATCTCATCGCTGTCCTCTAAAGGACGATTAGGGACTACCAGTTAACCAGAGCAACAAGTGACAGTGTACCGATCCACGACCTTGAGCCTCAATGCATCCATAGCAGGGATTTGTAGTTCCTAACACTCCAATTCAATTAGACTTGCCATCGGAAAAACATAACAATGTTTCGTAGAACGCTTTCATGTACAAATCAAAGAACCGTGAAGTCAAAACAGGGTTATGCGCAATCAACCTCGCCTGCGTATAATAATCAACCATGTCTGCGCTGGTCATGGCGTCAGGGTCAAAGTTCTGATCGGACATGAACTTTAAAACAGGATTGTATATCCGACTTATATGTCTCGATTCACATCAGTGGACTTCTCGACGCACATACCATTTGCGTCGCAACCTGATGTCTTGCTGCATCCTACGGGGCTTTTCTTAGATGAAGATTCCTGCTATAACTTGAAACTATGTTCTGAATGTCACAGTCATATACTGCGTCGGAAAACTCCACCTTTAGCCTTGGCTAATCACAACTTTGTCGGAGAGGTTCCGTCTGTTTTAACCGATTTGAGCGTCGTCGAAGAAATGATGATTGCAAGGTGTCGGTCCAAGGTTTATATGATTCATCTCACGGAATCTTCTGCTGATACCAATAAATCAACGGGGCAAAGAGGCATGAAAGGTAACATAATAATATTTCCTCAAAAGCCTTCTGAGGTGTACCATCGACTTCCTCCATCCATTGATGCTGTACCACCATTGACCGGCTTCGAATTTGGCGTCGGTGATAGCTTGCACCCATCGGATCACCCCGATAGGGCTAACTTCGCAATAGGGTGTGGCCTTTTGGCGCACTGCGCGCATTGTATTTCTGCGACAAGGCGGCATTAGATGGTCGTACAACATCCAAGGACAGCCGCATATTTCAGCCGGGTATGTGTCACTTGATGAAGTATCAATGATCGGCTGCGAAATGATGAATCGCATTAGTGAAGCCCTCTGTGCAGCGAAAGAGAGAAACTCCCCATTCGGCGGAATCAACATTATCTTTGCTGGCGATTTCGCCCAACTCCCACCCATAGGAGATATACCCTTGTACGCTAAAATTGACACTTCCCGCACTGCAACAGTATCTGCTCAGGCCAGACTGTTTGGTAAACTTCTATGGATGTCAATTACCGAAGTAGTTGAACTACAGTCTGTTGAGCGGCAAGGGCAACTGGACCAAGCTCCGTTCCGCAAATTGCTTAACCGTCTACGTACTGGCAGCTGTACTACAGCAGACTATGATCTGCTTCAAAGTCGGATTTTGAAGCATCTGTCTGTTACTGATCGACCAGATATAACATCGACACCGATGATTGTCCAGAACAATCTTTAATTCATTACGCAGTAACTACGATGTGCACTATATTTGTTTGGAAAATGTGCAGGAAGGTTGACGATCAGGTCCAGTGCGCAACAACTGTGAAAAACTTGGAGGACTGTTGACGATCAAGTCCAGTGCTAGGATAGGAAGCCGTGCACGGCATCGAGAATAAGTGGCGTTAGCCGAAAAATTACATGGGAAACCCCGAAAAAGAACTGGGCGGACCGTCAACCCGTTTTGCTCCGGACACCAAACTCGAAAAGGGGGAAAAAGAGGAGGGATGATGACTAAGACCCTTCACTATCGTTCCGGGAACAACACCATGCATCAGTCACCGACAATACTTAAGTAGTAGTAGCTGTCGCCTTGAACGTCTGCACCAACTCGTTGTGAACTTCGCACACCAATACGCACTCGTGGAGTCAGGCTTGCAAAATGCACAAGGCACGTTTAATCATCTGGATGCCCAGCAACATTAACAGTTTCGTAGTTCAAGGTGTTGCAAAAGACTCTCAGTCGGACGTGGAAATCGGATCAGGAGGGTAATCGGTCGAAGCAGGAGAAGACTGGGGCTGGTGAAATCCAAATTCTGTGGTGGTGAATGCCTCCTGATTGTCGTCGGATTCGAACAGAACCTTGTGCGCCGAGCGGGCCATTGGCCGGTGCCTCTAACTTCATAATGCAAGATTCACAAATCAATGTTATTGGGGGCAATATGGTACACAATAGCATCACAAATGTGACGATGATGACACCAACGATTACCGACACCAATTCCTGTGCGTTAATCCACCGTCCTTAACTGCACAAAGGGAGGTGCTGACTAGTATGCCATTCAGACACAGATCTCGAAGTTCTTAAGGCCTTGCGACGTTTGGCCGATCCCGCAGAGTGCTTTTGGAATGCCGCTCGAGTATGCTTACCAGGAACGCGAAACATTCACATTGAGGCGATATGTTTATGGGAAGAGGCAATCTCTACCTGTAACTCTGCCGAAATATATGTGGTCGCAGACTCGGCAGGGAGCGGAAAGTCTGCTCTCGCGCATACGATCTCTCAGAAGGCTCACAAGGAAGGAAATCTGATAGCAAGTTTTTTCTTCGACCAGATGAGGACACAATCCACTCCATCCAACCTAATGGCCGCCCTCATTCGCGGTCTATGCAATGTCGACCACTCTATAAAACGAAGAATAGGCGAAATCCTTGCAAAAGATGATACTCTGGCAGCTGCAGATCCACTGCGACAGTTTGAAGAGATCATCCTACCCATCTGCCCATTTCTGCCCCGGGATCGACGGTTCGTTGTCGCCATAGACGCTCTTGACGAAGAGCAGAGCTCGACTGTAGTAACGATACTGCGAGACTGGGTACCACGCCTTCCCCCATCATTCCGGTTCTTTCTCACTACCCGTCCCGAACCCAGCATCATACATCATCTGGAAAGCAGCCTCATATTTTCCACTCCTCCAACCCCTTGACTGGACTCTCCAACTCCTCAGACCTCGAGCTATTCGTCAAAGATTGGTTCTCGAAGGCAAAGTATGGTACCTCGATCTCTGCAGAGCTCTTGAACACCTTTATTCTCAAGTCGGAAGGCTTATTCCTATGGACAACCATGGTCCTCCACCACATCGACGATGCGTATGATCCAGTTGGCGAGCTGGTAGACATCATTGCAGGGAACAGTGAGGATTGGAAAGAGGCTGATGGGGCAGCTAAACAGCTTGACAGTCTCTACCAGCGGATACTGTTGAAGCTGAGGTGGACAGATCGACGGTTTGTGGGGAAATACAAAGTTATAGCTGGAGCATTAGTTACTCTGAAGGAACCACTGTCTGCGGCAGCCCTTTCTGCGCTTTACGAGCCAGACGGAATCACGTTGGATGACATTCATCGGCTGTGTGGACTCCTACGGCCTTTGCTGCGAGATTACTCCGCTCACGACTCCCAAAAACCTATCCAGCTTCTACACCTCTCTGTACAAGAATATTTGACGCAGCGAGCACCGCTGCCATATCGGTTGACTCACGAAGAGCACCACTCGACATTATCGCGGCTCGCACTTCACACCATCAAGAACCACCTGGCACCGGACAAAGTTCCCATCCTCGGCTACACTGACGGAGACTGGTTCGGAGACCTCACATTTTTTCCACCCACCATCCCCGTGCTATCGAAGGACGATGTCCTGGAACAGGTCTGGTATTCATGCCAGCATCTGGAAACACACACCTCGGCGGTGCCTTCAAAGAACGGGGAGAAATCACATGGAGAACTTGCACTGCAGGTTCTCGTCACAGAACCACGGCCAATATTGGAATTCACAGCATCGATGGGAAGCGTTATCAAGATTGTTCCTTTGCGTAAACTCGCCTTGGTGAGCCATACAGCAGACATTATATGTGCCAAGATGCCAACGGTGCTGAAACATTACAGGTTCTCTCGGATTCAGCTTTGGATCCCGTGACAATCAAGAAGACAGCGGCAGCGTACAGCGCCATTGCACGATGCCTCCTAGCGAGGAACCGTCATGCCGAGGCTCATATGATCATTGAGGACGCTGTAAACCTCTATCGGCAACTTTGTTCGTCAGGAGATTCAACGCCGAAACCAGAATTCGCAGTGGCGCTTTACACCCTATCTCTGACCTATGAGAACCTTGGACCCTTTGACCAAGGCCAGCGCAGTGCCCTAGAGGGCGTGGACCTCGTGCGGCAGTTATCAGTTACTAGACCAACCCACTTTCGCCCATCGCTCAGCAAGCTCCTTCGAGTATGTAGCGCATTGCATTCAAAATCAGGCCTTCATCATCGTGCACTTCAAATGGCCTTGGAGGACACAGAGATTACACGTCAACTTGCCACATGCGACCCCACCAAATTTAATGAAGATCTCGCGCATTCACTTTCCAATCTCCATGATATATACGGTGCCTTGGGGCAAACCGACGAAGCTGTTCCGCCCATCGTGGAGGCGATTCAAATCTATCGCCAATTGTATTCCCAAGAACGCTCAAGATTCGATGTTATTCTCTCCGACATTCTCTACAAATACTCCCGATTCCTGTCGGAAGCAGGCAGATACGCAGATGCCACTGAGCCTGGGCAAGAATCTACTCACATGCGTCGCTTCCTCGTAGAACACGATCCCGAGGTTCACGAAGAAAATCTCGGCTGGTCGCTGCTCACAGTGTCCCATGACCTTGGTGAATGCAAACGTCATGACGATGCAATTCCATTCATAACCGAGGCAGTCTCCATTCGTCGACGGCTTGTTGCCAGAGATTCCAAATTCCAGCGGCAACTGGGAACTGCACTTCATATCTACGGCTTTCACCTCTCGCGAATTGAAATGCACCATGAAGCAATCGACCCAACGGAAGAAGCAATAACCATTCGTCGCCGACTTGTATCGGCAAATGCAAGCGGCACTCAGGGCGATGAGGAAGACTTAGCAATGTCACTTCACAACCTTGCTTGTCACCTTGGCGGATGCAAACAATACGAGGTTGCAATTCCATCCTCCATAGAAGCGATCGAAATCCTCCGTCGCTTACCCAGCTCTTCCAAATCCAACGCACAATTGGCAACTGCATTTTACGAACATTCAGTCCACCTCTTCAACCTGGGACAATACGCTGAAGCTGCGGTGGTGGTCAGAGAGGCCGTCGATATTCGCCAGAGTCTGGCCAACGCTAGCAATAACCCTGGCGAGTTCGATGAGAGTCTGGGGCGGTCACTGCACAAGCTGGCCTATTGTCTGGGCCAGTGTCAGCGCTACGGCGAGGCTATACCATATTGTCAGCGGGCCCTTGAAATTCGACGTCGTTTGGTTGAAAGGGATATTGCCTTTGAATCTGAACTATCGGATTCTCTCCACAGCCTTGGTTTCCTTCTCTTCCGAAATGGCCAGAACGCCCAGTCAGTAGAACCAGCAGAAGAAGCCGTCTTCATTTACCGTCGTCTTTCAGAAAAGAATGGAACAGAAGACAGCAAACAACGCCTGGCGGAATCCATGCACAACTTAGCCCACTACCACCTACACAACGGCGAACTATCGCGACATGAGGACGTCATTTTCAAAATCTTGGAAGCCATCGAAATTCGCCGTTCTCTAGCCCAGGTCAATCCCAAGCAATACAAGGCACTGTTGGCCTCTTCTATTCATCAGCATTCGCGTTACCTGTCCGATTTAGGGAAATATGACGAGGCCGCAGCTGTTGTCAGAGAGGCGGTGGAAATCCGGCGAGATCTGCTCCATTCCAACAACAATTCTGTCGAGTTCAAGGAGAACTTAGCATGGTTACTCCATCAGCTATCACAGTACTTGGGCGAAAGCAATCGCTACAGCGAAGCCATACCATTTCTCATCCAAGCCATCGAAATCTGGAGAGCTTTGGTTTCACTTGATGGCAAGTTTGAATCTCAGCTCGGGGATTCCATCCACAACTTGGGCCTCTACCTCTCGCGCAACAGTGAGCATCTCGAGGCGATTGGACCGTCGCGGGAAGCGGTAACCATTCGGCGTCGACTTGCACAAGCAAATGGGACGACTAACCGCAATGAGCAATTAGCATGGTCACTGCACAATTTGGCACGCCGCCTCGGAGCATGCAAACGATACGAGGACGCCATCCCACTAGGCCTGGAAGCCATCAAAATTCGTCGCATCCTGGCCAAAGACGACTCTTCCGAACACAAGAATCAACTGGCATGGTCAATCTATCAGAATGCGACCTATTTTCACAGCCTCGGTAATCATGCTGAGGCTGTCGCTGTGGTCATGGAAGCTGTCGATATCCGACGGGAACTTGTGCAGTCCAGCAACGGCAAGGCAGAGCTCAACCAGCTCCTTACGCAGTCACTTCACAGCTTAACCCTCTATTTGGGGCGGTGCAACCGCTACATTGAAGCTATCCCATTTGTTAGGGAAATGGTGGAAATTCACAGACGCCTCGCAGGGGAGGAAAACTCTTCGCTCAGCGAATCTTAGTTGGCCGAGTCACTCAACGAGTGGGCTTGGTATGTCACACAGACGCCAGGTCCATATACAGACGTCGTTGTCATCGCAGAAGAATCCGCCACGATCTACCGTCGATCTGTGGCCCAGAACCCGAACAACCGTCATCTTTGCCAAGGACTGGCACATGCAATCGACACTTTGGCACATGGACTCAACTTATGCCAGCGATACGATGCTGCTATCAAATGTGCGGAGGAGGGAATTGCGCTTTGCCGTCAAAAGGCAGAAATCTTGAGCTCGGTAGATTTCTTTGACCATCCTGCCAACGTTCTTCACCAGCGTTGGGCCGAGGGTCTGTTCAGCTTGGGGCGGTACGCTGAAGCACAACCGCACATAGAAGAAGCGGTGGTCACCAGCCGCAGACTGGTTGCGAAGGACGGTGTAACCCCGAAAGAGCGGGAAAGAGAGCTTGCGGAGTGTTTTGTGCTGTTCGAGAAGATTAAGACCCAGATAGAACAGTCTTCGGGTTGAGGGTAAATTTAGTATGCGCATTAACTTGTGTCTGCCGATTCGCCGCTATGTTCCATTGACACATATGACCGACCATCACGGCACATGTATTGTAGCTTAATAGTTAAAGTTCAAGTTCAAATACTAATCCTCTGTTTGAACCCACTTGGATTCCACATCTGGGATTCAGATCCATATTAATATTAACCACAACGTTTTCTTCGTATTTACCTGGCAGATATGTTGGCCAACCGAATCACACCTATGAATGCCCGAAACTGCAAGGTCTCAAAACGTAGCCTCATATACATATCATTTTCTCCGTAACGGTTTGATAAAGGTACTAAATGTTGAGAACTATGACAGATGTGGGATATACCACGTCCACTCTATGTAAGTAAGTGCATCAGGTGGGGGTGACCGTAACAGTACGAAAGCTTGCACCAGCAAAATTGCCCGGCTAAGAAGATACAAGACAGCCAATGTGTTCCCAACTAGGGCCAATGCAACGAAGATATGGCTCCTCCTGCCCGAGAAACGCCTTTCAAAGTACATCGCTGTAGCCAACACTACCCAAAGTAAGGCAGGAATGGCCGTGATAAAGACGGTTCCCGTCTTCCACAAGGTCCCCTCGGGCGTTGTTGGAAAGGCAAAGACCCATGCGATGCAGTGGATGGCACCAAACCCAGTCGCCATTGTAGTGTTCACAAGAGACATGAGGAATGTTTCTTCTCTTCGTGCGAGTTGGGAGACGTAGAACATGGGTGCGATTGGGGCACCGTCCATCCAAAAAGTCACATTCATGGAAAGTCCGGAGGTCCGGCAATCGAAGGTCCGGGAGTCCGAGAGGCCGAACGACCGAAAGTACGAAATGCCGAACGACTGAAGGTCCGGATGTCCAAAAAAAGCTTGTACGGCGTGCTTTTACAATAGATAGAAATGTTTGTGAATCCCCGTTTGTTATCGCCCTTTTAAAACAAGAGGGAGGGGCACTTACACATCATGGTAACCTACGTCACAGGTGCATTGAGAACTTGAGTTGACTGTTGGGCGGCGATGGGCGATACATGAGAGAGAGAGAAAGACGTAAGTAGGGGCCGTGCACACGCCCTCACACCACACTGGGAGAAAGTGGGGAGCGCCGAGCATCATTTGGGACAGATGATGTACTGAGACAATACTCTGAATTCATGCATACATAATCAATTTAAAATATTTCGGGGGATATTTCCCACCATGAGATCTGCAGTCGGAGTTAAAGTTAGTTAATGTTTTCTCTATTCCATTCCACAAGTGGTTCCATTTAGATTATCTTCCATTGTCTCCTGTGATTTATTCTAAGTGGCCACCGCAATGCTACCCTAGACTTCTTACCATATAACATCTCCGCAACATTTTAAATTTCGTACGTAGGTTTACTAACTACATGCCTATTGTCTCGGCACATCGCACTCCTGGCGCTCCTTCCACTTTCGAGTCCCGGTGTCAGGACAGGTCAGGACACTCAGACCGTGTCGAATTCTCACAGCCGGACCCTCGGTCTCTCGGCCTCTCAGCCTTTCGGACGTTCGTACTTTCGGACGTCCGGACTTTCCATGAATGGAAAGCTCTCCGTCCATCGACCCACCGCTCTCGCCTGCGTTTCGATTTCTGGTTGCATCTTGAACTAAAGGGCACTGAGCACGGTTGTGAATGGCCATCATTGCGGAGAACAAGACTTTCTTGAGAACTTGATAGACGGTCGCGAACCATCCAGAATCGTGGCAGGGGAAGGTGTCTTCACGGTGACCTGCATCGCTTTGGCCCGGGCGATCTCGGTCGTTCTCCAATTGTTCCACTTCATCCCTGATGTTGTCCCCTTGTAACTCGTTCCGCCGTCGCATAACTTCCATCGCCATTCCGCCGTGTCCCACATTAACAATCGGTTGCCCCAAAGGTTCCGCGAAAGGACCAACGGGCGCCTGTCCCACGAGGGGTACTGGGAATGTGGTCTCCACGTTGCTTGGCTTGTCCCACCACAAAATGTACATGACCCAACTGAACACAGTATAGCCCAGAGTGATGATTTCCAGCTCCGTGATAGTTAGACTGTGTTTCCCTCGAACAATAATTTGAGCAGCAAACCATGCAGTTTGTAGCATGGCAAGCAGCTTG
Source organism: Coprinopsis marcescibilis (assembly GCA_004369085.1). Classification (NCBI taxonomy): domain Eukaryota; kingdom Fungi; phylum Basidiomycota; class Agaricomycetes; order Agaricales; family Psathyrellaceae; genus Coprinopsis; species Coprinopsis marcescibilis. The sequence goes on from ML210186.1 coordinate 75,036, forward strand.
GAGAAGGGGTCGGCTTTGCTTTTGTCGTTTATCTGCCTTGCGGTGACGCTCGGCCATTCGATCCTTCCTCGCTGGTGAAGGTGGCGCATGCGGTCGATGGTCAGGATCCCGAGCTCTCTCCCTTCGTTATCACATAGCATAAATCCGCCCATATCTACGAGGAAGGCATGACTCTTGGTCCAGCCCTGAGCTGCTAGCCCTGTGATCAATGTAATCCGCACTTCTGTAAGAGGGGAGAACACACCTGCATGGGCTTTTGCAATACTCCGTGCGCTGTGCCACTGCCTCATAGCCCATATCAGAACATAGTCTGGGGAAATGATGCAGTATAACATCAAGACGAGTCGACGACGGAGGATACTGAGGAAGCCGTCCGTCTGTCCGGGAACGTTAGGATGAACTGCAACCAATGTGCAGGCAAATACTGTGAATAGGCATCCGCGGATGATGGATGGGATATCCCTGTCATCGAGTCCCTGTGGAAGCTCTGATGAAGGGGTTTGCGGTTGCATATCATCGGAAGTCGAGTTTGGTGCTATGAGCTCGCCATTTCCGGATGCAGGTCTTATCAACAGTTGCAAAAGATAGACGAATATCAGAGGGTGTAGCATAATGGTTCTACTTGCTGTTGAGCTGGAGCCAGGAGTTGCAGTTGGAACTTGGTTGGGCGATTGCGGTGTTTGGATTGGGTCCTAAATACACAGCTCACGGTTGTATACATAATTCATAATTTCGGACAAAATGAAGATCCGAGTGGATAAATGAAATCGTGCACATGAGCCGAATCACAACTTACTTGGTTGAATCACATCGAACGCTCGAGATTTCATCTCACGAAAATTTCGCAATACTTACAAACAAATGGGCGCTTAAACCCGGGGCGTGTCAGGAAGATGAATCTGCGTCTTTAATTGGTTTCTTTGTAAGCAAGACCCCAGATCTCTGTTGGGGGAAGCCGAAAACGCTGACGGGCTCAAGAACAAGTGCGGTTGTGATCCAAATCTGAAAAAGGCCAAGAAAGCAAGATCATACGAGGTGCTATAAACTTAGTAAGAGCGACGGCGTTTAGTCATTGCACTACAGCAACGATGTCATGTAAGGGTGCCATACGGTGTTCGACAAGGATACGGATGAAGACTGAAAAATTTAAATTGTTTCACGCGCATGTCACACGTGATGCCCCTTCGGCATTGAAAGTCTGCTGGGTGTTGGGCATCGTGAGCGTGGCATGCTATACAGAGGTGTGCGGCTATTTACTATGGAATTTACACTATGAATTCCCCAACACAATGAAGAGGTTGGGATGAAACTCGTTTAGCAGTGAGCACAGCCACTGCACCAGCCCTGTGAGTTTTGACATCGACAGGACTCAGAATGATGACATTTAAGTAACACTGCGAATTCAGTGAGGGGAAAAATTCTACAAGAGGATGAAATTGAATCCTTGTCGAACACGGTACTTTACACTCAATTATCGGCACAGAGCAGCCCTACTACAACCTCAGAAATGGGGACTTTCAGCGTTCTTCGAGCGATTTTTGGAAAATTCGATTTTATTAGATTTCTTTGGAGCTAGATGGCTTTGTCCGGAAAATTTGGCTAAAATCGCGAAAATGGCCGTACGGACAACTGATCCCAAAATGGATCTAGGTTCCCCCTTATATTCCGGGGTCCTATGTTCCCTCACAAATCAACTCTGCGCATGCTACCACGTCCAAAGGAAGATGGTTGAGAGTCTGTTCATTTCATTTGGATTTTGTTCAAGACCTTTAATACACTTAACAGTACATATGGGGTGGGGACTTGGTAATAGGTGTACGAGCAAGGATGGAGCTGGATGGTATTGTATTGGTATTGACTGGGCCCAATAGATGGAGTTTATCATTCTGTGTTTGTGGAGGTTTATGCATATGGCGGATGGGCTGTAATACTTATGTATGAAGCAAGCCAAGCAATCGGATACCCACGGGTCAATCCGATTCGTCCACCTTCATCTCATCCTTCGTGACCGCACGGGCAGCAACGGGCTCTCCTTGAAGAACATGAGACAGCGAAAAGTTGGCAAATCGAGTCTGGGTATCGCCATCCATTGAATGCTGGCCATTTAGTAGGTCTCATCAGGGTGAAAAACGGTGTACACTAACCTCGACAATAGCAAGGGAAAGATTCTCGTGCAGTAAAAGGAGGGGGAGTGGGCGTCCTCCACGGATGTTTCGTTCCTTTCGAATGCACGTACACCTTTGCCTTTGTGAAACCCTCTTTTGGCGCAAATTGGCGCAGACTGCACAGGGTCGACACACTCTGTACTAGGGCCCCTCATCCGCACCGCCAACATGGTAAATACCGCAGAGACTACTTTGACGACTCGACACTACCTTGTGCATTCAACCGGCCCTTTTTGCTGCTCCCCTGACGTCCTCTCCGTCGCTGACTAGCGTCTGTAGAGGCTTCTGCGCCTCAGAGAAAGCCTTCATGGCAATCTGAATTTGGATATATTGCCCCATGACAAATCCGGCGGCAATGCTCGGTCCCGGCGAACAGAGTGCTCGGGAGGCGGGAGAGGAGATCTGGGGGCAGGGCCAGCATGAAGGCAATGGCCTGTTCTGAGTTCATGTCGCATCATGTCGCTTGGAAGGATCGAGTTTGACTATCGAACAGACTCCGCGTCTAAGGGGCTGAGAGCATACGCAGGGAGGCATAAAGCGGGATTATATTTGGGTACCCGCCCGTACCGCTGACAGGGGGTTGTGATAATGGGCTGGCTGAGGTCTACCATTATTCGCAAGGGCGGCAAATCAACTGACGAGGAGGTGGGTTCTTTCTATCTAAATTAATGGTACATTGAACTAACTCGCGAATTACAGGGGCTATAAATATCAAGAAATTGCTTGGAAATTGTAGATATCCTTCCGGGTTTGCGATTTCGCCGATAGTTGCTGGGGTGCTGTTATTGGCCATACCAGCGATTTCGGATATTGCGAACTAAATGGTGCTGACGATCAAGGTACGAGCGTTGGACAATTTGAATGAGCTCGCGCTGACTTGGCGGTTCAGATGATGTATGTCCTCCTTGCTCGCCGTTACTAGCTGACTGTCCAACTATACGACGAAGAACGCATTCGACCAGACCCGTCAGGTGGCATGTGCAGGTGTCCAGTTGGCGGATCAATTGGCAGTTCGGGTATAGGTGGGTGGTAGATTGACGTGCTTGAGGCCGATAACCCAACGATGGGCTCAGAAGCGAAGGTAGGTTCCCAGTGTTTGCTACAACCCTGTTCAGATGCTAACAAATGCGTTTCAGGGTGGGTCACTCACCAGATCCAGGAAATCGAGCCATGGAGCTTAGCACCACCCCGATCTGTCCAAGCAACTCGACATGGACACATGCACCCTGTGCGACTAGATTCACAGAAGCACTTCACTAACCAACATTACTTGCACCATCCGTTGCGACTCACCATACTCCTCGCACGAACACCTCTCCGAGTGATCACCTTCGACAGCACCTGGGACACAGTACGCAACGTTGTTGACATGGACCTGGTTTGCCGACCCGCTGATCTGAAACGCCTGAGCAACCTGACTGTTGCCATTAAAACTCGTTTGGGCGATATCGCGCCCTCCGCTGACGAAATTGTTGTCGTTGAACCGACCACCGACGGAATTTTGGAAGAACGATCCCATTCCCCGAATCTGCCGTGTCGCCTGGGCCGGTCTGAGCTTGTGGGAGATTCCGCCTTGCGACTTGGTTATCCTTTTGGAAGCCGGTACGCGCTGGGCTGCTGCAAGCTGGCTTCTCTGTCGTCGCGGACCTTGGCGAAACGAATTCATATCTCTGCACGATGCTGGCAAGAGGCTGTAAATGGCCCGTGCGCTTGATTATGTAAGGAATCTGAATGACCGTGGCATGAAACGGTGTGGTCTTACGAATCCACTGAATCCACTGAATCCACTGTACTCTAGGTTACTTGTACTCTATGCCCGTCTCTGATAATTTAATTTGCAGCAATCTTAATTGTTAGATCATCCCTAATGCAACAACCGGACGAAAAGTGGGTCAACAGCTCGCGCGTGATGTAAGGGTGATGTCAGGGGCAGTAGCAGTCAAGAGCGATCCGACGGAAAGGCCGTGCATCTGGGCAATGATGATGGTGACAAGGTAGGGACAACGTTGAGTAGTAAACTGGTGGAACACCTACACCCCGCGAATGTCTGGCAGAAGCACACTGGATATGCACCATATGAAGGCCATCCAGCATGCAATGAGAGTATGCAAAGGTGGAAGATGTTATGATGCTTCTTGGAGGCCTTCACTGCAGTGTTGGATCTATTTAGTCTTTTCAAAAATGCTTCCTCAAATACGACATTCCGGTGCGCATTTCTGGGTGGCCCAAATGTCAACCTCAAACAATAAGTCCTGTGCCATCAAAAACCTTGGACAATAGGTTACATTTGTTGAAGGATTTATGTTGAGTTCTTAAAGTCCCATAATAGTGCAGCCTGGCCCAAGGTGGTAACGGTTGCTATCGCTGGCAGAGACATAAGCACCTTGAGTACTGTGTTTGACCTGGATACAGATGAAATTTCAATTTCATCCTCTTGTAGAATTTTTCCCACTCTTTGCTGAATTTGCAGTGTTACTTGAATGTCATCATTCTGAGTCCTGACATTTGTAGCCCACTCTAAACCTGCTCTACCACTCCATTTACTCAAAGTAATTATCTGAATGCGTGGTAGGGGCCCCTCACTGAGTGTCTCTAGCCTTGTATAAGCTAAAAATGCTTGTCTGCACCGGAAAGTGAGGCTGAGTAGATGTCAAAACTCACAGGGCTGGTGCAGTGGCTGTGCTCACTGCTAAATGAGTTTCATCCCAACCTCTTCATTGTGTTGGGGAATTCATAGTGTAAATTACATAGCTAAATAGCTGCACATCTCAGTATAGCATGCCATGCTCATGATGCCTAACACCCAGCAGACTTTCAATGCCGAAGGTGCATCACAAGTGACATGCACATGAAACAATTCAAATTTTTTGGTTTTCATCCATATCCTTGTTGAACACCATAGTGCCAGGCCATTTTCCCATTCATTAGTAGACACAATGTGTGCGTGAGATTTATATACACAAAATGCAAGCTAGCTCCTGCTAGCTAGCCTTTTAACTGTAGCATATGATTTTTTTTTATATCCTTGTTTATTCTCATGTTGTGGTGTACCATATGATAGAGAAAACAGTCTGGGTAGTCTATGTAGTCTATCTGAGGGGGCTTATAGCCTCATGTCAGTCTGAAAATGCTATGGGTTTGTATGCTGTAATATATGCTCAGAGATGCAGAACAGGCTCCAAAGCACTTTTTAATGTGCTGGTATACAGTCAAAGATGGCTTAGTCATACAGGGTCACTGAATTAGACACAATGTCCATGTCAATATCTCATGAATGGCTTGCTTAAACCTCACCAAATAAGTTACATCTAAGGGTACTGCATTAGAAGACTGTGATTATCAAGCATGAGGTGATTCTGACAAGTAATTGATCACAAAAAGCAGCCTTGAAGAGAGGTTAAATCATGGCTGTGCCAAGATCACATAATCATACACCCATATTTTATACATAGCTTTGCAAGGAATGCTTTTCACACTATGAGATTTTCTGCAACGGTGGAAGTAACTATAGTGCATATTCTTGCCAAATATCAAGTTCATTGGTTGAGAATTGGACTGGAACAAAGCTGTTCATTTTTGGCATATGATTAAGCCATCCTTGACTGTAAGTGGTGTTGCCACCATGTGTAAGGTAATTATGAAATGTGATATAAATTAAAGTTCTCGGTCCCCATTAAAATAAAATCTAGTCCAATGGCAATGTACTTGCCAACACATATCTTTCATTTCAACAATTTGTATTTCAATGGGAACAATTATTTGCAAGTATCGAAGATATGAAACAACCTTTACATGATCTTGACAACAATTTTTGAACCTTGATTTGTTTGGAAGGACTCTACATGAATCCTGGAGTCTCCTTCTTATCAACTGTGACAAGAAACACAGGAAGAGAAGATTAGAGAAGGAGGATCAAGAATCAGTAAAGTCTGACAATTCTATTGTTGAGGTTAAACCACCCTCAATCAAGAAACCACTGCCACAGAATGTGACACCCCCTCCCAGACTCTTAGGATCATCAAACCCAAACCAACCTCAAGAGAGTAATCTCTCAAAATCAGGAAATTCTCAATCAAGATCCAATCCCCCAACCTCAACAACCAACACCCAAACAGCAATCAAAGGGAAAAATGTTGCCCAAAACCCCTCTCAAGTGGGTCACTCCTCCCCAACTTGTTTTTCTCCAATGGTCAGGCAGTGAAATGAGCTTACTCCCAAACAACCCAAGAAGACCTTTCTTTTATCAATCGGACTCTCTAGACCAAACCCCACTCCTGGAAACTCAGGAATCCAACAAGATATCCTACTCCAGGGCCTTCTACCATTCAGAGAAGGTCAAACAAATGAATCCCAAACTTTTCTGCAACCAGAATCCCTTGACTGCCCCCCACCCAAAACAGCAAAAAGACATGCTACATCTGTCACTCTGACAACATCTCAAAGCCCTTTGCCCCCATCAATACGAATGTCAAGAATGCAGAGAAGAAGCCCCACAACACCTCCCAGATGATGACAAGTGTCAACTCAATTGACTATACCCCAACTGCCTTAAGGGCACACATACTTGGTATCACAAAGATGACTGGGATGACAATGTATACAGATGGGACAAATACAGAAACTGGGATGACCCACAAGACTGAATCCAGAAGGCTTCAGATCAAGAACAGGGGTAATGTTACACCCTCTTCAAGGGTGGAACATGATGATGGACAAGTGATTTGGGAAGACAAATATCATGAGGTTCACATGGAGTATTTTTGAAGAGTCGGTTTATTTGATTATTTGGAGAAGACACCTGATCGATGACAATTGTGGGCATGTGCAGAGAGATATATGGATGGAGCTTTGGAATGAAGAATGATGTAGTATATGACAAATTGGTTTTTATTTATAGTAAGATAATGGATGGAACTTATCAATACAATTGATAAGAGATCAGAAGTATGTATTTAAACTAATCTTTTAGGGTAGTTGTACTTTAGTTTTGATTTTGTTTCTCTTTATTCAACTTGATAGTTTATGAATAAGACTTTCATTAGTCTTCTCATCAACAGATTGTCTTACTTGAAGAACCCAAACACTCAAATTGCCATGACATTCACTTGTCTTGACCTATTGTGAACTATTGTGTACTCCATGCATTGTAACAAGCCCCAGTAATGAGGAGTGCCACTCTGTGTTGGACTGAACAAAGTGGGCTACAACCCCTCTGGCCAATTTTGCTTGTTTTTTGTGAGCATCCAGCATTGGGGCGAGGAAAATGTCTGCTGCATAGAGCATTTTGGGGACTGCTATGGCAAGGTAGAGTCATTGCATGTGGCTAAACAATACCCCTCTCAACAGGCAGCTCAGTTGGCCAAACTGCTGGAGCCATTTCTGGCCTTTCACCACTGCTGCGATGGCCTGTTCCTGCCAGCAAAGGGTGTTGTCAATGGTGACTCCCAGAAAGATGGTGGTAGGTTGCAACTTGATTATGTGGCTCCCTATTTTTAGGTCTGGTCATGGTGTTGGCATCATGGATTTCTTCCTGAATGTGTGGGGGACCAGGTGTCGTGTGAGGTCCAGGAGTTGGAACTTTGCAATGCCAAATTCACAGTTATGGTTGCTTGCCCACTCAAGCACCCCTCCTGGCCCTGTCATTATATCCTTCAGCTTTCTGTGAGTCTCCTGGAAGGTAGCATATGATTGACCTAGCGAGTGTTATATTATTCCGCCGGGAGCTAAACAGTCGAGAATACCATTAGGCACATTCCGGGTTTTAACTACGGACTCGTAAAAGCCGGTCAGAAAGATGGAAAATCTGTGGGTTGAAATGATGAAATCCCGGGAGAAGGCATTCCAAGCGAGCTCGTGTCCCAAATGTTGGCGTTTGACCCAGTCAATGCAGGTAACAGGAGAGCGCGGATGCCGGTGACTATGCGAATCAAATTTGATCACAGTCCGCTTGGCATTTTGCCAACCGGCACGACCGACACTTGTACTCTTCTCACCCATAACTCTCGAGATGGCCAAAGTACCTCTGTCACCACAAGCCCAGAGATTGCGTACAATCATTGTCGCCCTTCCTATATTGATTGCCAGCTCAGGTCTGTGCTAGATGGTCGATTCCTGGACCCCCACTGACGCCCTTTCTTAGTCGTCCTCTATAAACGCGAGGTCCGTGGAGAACCTCGTAGAACGCTACCACCACCCTCGGAACTCGACAAAACGAATTCCAACACCCCAATCCTCGACCCAGTAACTTCGAAAGGAAACACTGCCTAGGGTTGGCATGAGGACGATAAAAATAATGAAAGAGTCTATTGCGTCACACAATATCCTGCCAACTCCAGCTGCGCGAATCTTTTCCACCAAGCAGAATATGTGAATGCTCCAATTCCTGTCTAAGAGTCGAATTGAGTAAATATTGCGATTGCTGGGGCTGATAGATCACTGTTTCGCAGGGGGCGCTTCAGACCGTGGAATGACGCGGTATCCGGAAAGTCGGGCGGGGTTGAAGGATCGGTCGCAGTCAGCGTATGCGATACCTGCACCGAAGCCGGTGGACAGCGCAATTGGCCACGTTCGTCCTAAGCAGTCGGTGAATATGAAGGTTGCTGGGTAAGGGCAGACCGCAACCACACGCACTTCGGAAAAGGATAACTGATGCAACGACGCCTGCACCGAAGCCTATCCCACTACAGAATTCTCAGCACGGCTTTAACTCGTTCATTCCACACACTAAACGTACGTTTTGAGGATGAGGTCGGCCACTACATTGTTGTCAGTTTGGGGTCGTTCAGAATTGTTGCGAGACACATACAGCACTGGTCATACTGAAGAAAGGTTAGCTTTTTTCAAGTCAAGGAGATCATAGGCGTACCTTTCTCCCGACAATGTCCTCGCTGGATGTTGGTTTCGGCGTCGTCGACATTTTGGAGGGGCTGGCAAAGATGGAGCTCGACGTCGGGGGCAGCCGTGCGGAATGCGCTCTGAAGGTGTTTGGGTTCAAAGCCCGTGCCAAGCACCCGTTTTGGGAAGTTTCCCCTAAGCGGCCTCGAGTGCACTCCCAGACTTCCGCGATTACGCAGTTATTCCATCCTATCCGCAGCCAAGTCATCGCTATAAGAGCTCTGTACACCGCAGTCTACACAGAAATTTCCCCTGATAGCGGCAGGCAGCAAGTATGGCCAACCAATCGCCCATGATCGCGATTCCCAAGAAGTCGACTGACGAGGTCGACTGGACAACACCAATTCGTAACGTCATTGCACAATCGTATGGAGAAGGTCCAGACAACTACGCACAAGAGTGTGCTGCATTACAGAGATGTAGGCAGGATGCCGTCAGAGGTGCAGGGAGTGAGACGACAGGTGAGTTTCAACTGTGCTTGAAGTACTTTACAGCATCTAACAGGTTTCCAATTAGCTCGAGATCTGCTTTACAAGTACTTTGGTCAACTTGAATTGCTGGAACTGCGGTTCTCCGAGATCAGGGTCAACTTCCCCTGGCGAGATGCCTTCACGAACAAGCTGATTACACAGACTTCCATCGCATACGAGAAAGCGTCGATTCTATTCCAGATCGCTGCTACACATTCAGCAATTGCGGCGTCCCAGAGTAGATCGGATCCAGAGGGCCTCAAACGCGCATTCTACTACTCCAAAACATGCGCAGGGATGCTCACATATATCAACGAGAACTTTCTACACGCCCCGTCGACGGATCTCAGTCGCGAGGTCGTCAAATTCCTTGTCAACGTCATCCTGGCTCAGGCTACGGAGGTGTTCTTTGAGAAGTGCATAGATGAGAAGAAAGCAAGCGGCCTTGTTTCAAAGATCGCTTCGCAAGCAGCGTCCATGTATACGACACTCAGCGAAGAAGTGAAGGAATTCATGGGCAAGGGTATCTTCGACCGTAATTGGGTTACTCTTGTTGGGGTAAGTGAGATTCGGTGGCGTTCCCTATTCAAGAACTGACGAACATCTAGATCAAAGCAAAATACTTCACCTCATTAGCCCATTATCACCGTGCACTTACCGATGGTGTTGCTGGGAAACACGGTGAAGCTCTAGCCCGATATATACTCGCAGAATCTCTCGCCAAGGAAGCAAACCGTTCCGCCGTCGTCTTCTCCAACATGTTTGTATCAACCATGTCCCCTACCCTCCCTGTAGATGCAGGCACGACCATTCAAGAACGCACCAAAGCCCACATGGTCATCTGTACTGACAAGAAGACCGAAGCCGAACGGGAAAACGACCTCATTTACAACGCCATCATCCCCGCAGCAGAGGCGCTGCCTGCTATCGATAAACTCGTGGTAGCGGCTCCTATACACATCCACGAAGTTTATGGGTCTCCGGATGTTCAGAAGACGATCGGGCAGGATATCTTCATCAGACTCGTGCCGCTCAGCGTGCACGAGAGCGCCAGTGTATATTCGGAGGAGAAAGCGAAGCTCGTACGGGGGGAAGTGGAAAAGGCAGATGCGGCGGAAGGAGAGGCCCGGAGTGTCGTCGATGCGTTGGGCATCAAACAGACTCTGCCTCGCTTCAAAGCAATGGCTGAAGGCGAGGTAGCCGGCGACGAAGAGATACCTGCGGAGGTGCGGCGCTGGAAAGAGGACATCTCAGTTATCGAAAGTCGCGAAGGTGTCGAGGGCCTCATTCAAGGGCTCAACAAATTCAAGGCTCGCGTCCATCAGGACCTGGAGACTATATCGAGGGATTTGGAAGTGGAATCCAAAGACTGCGAGATGATGCGTGTCAGATATGATATGTGGTCGCAGGGACCCAGTGCTCCACTTACCAAGCACCTACGGCAGGATTTGAAATCCCACTTTGGGGCGCTGGAAGCGGCGGCGGCGTCCGATCAGCAGGTTGCGAGCCTCTGGGAGTCGGTCAAAGCTGATATCCAGCTTTTGAGCAGTCCTCGGCTGGAGCAAGTATTCAGGGACAAGGGTGGTGCGAATGCGGAGAATCTGTTGGACCTTGATGTTGGAAATGAAGTGGACGAGGCGAAGGAGCGGAGCAAGATTGGAGGGTATGTGCATGAGATTGAGGATAGGATGAACCGGATTACCCTCATCTCTCGTGAGAGGAACGAGGTTTTGAAGGATCTGAAGGATAAGGTGATCTCCGTTGCTTCCAAGATGTTGAGGCAAACGCTGACATACTCGTTCAGGTTCAAGCAGACGACGTCTCTCATCTGCTCTTGCTCAACAAGCGCAACACCGGTGTTGAACCCGCGTTGTTTGCGGCGGAACTCGAAAAGTTCAAGCCGTACCAACAACGTTTGACTGCAACCGTACATCATCAGGAGGTCGCAATCCAGGAATTAACCCAGCTCTGGAAGGGTCTCAAGGACCTTGCTGGTCGTGGACCCGGCGCTCGCAAATGGGAGGATAGGGAGAAGCGAAAGAACGAAACGGTCCGCAGGTTCTCCAGGGCGAGGGACGTCTACATGGAAGTTCGGGACGGCCTTGCGTAAGTCTCTCCATATTTTTAAAGGACAGGCACTCATGTGTATACGTTTCTAGCAAAGGACTCCAGTTCTATGCAGAGCTCACGGAATTGGCCAAGAAACTCGGGGAAAGTGCACGCTCTTTCTTGAAAGAAAGGAAAATGGAGAGGGACGATTTGGTTGCCAAGCTGGAGCTAGAAAAGAAATTGTCGGGCCCTGCTTCGGCACCTCCGCCTCCTCCCGCCAAGCCGCCATTGCCACCACCGCCCCCATCTCAGGCGAGTTTGGAATCTCGGCTGGGATCTCTCAGCTTATCGCCTGGCGCAACTTCACCTCACGACCCACGACAAGCACCTGGTTACCCTGCAGGGTCATACGCTCAGCAAAGTTCCTCGTACGCTCAATACCAGTATCAACAACCACACCAACCTCCACCTCCACCACCTGCTCCGCGGCAAGCTCAATCGTATTACAACCCACAGCAATACACGAGTCCGCCTCCTCCTCCTCCACCGCAATCTCCCCCCAATGCGTTCCCCCCGCCACCTCCTCGTCCCATCACCCAAACCTCGCTCTCGCAGCCAGGAGCTGATCCATATGCCAATTTAGCAATGTTCGACGGGTTCGGTGGACCTCAACAGCCCAGTGCACCTCCGCCTCCACAGTTGTCCCATCGTTCTTCACAGCCTGCTCAACATTATCAGCCAGGGCCCCCACCTAGCGGACCACCTCAGAACCAGTACCAAGGATTCCCACCTCCACCTCCACCACCGGCTTCTGGGTATTCCAACCAGTATAACCAAGGGTGGACGGGGTACGGCGGGCAAAGATAGGCACTGGGTAGTTCTGACCAGTTATTACTTGAATATGTCGTTGAGTTTGAGGAAACCTTGGACGTGTTGTATAGTAGCCCAACCGAAAGTCGAATCCTCGTTTACCCTGCTCGTGTACCGAATTGGCCAGATAGAATCAAGGCAAATATATCAATTCAAGGATTGCTATGAGCCTAAGCTCGACGATATGTCTTTCTTGCTATCACTGGCAATACTTGGAGGTGCGAGTGTGTTCTGAGCGAACAGCGAACCACCCCACTCCATTGCCCGTCTATTCCAGTCTCTAAAGCCAGCAGCAAGGTAGGCGATTTCTTGGTTCCATTGCGCTTTGAGTGCTGTTGATAGTTCGTTGTGGTGGACCCTTGCTGCAGCCGGTGGTGGTGCTTGGATGAAGGCGGGGGTTTCTGAGAGACGGACGCTTAGACGGTGCAGGCTGCGGGCGTGTGGTCAGCTGCTGGAGTACTACTGGACGTTGGGTTGGGTGGTAGCTTACTCTCGTTGGTGTTGCTCCGTTCTATACAGGTCGTGAGTATTCAAGCAGCAGAAAGTGGACGGTACGAGAGCGACAAACCTCCTTGTAATAAGATTAGAGAACCCGTAGTAAACCTTGCTTGTTAATGGTATTAGTGAAGCCCCCAGTACGAGGAAGTACCACTAACCCCTCCGGCTACCAGAGCCCCGGATATAGGCCCAGCTAAGAAAGACATTATCGCCAAGAGCCGAAATCTAAGTTAGCTGTCAACAAGTACGAGGAGAATCCCGGTACTACTCAGGGCGTGAGAAACAGTTGCCAGCTTGGGCGCACACTATCGCGGCCAAATTCTGTTCTGTTCAATCACTCAGCACTGTTGTGTAGCAAAATTACTATTCAGGTTGCTCTCCACCCCGGCCTACGTTCAGGAGTAGAGGCAAACGGAGTTCATAATAATCGTACATGAAACGACTACAAGCCAGAGTAATGCGCTAGTCAAATAAGTGAAAGGCGGTCACAAAAAATGGAGTTTTCAGTCCGATGTAAGCGCTACTATCAAAAAAGCTGGGGTAATATGATATCGTAAATATAGGAAGGAAATAGATAGGAAGAATAGTGTAAATACAACATAGAATTCTCAAGTCGAAGGCTCCAAATGATTCTTTATCTTCTCGAGCAGCAATAGGCCCTCTGCGAGTTCGTCCGTGTACCAGCCAAGGTTTGCCCATTCTTCCACCAATGTGCGGCCGAGGGCTACCGCCTCTTGTATATGCGACAGAGCTTCGGCATGTCGTCCCAGGTCGAAAAGCGCCTCGGCCAAACGTTGGTGAAGGATGTTACCAAGATGGTTGGCCAAACCGTCCTTCAGCTTCTGTTCTTCTTCAAGTTGGCGGCATATTGTCAGTCCCTCTTCAGCGGCCATGATAGCATCGCCGTATCGCTGGCTTAGGTTGAATGCGCGCGCCAAAGTATCAAGAATGCCAGCAAACCCGTAGCGGAGGTTGTCATCCTTAGGATTCTTAGCCAAAGACAGACGAAATATTGTAACGGCTTCTTCGGCGTGGCATATGGGGTCGTCGAAGGGATCTGTCGCCCGCATGAGGTGCCAAACGTAATCGTTGAGTGTTAAAGCCAGTTCATATTCTTGGAATGAAGAGTTGGCCTGCTCTGCAAGTCGACGTTGAATGCTGATTACTTCCTTTATCGCTTCGATGGCCTCTCTGTTCTTCCTATGATGTCCAAGTTGGCAGCCGTGTTTGAAGAGGCTCGTGGCGAATTCCGATCGGAGGCTTTCTGGATGCTTCGAGACTGCATTGCGATGAAGTTCGATCAACCCCGTCACATAGGTGCAGACAGCCTGGTCATATTTTCTATTGCCGAGGTTATCAATTGATTTAGCCATTGCGGATATTAATCGTCCAAGGTTTTCTCGAAAAGAATCCGGATCCTTTAATGCAAGTCGATTATATATTGCCAGCACTTTCCGTAATTCCTCCAAGGACTCGGGGTACTTGGCGGCACAAGAAAGAAGCAAGGCGTAATTGCTGAGGGACTCGGCCACTTTGGATTCGTAGGTTTCTGGATCTGTTTGGGACAGGCGGAGGAGAATGTTGATTGCATCCATGTACGCTGTTTCCGCCTCGTTGAGCCTCTTGCGCCCTCCCAATTCTCCAGCAAAGTCGAGAAGCGAATCTGCCAAAGCTTCATCATAAGATGCGTGGCGCGCTCCACTTTCTCGACGATAGATGGCCACTGCCTCCTGTGTCGGCTCCGTTGCTTCCAGGTGTCTGCCAACTAAAGTGAGGTAGGCGACATGGCTGTGAAGCGCGGATCGTAGCCGATACTGATAGGTATTATCTCTTGCACCGAGGCGGCGATAGATGACGACAGATTCAATGATTGTTGAAATTGCCTGCTCTGCCCGCCCACATTTAAACAGATCGTAGGCCATCATATCGAGCACAATGCCGAGCCGTAGTTGCAGGGGCTTTGAGGCTTCTTTCGCGAGCCTGGAGCGTAGGATGGGAACCAATTCCAGCCCTTGTTCAATGGCATCCGCGTGTCTGCCTGCCATCGACAAAAACTGGAGAAATTTTTCGAGAATGTCGGCCAAAGCATCATCAAACTTTTCAGGGACGTTCAAAGCCAATTGGCGATAGATCTGGACCACCTCTGCAATGGGTGGGATGGCACCCTCCGTGTTTTCCAGTACGACATAGACCTGATGGAGATTGGAGAGTGACAGCGCCAGATGTTCCTCGAATTTTGCAGCGTTGTCTGCAGCGAGTTGCCGCGATACCTGGACGTGTTCCTGAGCCATTTTGAAAGCACGTTCGTGAAGATTTCCTGGCGAAAGCATCCTGCTTTGTATGCGGAGGAGCCTGCTTAGCAATGGCTGGAATGTCGCCGGTTTTATGGCCGCTATCGGTCGTACAACCTTCAAGGCCTCGTCAGCTGCCCTCACCGCACGATTCAACGAGCCGTAATGGAGTTCAGCTGTGGAGAGGGTGTCCAATGCGACAGCAAATTCCTCCGCCAGCGCTACATCTTCTTCGGCTTCAAAATGGAGTTCACGATAGAGGCTTCCAGCGTTCGCAATGATTTGTAAGGCTGACGATAGTTCATTTTGTAAAACGAGGGATCGGGCAAGGGCAGAGTACATTGCAGCTGTTTCTCGTTTCAATGTGGGATCCATGCTTGCATCATGGCCCAGGGCCTGCGGTATTTCAGGCGTCATTAGGCACACCAATCCCAGATTGCAGTGTAAGGTTGACTCACCAAGGCTTTGTCCCTCAACGATACAATGCCTATGAGGTTTCCCATAGCTGCTGTGGCCTCTAGCAGCGATCGAGGCTCCTTAACGAAAACGTGCAGTCCAAGCCTTGCGTGCGCTCCGTCCATGTTCGGGTTCGATGACCAAGTATGGGCTTCAACATGATTGCATGCATACCATATTTGTTCAGGAACGTCCTTCTTCGATAGTTGTGGAATTGTAGGGGGATCTTGTGTGATGTCCCTGAACCACTCTCCATCGGAGTAGCCAAGGATTGGGACGTTCTGAGGCGAAAGGCGGTGCTTGATGGCGTGGAGGCAAAGCCGCGATAATATCGTATCGTGCTCTTGGCAGCTTAGCCGATATTCTAAAGGCGCCCGCCCCGTCAGATACTCTTGAACAGACAGGTGAACGAGGTGGATGGGACTCTGCAAGTCGTCCTCCGAGTAATTCCGCAGTAAAGGCCGCAATACTCCACAAATCCGGTGGATGTCGTCGAGCGTAATACCGTCCGGTGCATAGAGCGCAGCAAGACCGGTTGCTGATAGTGGTTCCTTCAGTGTAACCAATGCTCCCATGATGGTCTTGTATTTCTGCATGAACCGTCGATCTGTCCCTAGTTTGAGCTTTGACAGGATTCGCTCGTAGAGACTGTCGAGTTGCTTGACGGCCCCATCAGCCTCGGCCCAATGCTCACTGCTTCCCGCAATAATGTCCTTTAGCTCTTCGGCTGGACTGAAAGAGGTGCCGATGTGATGGAGTACCACAGTGGCCCACAGGAATAATCCCTCCGATTTGGTGATAAAGGCGTCCAAAAGTTCAGGAGAGATCGAGGTCCCGTACTTGGTCTTTGAAAACCAAGTATTGAGAAAGAGCACAATGTCTGTCCTGTTGGTGGGTCCAGTTAGGGGATTAGAGGAGAGTTGGATGTGAGATTGTTTGTCGAGTTCTTCCATGATGCGAGTTTCAGGACGGGTGGTGACGAATATCCGAAAGGAGGCCGGAAGGCGCGGTACCCAGTCTCGCAGGATCTCCACCACAATCGGATCGTGCTCTTCGTCAAGTGAATCAATGACGACCACAAATCGTCTATCCTGAGGAAGGATCGGACAGATCGGGATGATGATTTCTTCAAATTGCCGTACGGGGTCTGCTTTTGCAAGACTCTTGTCTTTCGCAAGGATATTGCCGATTTGATGTTTGACTGCGTCACTGACTTCGCATAGGCCATGAACGAGGGAAGCCATCATGTTGGAAGGGTTGGAGTGTTGATTCACCTGGTCAAAGAAGAACGCTGCAACAAGGTTTCCTTCCTTGTGTGCATTCTTGGAGATGGTATGTGCCAGCGACGACTTTCCGCTCCCTACCGGTTCCGCTACGACGTACACCCCAGCAGAAGTGAAATCAGGAGCCGTCTCCCATCTCGCCACCTCCTGAATATGAAGCATCCGCGTTCCTTCTAAACACGCTCTGGAAGGGTTCCAGGAACAGCCAACGGGATCAGGTAGCCGGCGCAAAGCTTCGTTTATCTCAAGATCGGTATCTAATTTGTCGTCAGCTGTTGCCTTTGCGGCCAACTTTGCGAAGAACAACATACTTATGTTGTTTGTAATGTTCGTCTGATTAACGTTTACTTGCGAGTCCTGCAGGGTGACATTCGAGGCACCTGTCAAAACGCTGGGCCCTGTTCCCAAATGTGAGTATGCAGGTTCGGAAAATACAGAGGGAATCGAAGCTGACCAGTGCTGCTCACTTCCCGCCCCGTTCTGATATCCTCCCTACCCGATTTCCACCCCTTCACTGTCCTGTGGAGCAACTTGAACTTCACAGAATGTCAGCGAGTATTCCGTAGTTGATCATACCCGAAAGCCGAGATCAAAAGGTACCTTGTGCATCAGCAGTCCGGATGGCAGCCAGCGAGATACAAGAGAGTCGAATTTCTCTGACACTGAATATACTAGTAATGTTAGTACAAGGGTAGCAAAGACCACCCAGAACTTGATGGCAGTTGCGCCCAAAGAAGGCTGTCTGTGCCATCATCTGATGTGAAATTCAACGGTCAGGCGGGCTATCACCTCAATGCTGTAGCCTTCGTCAAGGCCATCATGTTCCCCATTCAGCTGCTGTCGCTCGCGGTTTCGACAATGCCACGAGACAAGCCAATGGGGTCACGTCGTACAGACCCCCTTTCTGCAAGATTCCTGCGAAGCTCGGAGTTAACGCACCAGGTTCACCCCTCACCTTGCCTGGCAACGGGGACGGTGAAAGGGAAACTTTATCATGATGTCAGTTGCCTCTTGAACTGCTCTGTTAGTTATCCCCACCGCCTGGAAAGTCCAGAGAGTCTGCAACTCTCATTCGCTCAATCCTAACGAGCACGGGGAAGGTTGTACGTTTCAATGGCGAATACACAGCTTCTTTGAGGGCAGACGGCAGCCCAGATACTAACCGCACTGAAATGGGAACGCGAGAACGCGACCGAAAGGTGGTACTGTCCTTTTGGACATTGAAAATACCACCAACGGTACGTTTCTATCAGACCATGAACCCCGTCGAGGCCCTTACATTCATCCCAAAAACGTTGGATCTGTATCAGTGTATGGATCGCTGTGGAGGGCCACCACGCACGTAAACGCGTTATTCCCGTCCTTTATCGCGAAATCTGAAGCGAGGTGCCTGGGCCAGTCAGATGACGGCCGGGGACCTATGGTGCAGAGCGCTTAGTCACCGCTAACTTGGCACAGTGGCCAAATCGGTTGGCGAAAAAAAATGAATTTTGGATTAGTTTTTTTGGCATTTTTTGCATATCCCACAACGGATTTTACGTGCATTTCTTCATATTCCGATGCGAAATCAACGTCATTTATCGTTCTGTGGTCTGGTGAAGAGCCGCTTCCGAGAACAGCGGTGGCCTATAGCAAAAATATGAAGGCGGAAATGGTGTCTGAACTTCTAATCAGCATCCGAGAAGGTCTAAGAGGTTATTGCTATGCAGTAAAGGTCTCTGAGTTTGGTTTGCGAAGCTTTCTGAGGAGCAGATAGGGGCTGTACATTGCCATATATGGCTTATCTATAGATTAGATAAGGCTATTTTCATCTGATGGCTAAATCGGCGGAGGTCAATTTTTTTACTTGCTCAATTTTGATACTATCGACAAACCCTCTTACAGAAATGTTCCTTTAGCTAATTCCTTCATTTCTGTTAGAGGGATAAGAAATTGACCCATTCCCACGCCTCCAATCTTCTTGTTCAGAAGTAGCGGTGACTAAGTGCTCTGCACCATAGTTCGACGGACGCCACTAAATCTCTCAAAGTTCCGGTCTCCTGGTTTCCAAGACACCACATTTCTCATTCAATTCGGTCGCAATTCGTACCGTGACGGTACCCTGCGGGGTATACGTGCTGATAATCGATCGATTTCGTTAGGTTCCGCTTGGCGTGAATAAAGGGCTCGCGAGGTAAGATACACACCGTCCCAATCTCACACGCTAACATTTCGGAATCGCCATGTCGACATTCCAAACGATCCAAGTCGACGACGGTACCCAGCTTGCATACACGGACTCTGGAGCAGCAGCAACTGCCGGCTATACCACCGTGTTCATAATCCATGGGACAATCTTCTATTCATGTGCGTATTTGTGATATGCGCTTGTATCCAAGGTAGCTTACACAGACCCACATGATTTAGCTAGTCTTCAAACGATCGTCAACCTTGGGACTGACGCAGGCCTGCGTCTCGTCGCGATCAACCGCAGGGACTATCCAGGCTCTACGCCTCTTTCCATAGATCCAAGCCAGATTACGGGTGCCTCTGACGACGAGAAAGCAGGTTATCTCCGCGATCGTGGCTTGGAGATCCTTCGCTTCGTCGACTTGTTCATCCAAGCCAACAATTTACCTCAGGTCTCTGAGGACAGAAAGTCCGGCGGTGTTGCGATCTTGGGATGGGCTCTTGGAGCTGGTGTCACATTTGCCGCGCTAGCTCACGCATCTCTGGACAAAGAAGTTAGTGAGCGTCTTTCCAGATACGTCCGAGCACATATCTTGCTAGGTGAGTGAAGTCCTTCATATCACTTTTACTCTCTCTAGTCTGATGCCGCAACTCGTAGATCCGCCTGCTCAGGTTTTAGGTCAGCCGACTCCGCCAGAATACTGGCTCCCTCTGAGGGACCAATCAATCCAGGAACCAGACCGTATGCCAGTGAGCATCCAATGGGTGGCTGGCTACTTTGACCACGGCGACATCACCAAGCGCGACAAGTCAAAACTTTCTTGGAGTACTCCAAGCACCAAATTCCTGCCTACCACATTCAGCGCGCAGCATGCTTTCTCTGATCATGCACACATGGGCCCTGCGCCCTTGGCTGGGTCGGACGGACTGCTCATGGCCAAGCCTCTTGCAGCGCAACTTGAAGCCAACTACCGAAAGGCATGCTTTGACTCGGAGGTGCGGTCGATCTTTCCGCATTTGAAGGTGATAGAGGTTGCACGAGATATGGGCCCTGCGGTGGGGGTCATTGCGTTCTGGAAGATTCAAGATGATGATGCGGCTCATGGTGGTGGACATGTAGCCTTCGATGTGATGAAAGGCGCAAATCACTTTGTACGTTTTGGCCTTCTTTCGATTGCCCGTTCTGTGCTGACGAAGTGGACGATAGGTGCAGTGGGATCATCCTGATAAAGTTATTGATTCAATCAGGCGAGCTGTGGGTGCTTGACGTTCGTCGTTGGTAGTTCAAATATTTATTCCATTCCATGACCTATGTGAGCGTTTATCCAAGTCGTATTTTCACATAGTCCACTTGGACTCCCAGTTACAATTGCTACTATTTTTGCATTTTCTTTGTAATGGCTGATATGAGGCTTGAGCTCCATCTGGTTCTCGGCACTCCTAATTCTGGATAAGAACCCCAGTGTCCTGATATGGAAGGTCCAAATGCAGAGAAACTGTTTGAGTTTCTTGCTCTCACCTTTTTTCAGGCTGGAAATGGGTTACAATGTCGAACTCGGATGACTTGGGATCTTCTGTAATCCCTGTGAAGCTCAGAACGATCCTTCCATCAAATTCTACAGCCGTATGTATGTGACCTCATGCAACCGCTTATCTCTCTACTTGGACCGTTTAAGCTAGACAGCTCGCACCCTGTTACCGCTACCATTTGCGCCATGGACTCGTTCTCTGCAAACCCGCCATGCCTCAAGCTGTTTCGTTTTGTCTGACGAGGAGATGACTTATCTTCATGAAAGTGGCATCGGGTTTCTTCACTTTCTCGAAGTGCTCTATCGGATCCAGCAATCGGACTACGGTTTCCTAACATCCGCAATACTTGGATGCTGGCTCACCATTCTGTCGCTCGACACTGAGTAGTCCCAGATAAATTCTCACTTGGATAGTACAGTCATTGATCACTCCCTGTGTTATAGGACACCTCTACTGTCAAAGTCAAATCTAAAACCAGTATATGTGCCTAATTTCCAACTGCCCAAAGCATATCATGTCACCAACTCCCGCTTGAACTCTATATTTCTTCCTCCAGAAACCAACCCAAAACACACATTTCTGCTCCAAACATGTATCGGCTTGAGAGACGTGGCCTATCTACCATACATTTGTGTTTAAACTCACCCAGCGCCAACGAGTCAGTATATTTTCGCACCTCAGCCTGGTACTATTTTAAGCTTGGTTTATGATGGCAATGGATATCGTGTGCATAACACCAAGTCACGATGGGTGTTCCTGTCAATCTCCACTTTGACATGGTCCAGAGTGATCTAAAAGGGTATTTGGAGGAAAATTCTGCTTCAAAGGGCCTTAAAACTGTTCCCGTACACCATAAGATTTTTCAGGATGGTTGAAATTGCACAAAAACTGCCGAAATATCCACAAAGATTACAGTTTAAATACAGAAGGCACTTATTTACGTGCGCACGTTTGTATTTCCAAGGTTAGCTAGTAACTCAAAGAAGAATCTGACAAAATTTTGAGTGATTCGGTGGAGAACTCGAGGAGGGAGGGATGAATGTGTCCAGATCTGTAACGTCACATGATCGTGTCACGTTTGATGATCAATGACTGTATATCATCGTCGAATCTCGAGGCCCTGTGGATGGTTGGGTGGCCCCTTAGTTGGTATTGCTCCCCTCTATACTGATTATGAGCGGCAGCAGAAACTAGACGATACGATAACGACAATCTTCCTCGTAACTGGAATGAGATTAGAAACCCGTTCTGGTTGAAGCTTGGAGTAAACCTGGCTTTTGCCTGGCTTGTTAGCGGAATCAATGAAGCCCAAAGTACTATAGGAGTGCCACTATCCCCTCAGGCTACCAGAGCTTCAGATATATGCCCAGCTAAGAGGTGCTTCATCGCTAAGAGCCTAAATCTATATTGCTGGTCAGTACGAGGAGGGCCGAGTCCAAAACGAGATGGCACTCGGAGCGTGAGAAACCGTTGCCAGTTTGGGCGCAGTGATGCAGATGCGTTGTCGTGGACATCTGCAGTCATTCCTGCGCGTTCAATTAGCACAGTTACTCTCTCCACCATGGCCTACGTTCAGGTAGAAGCAGACGAAGTAAGTGATCTTATGACATGTACCTCGCGATGTGCTCACTGTGAGGAAAGTCTCGGCTAGAAGAAGGCCCAGAGGGTCTGCAATTTAAATGTGTGTAATCCTAACAAGCCTGTGATCATCGAGCTCGAGGAACTGAAGATTGTATGTTTCAACAGCATTTCTAGGGGCAGATGGCGGCGCAGATGCAAACCGCGCACCAAGAAGTGCAGGTGTTGGCAATGCCAACCGGGACTACCTCGCCGATTCTGAGAACCGACCAAAAGGTGGCGGCGCCTTTTGGACAGTGGAATACTACCAACCCTACTTCGACATCGACACCAAAACTGTTTTGGAGCGCTGCTACCAGACCATGAACCCCCTCGCAGCCCCGACATACATCCCGAAATTCTTGCAACCGGCGGATCTGTATGGACCGTTTTGGACGCTCACTACCCTCATCTTCGCGTTGTTCCTGTCCTCCAGTCTGGCGGCGTCGATATCTGCGTACTTGTCGGCGGAAGGGACCAAGTACGACTATGACTTCAAGCTCTTGAGCATCGCTGTGACGCTAGTGTATGCGTACGGACTTGCCGTACCAGTGTTGTTCTGGCTGGCACTGCGGTATCTTGGTGTCGGGGAATGGAGTGTTGTTGAGGCCATTTCGGTGTGGGGATACGCCCAGTTTGTTTGGGTGCCTGTTAGCGTACGTCTACACTCGTACTCGAATGACAGTTCACGATTAAACCTTTCTTGCAGATTCTGTGCGTCATTCCCGTGCCTATCGTCAGATGGGTTCTTGTGGGCGTGGGCTTTGGCCTTTCCGGGTGGTTCTTGGCAGCGAACATATATCCTATTCTTGCCGCAGTAAGTCAACCTATCCCTGTGAAAGCTGTCCGAGATACACGACTAACCATTTCTCAGGCAGAGGCAAAGGCCATGCGGCTATTCATTATCCTTATCGCTGCGATGCATCTTGGCATCGCGATCACCTTCAAAGTGGTTTTCTTCTCCTATTACGTGGTTGAACAGATTGGTGGAGATATCAAGGTCCCTGGCGGCGACGCACATCCATGAACAACACTGGATGGCTGAATTGTATTGGTATCTTCTACGGTTACTTCCTAATTTATGCTGTTCAACGGAAAGCTCGTCATGAACTATGAACTGAGGTGCCTGGCCCCGTCGGTCATATGACACGAGGGAACTCGGTTTACCAGACACTAAAAGGTTCCGGCTTGGTGGCTTTCTAGGCGCAGTAGTTCATTCATTTCCGTCGCACACAGACATCACATGTGGGGTAGGTATACTGATAATCGATAGATATCTGGAGGTTTCGACTAACTTCTTGACAGGAATAAAAGGCTCCCGAAGTAAGAAAACAAGGTCTTCGACTCGCACCGGGAATACACAACAGAAATACCATGTCGACATTCCAAACGATCCAAGTAGGCCCCGGTGGTACTCAACTCGCATACGCGGACTCCGGAGTACCATCATCTACAAGCTATACCACCGTGTTCATCATACATGGGACAATCTTTCATGTACGAATTTAGGCTATGAGCTGGTGTTCGATGGAGCTAACTTCAGAGATCCGCAATGCAGCCGCGTTCCAGACGATTGTCGACCTTGCGACTGGCGCAAGCCTGCGCATCGTCGTAGTCAACGGCAGGGACTATCCAGGCTCTACGCCTCTCTCCGTAGACCCAAACCAAATCACAGGTGCCTCTAAGGACGAGAAAGCAGGGTATCTCCGCGATCGTGGTATGGAGATCCTTCGCTTCGTGGACTTGTTCATTCAAGCAAACGATGTACCTGAGGTCTCTGAGGATGGAAAATCGGGCGGTGTTGCAGTCTTGGGATGGGCTCTTGGGGCTGGTGTAACCCTCGCCTCTCTATCTCACGCATCAGAACTGGACAAAGACGTCAGCGAGCGTCTTTCCAGATACATCCGGGCACATATCTTGCTGGGTGAGTGAAGTCCTCCATATCGCTTATACTTAGTCTGATGCGCAGCTCGTAGATCCGCCTACCCATGTTATAGGTCAACCGACTCCGCCAGAGTTCTGGATCCCTCTGGGGGACGAATTCATCCAGGAACCAGACCGTCTACCCGCCAGTATCCGATGGTTGGCCGGCTATTTTGACCACGGCGACATTACCCAGCGCGACAAGTCGAAGCTCTCTTAGAGGACACCACCCACGGAGATATCGCCTACCACATTCATTGCGCATTATGCTTTCTCAGATCACGCGCACGTTGACCCTGCCTCCACCGCCTCGGACGGGCTGCTCTATTCGAAGGCTCTCGCAGCGCAGCTTGAGGCCAACTACCGAAAGGCATGCTTCGACTCTGAGGTGCGGTCGATCTTTCCGCATTCGAAGGTGATAGAGGTTGCACGAGATATGGCACCTGCGGTGGGGGTCATTGCGTTCTGGAAGATTCAAGATGACGATGCGGTTCATGGTGGTGGTCACGTAGCCTTCGACGTTATAAGAGGCGCAAATCACTTCGTATGTCATAAGTCTTTCAAGTGCTCGTTATGTGCTGATGATATGGCAGGCACAATGGGACTGTCCCGACAAAGTTATTGATTCAATCAGGCGAGCCGTGGGCGCTTGAAAGTAGAGGTTGGATTCTCTGAACTTCATTTTTAATCACCTCATTGACATGCCCTGCAAATGGTAGAGCTTTCTCGTCGTTTCGTCGCTAGGCTGTCTACCCGTAGTAACATTGCTTTCCTTTTGGTATTTCGAAGTAATTTGCTAAGGTCTCGACCTTTCTATCCGAGTTCTTTTGACTTTGCTATGACCACAGTCTTTTCAATCACGATTCTCGCTATTGTTTTTCTATAAGTAGCCTATGGGGATCTAATGCAGAGCCATGAGCGCCATTTCTTTTGCAAAGTGCTGTACGAGTCTCATCGTCCTTTCAGTACATACATGGCCTCTGACAAACGAGCCATGGGTGCATCAATCACAAAAGGAACATATCGGTGCATGCTGTATCATACTAATCCAAAGATTCGAAGGGACAATCATCGTGGTGCGGAAAGGAAGGTCTTGGTATAGCAGACCATTGTCCAGTGATCACATCAACCCCCACATTTCGAAGAGCATCCAAAGCCTTCAAGTATTCTGCTTCCACATCCCCTACTAGCCTCGTATCCTCATCCACAAACCGCTGATAGATCTTGAGGCGATCCGATGTACGCCCAGCGAATTGACCCTGCTGTCTGGACATCCAGTCAACAACCGGACCATGGATGCGCACGAATTCTTCCGGGGTGCATGCGTTGCGGCAGATGACACTTTCCAGAGCTGCTAGCCCGTTTGTCTTTAACGCTGTATCAATGTTGATGCGTTCGAGGGCGGTGCAATCTGGGACTTCGAGGTGCCTGATACTCGGTGCTCGAGAGAGTATATTTTCTGGTTCAGAGCCTGCCGAGGTACAGAAGCTCAGGAGTTCCTCGTTTAAAGAAAGGGTGTGAAGGGTGGCGGTCTCGAAGAGGCGTGAAATGGTTGTGATATCTTCCGGACCCAACTCTTCCTCGTCCTCCTGCTTGCCTCCATCCTCCTGCTCGTCCCGCGGAGGGTGAACCTCATGAGAAATGCGCAGATATACGAGAGAAGGCAAGATGAGGTTGGAGATGGCCCAAATTGTCGTAATTCCGCTGACGACCAGGCTCTTGAGGCCAGTATGTTGGTAGGTTCGAGGTGAGCTGTTGCCGAAGCTGAAAGATTGGATCTGCTCCAAAATAAGTTCTCGAAGTTGAGGCAGCTCTGTAATAACCTCCGCAAAGTAGTCGAAATAATTGTTTCCCGATTTGAAGTCGCAGTAGGAAAGATGCAGTGTTTTTAGGCCGGAATGATAAAACCCCTTTGGCCCAATGCAGAAGGAATCGATGCTCCACCCACCCAGGTGAAGTACTAGGAGCTTGGGAAGGCTGCGTTCCAAAGATGCTACGATGAATTCGAATTCAAGGTAGATGATATCATCCTCGTCAACTATAACCGTTTGCAAGTTGCGAGTGGCTGCCAACGTCAGCCGCTCGAGGTTTGCCATCTTGTGTAGATGCGACTGGAAGAAGTGGCGCGGACAGTGGCAGGAGAAAAACTGGAAGTCCCCCACATTCTTCAAAGTCGCCTTGAGGAAAGGCGTGAAAGTATAGTCATGATTTAAAGCCTCAAAGAATGATTCCATAAATGATTCCATGTCTGCTTCTCTAATGCCTGCAGGGGCTTCTCCCGTAAGCCTTAGAGAAAATGGCTTGTTTACCCCAGCCCGCTGGTACCAGTCGACGGTCTTGTGCCACAAGTCTTGGTCAGAACTTGAGGGCTGGAGGTCACTCACGATAGTGAGGCTGAGGCTTCGCCAAAGCTCGAGTGTTGTGAACGCAACATCCCTCCACTGCTTGCATACGGCGCGAAGGACTGCGAAGTGCTTCCGGCCTTTGCTGTCCAGAAGCTCGTCTAGGCTGTAACGGAGCAGGAGGGCGACGAGCTCATTGGGGAAGTGGCGAGTTGGGAACAAAAGTGTGTCGTATTTGATTCTTTCTGTCACTAGCACCTCTTTTCGAGATTGAAGCTGAGACAACTCTTCTAAGAGCGGCTTGATGAGTTTGTCAAGACCAGAAATCTCGTCGATGATGGGCTTTCGATGAGAGGCACATTTGCGAACGAGGTTATCAGGAAGGGGTTCGTTGTGGGAGAAAAAGGGGAGGAATTCGGATACCGTGTCCGCCTTTGTGTGCACAGACATTATGGGATGTGCAGTGAGGGAGGTGAAGCCTAAATCGTTAGGTCAGCTACGGAGACTAGGTGAAGCCGCCGATTTATCGATAAGCACCCGTGCGAATGCTCCAGTTCAAAAATTTACGTAACAACAACCTGGAGATCAGCACTTGCTAGGCTAGATGTATATCCATACGGCCAATGTAAGTGTGTCCGACGACGTTCAGTCGCCGTCCGCGTAATAATTATTGTTAATAGTTAAGCTAGTTAGCGCCCATGTAGTGATTGTGCGGCCGCCCTGCAGACTACTTGAACGCGTCACGGCCAAGTCACGGCTGCGGTCACCAGTGTTGACTCGGAACACCTACTTAGCAGCCGATCTGATTCGCATCGGACACTGCAACTTACGGCATGCAAGAGTTACAGGTTGCCGCACTGTTTCGTCATTGCTGCAGTGCGCATGCCAGCACAAATTAGAGATGACGAGTAGTCTCGGCCAGGATTGAATGGAAACATATAAGATCTGGGCAGTCATGGTGACAAGTTGGGTATCATGATTCTCTCCTTTCGCTCTGTTGCAGCAGCTCTCATTTTACCATCAGCACTCTACTCAGGAGCCAAATTCTACTCCAGACTTGCCATGCCAAAGCTTGCCGCTGTCCGATCGGCCAACATTCGAGCAGCCTCCGTGCTCAAGGCAAACCCACCCGTCGCTGTCGTGGTCGGAGGAACCTCAGGAATTGGTCAGGGAATGACTGAGGCCTTTGCAAGGTTTACAAACGGCAACGCACATATCGTGATAGTCGGGCGCAACCGACAATCCGCCGAAACGATCCTCTCACAGCTCCCCAAGCCTACGGACTCTTCGTCTTGGTCACACGAATTCGTTCAATGCGACGCGACTCTTATGAAGAACGTGCAGAAGGCATCGCAGGAGATCCTTCAACGGCATTCCAAAATCAACTTTCTCATTATGAGCCCGGGCTATTCAACTACAGAAGGTCGTACTGAAACCGAGGAGGGTATCGACCGCAAACTCGCTGTCCATTACTACGCCAGGTGGAAGTTCATTGATCAGCTTCTTCCGGCCCTGAAGAACGCCAATAATTCTGGAGAAGAGTCGAAGGTCATGTCCGTCTTCGCGGCGGGGGCTGGTGGGGAAATCAATGTGGACGATTTGGGATTGGTCAAGACGTTCTCTCTCAAGAATGCTGCTCTGCAGGCGCCCACGTATAATGACCTCATGGCTGAGGTACGCGCTCGTCCAGCCTGCTCAGAATGTAGGATATCGATACTAATTAATCTTCACCAGGAATACGCATCGCGCAACCCCGGATTGACGTTCATTCACAGCATCCCTGGCTTCGTCAACACCAACCTGGCATCCAATTCGCCTTCGGCATCCATCAGGGCTTTCGCCTTTCTTATGGACATCATGTCCCCCCTCATTACCACTCAGGATGAATGCGGCGAGTACATGTGGAACGGGGTCTTCCAGCACACGTCAGGGGTCTTCAGGACTGATTCCCATGGGGAAAATATGCACAACAAGCGATATTACGGCAACGAAGATCAGAGACGGAGACTATGGGAGCACACATCCAAAGTGACCAATGTACCACTGTAACGACGAAGAAAAGGTTATTCATATTCGCCATCCACTATATGTACAGTATATTTTACCATAACATCGAGCTTAATGTCAATAGAACCTGCTACTCAAGTCTAGAGGAGTAAATTGCCACAGGGACAATCGTTCTCATGCGAATCTGAGATGAAGCTTTTACCATTCGTGGCGACGGCGACAAGACGATGTACATTGTTCGGGACAGAAAACCAAACAGAGAACACGATGCTACTACGATCATAGTTTAGAGGCAAGCAGGCGAATTTCAAGGTACTACGAGAGAGCCACATACTATATTAGCTGGCTGGATCCCCATACACTACCGGCGAACTTGTGCAGAAACTTCCATAATATCAAACGGACAATCATGTTCAGGAAACTCTTGTCCAGGTATATGCTCCCACTCGTTAATCATATCAACACCGACTGTCTGAAGGGCTCCCAAAGCCTGCTCATAGCTCTCCAGGTTCATGTCCACCCCTTCGTCCACGAGCCGCTGGTAGATGCAAAGACGACCCATCGGCTCATCGGGCCGAACTTGACTGCTAGTCTTCCAGGCGACAATGGAGCTATGGACACGCACGACGTCATCCCTTGTACAAGGACTCTTGCAGACGACCGTTTCCAAATTGCTCAGCCCTTTGCCTGCTAGCAGCGTCGCAACGTCGATGTGGCCGAAGAAGGTGCAATTGGGGACTTCGAGCCGCCGAATGTACATCGTTCGGGCAAGGCAATCGGTGCCGTTGGTCGCAAGGTCCACGGACCCTTCCTCCAAGGAGAGCGTATGCAATGTTTGGTTCTCGGTCAGACGAGAGATCGTTTCTCTTTCGATCCTCCCGTTGTCTTGATCTTCCCTGGAAGCCGATGGCGAGTTTGATCCCGTCAGAGCTTCAGATAAGAGAATACGGAAGTGCTGGAGGGAGGGAAATGAGATACTTGATATTGACATCATGGTATCCCGTCCTCTGACGACCAGCGTCTGTAGACCGGTGTGTTGCGAGCGTTCGGCTGAGAGGTTGGCCATGTTGCTGTGGTTGTCGTTGTCGTTATCTGTATCTGTGTCAACATGCTCCAAGGTGAGCATCTTGAGTGCAGGGAGGCCATCGCAAATAAACTGCACAAAATTTTGGGTAGTACCCAGTGTAGGAGAATGGATAATGTGAAGCGAAGTAAGGTGGGGATGTCTAAGTTTTTCATATGGATGGTTGCTCTCCAACCCCGATAAATGTAAGCTGCGGAGTCTCGGCAGGTTTTTCCACAATGGCGGCCGAACGAGGAGGGGGAGACTCCCAGACCAAGCCCATATAGAATCCGTATAAGTGCGACTACTAATAATAGGCCGTTCAATGCTGGAGGCTATCGTGAGTCTCTCGATGTTGGGCATTTCCATCAACCTTCCTCCATCATCGTCACAGTCGGTGGCAGTTATCGAGAATAATTCCAAATCGGTCACGCGTGGCGCATTTGCGAAATAGCGGAAGAAGGCGAAAAAGGCATCTTGCGCGCGGAATTCGGTGCCATAGCCCTGGCAGCTCTGGGTGACCCTTAATGCTAGAGGTGCCATCTCTCCAGCTCGGTCGCACCAAGATGTAACAGGACCAAAAGTTCCATACTCATCCCATATGTCGAAGCCAACTCCCCGCCAAAGCTCGGGGGTTGCGAAGGCTACATTTCTCCACTGCTTGCAAACAGATCGCAGATTTGCAAAGTGAATACGCCCTTTCCTGTCCACAATCCTTCCAAGACAGTGACGAAGCAGATGGGATACAATTTCGTTCGGTAATCGCCGCATCGGGGAAAGCAGGGTGTCAAATTTCGCTTTCTCGGGTTGGAGTCCACGCAACTCCTCCAAGATTGGCTGGATCTGATTTTGCAAGGTCGCAATCCTGTCGATGATGAATTGGCGATGGGAAGTACATTTGAGCGCGAGATCGTCAGGTAGGGGTTCGTTTCCGGTGAAGAATGACAAAAGTTCGGGTATGTTGTCGGCTTTGGTAAAATTCAGCATGGTGGAGGTTGATAAAAGAAAGAGATGAGGATAGATTGGATCAGTGAGCGCTCGAACTAGTCACGTCCTCATTGATCGGCTGCGACCTGATATGAATCATTGATTGGGGTCACACGCCAAGTTCAACTAACTGCGCCTGCCGGAGGCAAAGCCTGTGGGACACGTATACCTGACATGCCGACATTTAAAAAACCACCTGGGACAGAACCGCAGGCTACATTACTGCGCCGTAGTGCTTCGAGAGCCCTGCTAGGTCGCTAACCTCGGTACAATGACAGGTTGTCGCGAAGAACGTGGCAGTTAGATTCTTTAACTGTCCCTGAAATTGGATTGTCCTGACTCGGAGCTCGCCCAAAGAGCCCATCACTTGGACCCGCAGTCTCGTGAATATATAGACCAGTATCAGCGCTCAATTGCTCACTCACGCCTTCACCCATATCCTGTCGCAAGGACTCCTACCACTTCACCTCTCACCCTTTCCAACCTTGCAATGATCGATCTCCGTGGCGACTCGGTCAACAACGAATGGGACATCAAACCGCCTGTGAACCCACCTCCCGGAACCTCGACAAGTCTCATCGTCGACCCCGAGCAGGAGTCTCCCCCGCTCGACACTATCTCTCAAGTGCAGCCACAGGAGAACGATGTTGCACCGCCAAAGTATACCCCCACCATTCGAGAGACCATTGACAGGTACGGTCGTTTCAACTAATTGCGATTGGTTTGACTGACAAGCACCAGTTTCGAGCGAGATTTCGCCCGACCTTGGACGAAAGAAATTCTACATGCCACTTGCTTGCCAGCTCCCGTCGCAGTACGATGATTCTCGCTAGCAATTTCATCTCTCTATCTAACGATCCTTGTTAGAACTATGTAGAGACCTCTGTCACGGTCTCCCTTCTGATATCCGGGGCATTCCTGTGAGTAGGCACAACGTCCCAAAGGTTATCCAACTCAAGTTTTCACTCAGCGTTATCGTCGGATCTATCTCACTATTGAAAAGATCAACGTCGCTGATGATATACCTTGCATGGCACACAACCTTCCACATTATGGGACGTGAGTGTTCATTCTGATTCGTATCCCTTGACATGCATTGTCGCTGAACAATTATATCCAGTTTCTCTGAAGTTCTTGGGGCTCTCTATCCAAGCATTCCTGATCTTCGTTGGAGTCGCCTTCTTCCTTCTCACCTGCAAAACCTTCTTCGTGCTTCCCCTTCAAGTCACTTGGTGGTTGTACAAGCAACCTGGTTGGAGGGAAGGCGATTGGAGTGTGTTTGGCACCGAAGTAAAACGTGGAGTGGAAGAGCTTGGGGTGGCATCGCTGGATATTGCCGAGCTGCGTCGACAATCCATCGAACAGTTCAATCGTGTTGCCAGCACTCTCAATGTCAGCGACAGACTGTTCGATTCCGATTTCGATGGGGTGCAGGCACAGTTAAAGGGGATGCAATGGAAGCCCCTCATCTTGAAGAGCACATACTGGACGTTGAAGGCAAGCGTAGAGGCATTGAAGGTCATGCTCAAATACACGACGCGAGGGGCGGATGTGTTTGGGTCGCTTGTAATGAGGGAAGTGAATGCCAGAAGGGCTGCTCGAGAACCTCGATTGGATTGAAATTTCTCATAGGCGGACCAATGTTTTTATATACGATAGTATTGTATGTGTACTCTAATTTATCTTGCGCCAATTCTCTCACTCTCTGGCTTGTCCTGTCGGCCTCAAGCCCCTATTTTATGAGCGCTTATTGCCCCGTGCCGGATCAAATGCGGTGGGTGATGGCACCAGCCCGCGCCGATCCCAATCCGGTTTTGTTGGCAACGCCACCGACAGCGCCCCTTGGCATCGTACTTTTTCAACTTTCTGTCGCTCTCAACCATGTCGCTTCCGAGCAGATTAGCCTCAGAGCGTAACCAAAAGGCTCTGGAAAAACTCGCAACAGAGCCTGGAAATGGTCAGTGCGCGTCGAATGGGCACAGAATCCCAAGGAACTGATTGGTTGTTCGATTATTTCAGATATTTGCGCGGATTGTAGAGCAAGAAACCCTAGATGGGCTTCATGGAACCTGGGGATATTCATCTGGTGCGTCTGACCCAACTCTTGTGGTGGAATGAGAGAAGCTGACTTGGGAACGCAGCGTGACCTGTGCCAGCATTCACCGTAAGATTGGCACTCATATCACCAAAGTGTGAGCCACATCTCACAATACATTCCCCAGTTCCCCATTCCTAATCTTTCACATACAGGAAGAGCGTGACGATGGATATGTGGACGAATGAGCAGGTGGAAGTAGGTGGTTCATCCACAGTGGGTAGAACACATAGTTGACAACCGAATCCATCCACAGTCAATGAGGAACATGGGCAATCGCAAGTCTAACCAGATCTTCAACCCAAACGAAACGCGCAATCCACCACCGGCTGATATTGACGACTCTTCGCGGGACAGCGAGCTCGAAAAGTACATTCGGGGTGCGTAGTCCTCATCACAATCTCCTCGCATAGTCTCAATTAACGATGTGTTCAATAGGCAAATACGAATACCGCAAGTTCATGGACAAGGGTGCTTTCGTTGCCTCGAAACTGGGCCCATCGCGATCAGCAACGACACTAACACCCCGATCTGCATCGTCACCAATTACCAATCTCCCCGCTCGGTCCTCAACGTTGTCGACAAATGCTGCTTCGGCAAATGGACCTTCGAATGCTGCAATCTCGCAACCATCTCTGCCATCCAATCCTCCACCAGCATTGAGCAAACCAGCAGTGCAACCACGTTCGGTGTCCCAGCCTGTACCCCCATTGGTGCAGCAGAAGCCACCACCCACCCAGGCATCCCAAGGCGGAGTCTGGGATGACCTCGTCCAGCTACAAACCGCCCCCTCGAACTCTTTACCGCTCCAATACCAGCCAAACAGTGCTTCAACTGGAACTACACATCCCGCGATGACGGGATTATCAATCGGTATCCAACCAACAGGAATAGGTCAATTCCAGCAACGGCAACAATTCTCGGTATACAACACATCGGGGCAATACACCCCATCCTCTCAACTAACGCCAAGTTTCCACCAACCAGTATACGGACAGCAGGTCTTCCAGTCAACGCTGCAAACACCCACCTCGTACGCATCCCCCATCTTCCAACCCCAACCCCAATCGGCCGGCTTCCAGCCTCAACAGACGCAATCGTTCTTATCGCCCTCGCCATCCATGATGTCTGCACCTGTTACTCAGACGCATTTCATGACGCCAAGCCCTAGCCAACAGCTCATGCCATCCCACAGTCCCCAAATCCAGATGCAGATGACCGGCTACATGACGCCGAGTCCTCAACCTCAGATGGGCTTCATGGGGAATGGACAGCAAAGTCACTCGCCGATACCGATGATGAGTGCCGGCATGTCGATGCAGAACCATTATGGGCAGTCGATGATCCAACAGCAGCAGCAGCAGCAACAACAACAACAACAACAACAGCAACAGCAGCAGCAACAACAGCAACAGCAACAGCAACAGCAACAGCAACGATCTGGATTCCTGCAGGGTCTCCCACAAGCTATGATGTCCCCTGCGCATTACCAAGCTGCAATGGCTACTGGACAACCGTCAACATTCAATCCCAACGTTTATGGGACGCAGCAGCAGGGACAATGGGGTTCGTTCTAAAAAGATCTAACCTGAGCGTCTTGTCGTGCTCCTTGGCCGACCTTCGAATTTCTCGCCTTATATTGTATCATCATCTCTCCGTTGCTATGTTGTCGGATTTTTGCTTTTGGGTTTCATTTCATGGATCAGAATGGGTGGGGTACAATATGTATACGTGTATATACGAGTACACAGAATTTAATCCATAACTTTGTCGAAGGGGTTTCTTCATCCCAGATGTCACGCCATACAAGACAAGGCATTCTTTATGATGCATGTCGACGAACACGAGGGAAAAACACTAGGAAATTACAATTCATTCTTTTCTGGATGATGCCCCATAAATACACTGGTAGAATCTAGTAAAAATCCGGTACTCGATAATTAACACCGACAAGGTAAAAGACGTCGTCAGACACGACCAATTACCCGATTACTCTATGTACGTAGTTAGCATTACAAGTTATACAAAAAGTTCTGGTTCAGGATCCTGCTGGGTATATCGTTTCGTGATGGTTGAAAGTCAGATTAAGTCTGTCAGGAAGGGTCGCCGCATTTGGTTTGGTAGTGGGTTTGAATGATGACAATACGAGCAACGCCAACAGAGCAGATCTAAGGGCCGAACCTCGATTAATGCTTCCCTTTCTCCACATCCGAATCGATATCCTCCATTTTCAGTCGCTCATACGATCCCCGTTTATTGGAAGCTGGGGGGTGGCTAGGGCCTAGTGATTCTTGGTGCTTGAACCAAGTGTACATCGCCGAGCCACCCAAGATGACAGCAATAGATGATGCACGTCCACTGTAACGAGTAACAAACAGCCGTCAGCGTCCATTCACGTAGCCTTGCTTACACATTCGGTGGTACGTACGTTGTGATGATATCGCGGAACAACCATATGCCCAACAGGCTGGCCGCGACACCTCGGACTGCGGAAGACACCATATGCGTGATGGGCGAGGTGACCTTGATTGACATGAGACTCGCTATGCTCATCATGAATCCAAGCAGGCCCTAGATGAGAAGGGAAATCGGAAGAGTCAGCCCAATCACTAGTTAGGACGAAGGGCGGCAAATAACGCTTACAGTGATCAAGGAGCCCAATATAAATGTCTTATATGGATCTGCCTTGCCAAGTTCGACGATCGTATTGGTGAACAAGAGTTGATTCACAGCGGGTCCTTCACCGGCGAGTAAGACGATGGGAATGAGGAGGATGGCGCTCAAGCTGTTCATGTACCAGGACAAGGCCAGCGCACTTCCATTGACCGTCTTGAGGCTTTGCTTGATGATGACGCTGTGGACGGCGGTAATGGCAGAGCTGGCCACACCAAACAGGACGCCGATGACGGATACGCGCGCGCCGTCGAGGAAGACACCGATGAAAAAGCCCATTGTTACGACGAGGCATGCGATGAGAATTTTTAGAGAAGGTCGGGCGTGCAGCATTATGAATGAAGTGCCGACTGTGAATGGCAGAACGAGTCCCCGTGCAACTTGATAGAAGGAGGCGTCGACATATTTGAGGGTATAATTGCTGAAGCTGCAAGATTATGTAGAGCGTTTACGGGTATTCTCTGGGTAGAACCGGATGAGTTACTCACCTGAGTCCGACCACGTTGAGCGCCACCATAGGAAACAGGCCTTTCGACGTTTGGAGGTCAAATGTTAGGCGGTCTGGCAGTAAGCGACACATGTCGCAGGCGATAAAAAGAAGAGCGGCTAATGCTAACTGCGTCCAAAGGAAGAACAGGGGGATGTCTGTAGCGTTCAAAACCCATTTGTTTCTACAAACACGCGTTAGAGAGGTCAAAATGCTTCAAGTTCATGAGAGCTCACGCAATGACCATCTGTGTCACACATTCCCTGTCAGCCCGAAGCTCCTCGTAGATAGATATACAAACGTACCGCCAAAGCTGCAACAAGATAGAAAAGTACAACGCCTGTCTAGTAGACCCAGAAGCTCCCATAAGCGAGCTGAAACCTGCAAGGATAAGCGACACATACCACAAGGGCCTTGGAGGCCGGTTTTTCGTTGTCTTGGTGCTTCATCGTCGTCTACAGAGCGGAAATAGGGTAACAATGGTAGGAGGGGATTATTGGCGATGATGAAGGGATATCGCAGGCTTAAATGGCCAAACGGCGAGCAACGCCGCTGTTGGAGTCTATTTTGCAGGAATGGTGGTTGCAGCCCGCCTGCAGAAACGGAGAATGTCGCCAAGCCAAAACAAACCCAAAACCGCCGCTGATGGAATGTGGGAACAACCTTCCATGTGGGGCTGGAGCCTACATTGAGACGCGCCGACGCGTTTCATCGTTCGAGTCCGAGTCAGACGACCACAACGACTGACAACGACCACACGACAAAGAGGAGGCGACCATGTCGGATTCTGAGCCAGACACTCGACCGCCGCCGGCGATAGAGTCTGCAGGTAGGCTCTCTGCTCGTTTTATTGCTAGGGATCCTTTCATAGCATCACTATGACACACGCAGACCCTGAAAACACCATCAGGATCTTGCTCGCAACAGACAACCACATTGGATACCTGGAGAGAGATCCTGTCAGAGGACAGGACTCTATCAACACTTTCAAGGAGATCTTGCAGCTTGCCGTGAAGAAAGAAGTGTGGTATGACCCTTCAAAGCTGTAGACTGCAGTATTGACGGTATGCTCTCTTAGGTGGATTTCATCTTGTTGGCAGGAGATCTGTTTCACGAGAACAAGCCTTCAAGGGATTGTCTATACCAGATCCTTGCACTTCTTCGAGAGTATACTCTAGGAGACAAACCTATCCCAATTGAGCTTTTGAGCGATCCAGAAGAAGGACAGGCCGCTGGATTTTCGTGAGTCATTTCTTGAAGGAATGGCTGTTTGATTTTTAACCAGGACATCAGCTTCCCGGCAATCAACTATGAAGACCCCAACCTCAATATCGGCATACCAGTCTTCTCAATCCACGGAAACCACGATGACCCACAAGGGCCTGGAGTCGTAAGCGTGTTTCATAGAACGGGCGTGACCTTTGCTGAATACCCATCAGAATGGCGCTCTCTGTGCACTCGACGTACTCTCTGTGTCAGGACTCCTCAACTACATGGGCAAATTCGACCTTCCAGTCAGTGACGCGGATGCATCAACAACCGGAATCGCGGTTCGTCCTGTTCTCTTGCGAAAAGGCACCACACGTCTGGGAATGTATGGCGTTGGAAACGTGAAGGACCAGCGTATGCACTTCGAACTGAGGAGCAACCGCGTGCGCATGTACATGCCAAAAGACAAGGACAAATGGTTCAATATCCTGTTGGTGCACCAAAATCGGTATGCCAACTCGAACATATTTCTCTCCTGACGAACACGATGTGAATTCTGTGCAGGGTGAAGCATGGGCCTCAAGAATACGTTCCAGAGGGAATGTTTGACGACAGCGTAGACCTCGTAGTCTGGGGTCACGAACACGACTGCCGAATTGTGCCAGAACCAGTCGCAGGGAAAAACTACTACATCACACAACCCGGTTCCTCTGTTGCCACCTCTCTGGCAGACGGAGAGTCGCTCGAAAAGTGAGCCATGCGATCAATGCATGCAGGCATATGCTCACTGTTTCTGCAGACACGTCGCCCTCCTAGAGATCAAAGGGAAAGATTTCCAATTGACGCCCATACCCCTACGAACAGTCCGGCCCTTTGTTATTGAGGAAGTGGTATTGGAAACGGTGGCAGAGGAAGAGGGTTTAGATCTCAACGACCAAATGGAGATCACCAAGTACCTGAAAACCAAGGTTGCATTTGACATTCCATCATCCTTATCCTTTCATCTAACGACGAATACTTAGGTCAACGAACTAATAGAACAAGCCCATACACTCTGGGACGAGCGCAACACGCGGGGGATTGAAGCCGGCGAAGAAGAGCTCCCACCCATGCTCCCCCTCGTCCGCCTCAAAGTTGATACAACAGGCGTAACACAAACATCTAACCCCATCCGATTCGGCCAGGAATTCCAAGGGCGTGTGGCAAACCCACGCGACCTCCTAGTCTTCCATCGCGCCAAGAAGGCGAAACGGTTGGCCAAGGTCGCCATTGACCAACCCGAGCTCAGCATCGACGATCCAGACCTCACGATTTCTGAAAAGCTAGCGAAAGTGAGGGTCGGCACATTAGTGAGAGAATATTTGGCAGCCCAGGAGCTGCAGCTGCTCGGGGAGAATGGGATGTCGGATGCGATCCAGATGTTTGTGGAAAAGGATGATATTCATGCTATTCAGGCGTAAGTTTACCAACTATTGTCTGTGATGTTTTTTGACCCTTTTTGAATTAGGCATGTGGCCAAGTCTCTAAAGCTGCTCCTGAGAAACGTAGAGACGAATGGCGAAATTGAGGAAGAAGACTTGGACGAGATTGTATGCTTACCTTTCCCTTGTCACTTCAGCCCCCTCCTGACATTTCTATAAGCTTGCCAAGGCCAAAGAGCGGCAGGACAAAGCATACATGGAAAAACAAGAGGCTAGAAAATCATCCAATGTCAAGGTCAGCACCTCTTTCATCGGCTCTAATGCCCTTTCCCTGACAGCGAATTGGTTTAGGGAAAAGCCGTCGTCGACGACGGGGACAACAAATCTGACGACTCTATGATGGATGACCACTTCGCGGGTGCTGGGACGAACACCAACTTTGACTCCGACTTCAGCATGAACGAGCCCGAGCCACCCAAGAAGAAGGCACCAGCTCGAGGGGCTGCCACTAAGAAGGCTCCTGCCAAAGCACCTGCCAAGAAGGCTGCGACTACGGCGAGGGGGAGGGGAAAGAAAGCTGCCCCAGTACGTCCCCCTCTTTCACATTGGTATGAAGCTAATGCCTTACTGTTCAACAGCCAAGCAGCGACTCGGATGTGCAATTAGTGAATGATGACGATGACGAGATCTCCGAGGAGGAGGCACTGAAACCTGTCAAACGTACTAACCGTGCTGCTGTTTTGAGGTTCGTACCCTTCGCTTCCGATATCCCGAGTCTCGACCTGATGAACTCGGACGTTCGTGATCCTAGTCAAAGCCAACCAGCTAAGAAAGCTCCTGCGAAGAAGAAGGCCCCTGCGAAACCTGCTCAAAGTCAATTGACATTTGCTCCTGCTGGGCGTTCCTCGAGGGCGGCCGCATCCAAGGCGAAGGCGAAGATGGTGGTGAGTCCCTACCCTTTTTATAGCGATTTGGCTTAACTCGGAGTGTGTAGGTGGACGATGACGACGACGACGATGACTGATACGATGACTGATGATCTTAGAACCCGCTTATTTTCTTGCTACTCATGCTACAGTGCTAAATCTATTTGCTTTCGAGACGTATTTCTGCATCATTTTGAGCAAAAGGTGAATGCGTTGGTGCTTTTCACGTTTCACACTCATTGGGTGTAAAACCTCTTAACCTACACATTCCTTTTGTAACCGAGTCTCACAAACTCCGATTAATGACAGGTTGGTTCCAACAGTCACATGTCACAACTCCTGTGCTCACTTGCACCCGCCAGTTCTGATTCAAATATCGATGTCGATGATGAATACTCTCCCTGTTGAAATCCTAGAGGACATCCTGGCTCTCGTTATCCCATTACGCCATCTCAATCCCACCTCCGCCTTACTCGTATGTTCGACTTTCAACGCTGTCGGACGAAGGCTACTCTACACACACCTCCGGTTCTATTCTGCTGGCCAGCTGAAGCGGTTCCTCTTATGCTACGGTTCCAATGGACTGGATGTCGCTCCATGCGCAAAGGGCGAAACCTCGCCGCCGGGCAGGACGATCCCTTGTCCACCGAGAACGATAGAGTTCGACCTGGCGAATGATATCGCGACGAGGTTGTTCTATCATATGCATGCGCTTTTTCTGTTATATACCCAGCCAAGCCCAGCTTCACACCTCAATTGGGATGCCTTGGGAGGTGGATTAGGGGTGGATGGGCTCCGTGCTGTCCCCACAATGCGCAGCCCGCATAGCGGGGTGAAAGACCGCCTTACACTTGACGCACTCCGGTTGCGGTTCAACTCGCATACACAGGATACGGATTTGGAGATGATATCTAGAGCGCTGATGCTTGTCAAGTCCGTAACCTTTGACGCGTCTCTACCTGTCTCTTCCACAACAATACTAATAACATCAACAGCCCATTCATATTCGTATGGACAGGCCCTGATCCACTCCACCACTTCAGCATAGCGGTGAGCAACGTGAATTTCAGAGACTCTGCATCTCCTCTTCCTCGTCGAGCGGGGTCTTCTCCTTTACTGTAGAATCCACTTGACTGACAGTCCCTCTTCGCTCTGCCCTCCTTCGGTTGGTTGATAGATTGTACCACCGGCAGTACCCTACCTCTTCAAGGCCCTCCAAGGCTTCTCCAACCTGCGAGAACTAAAGCTGACGCACATTGCGTTTGTCACTCGCCCAAACCCTATTGCGTTTCCTGCTATACCCTCGTTGGAGAAGGTGTATATTGGTCAGGCAACGTTCGTTAACCCAGAATGCATATCTGCGGCGGTGCTCTTGTCAGGTTCGTAGTTTATTACTAGAGGTTGATAGAAGGGCAAACAAATTCATCGCGTCTAATTTTGCTTCAGGCACGTCACCTGAGTTCAAACTTCAAGAAATCCGACTCGTGGATGCGTACAAGGAGAGCATATGGGGACCAAGGTTGCGACGTTCAGATTTGGAGACCGCTGCCGTCGGTTTGGCGCAACAGTCGGGTACCCTGCAGTCCAGCCTGGCAAACGAAATTGTCTCGGAAACCTCCGAGTTCAGACTCGATACTACTGCTGTTCAGAACCTCATTCACGAACGAGTATTGTGCCAAGCCAAATCAGAGCGCATTGTGGGTGGAGATCGGGTGGAATTCAAAGCCAATTTGATTTGAGCGACATTAAAGGTGCTGTGTGTGGACTTGGTCAGCGGGACATTGTCAAGGTCCGAGGATTAGATAATTGCTATCATTATTTTCAACTACTATCTTGATCAGCTTGAGTGTCCTCAACCTCTTCCTCCATCCACTACGTGTAGCGCGTTCAGTGCAGCACTATCTATGATGCACCACTATTGGGTTGCAATGGACCAAGTTCTCAGCTCCGGAGACATGGTTGGAGAAATTATCTGGCACTCCCGCGGTTGGTGTAACGACCATGAATATTGGTTTGATGACATTGGAGATACTCATATTGTCCTGCCTGCTGTGAGGAGATTCAGATCGGACCTTCGTCGGTTATCTCTGGTATCTAAAGTCTTCTTCGGTGCAGCTTCACCTCTGCTATGGCAGAAGTTAGACTCTTTCGAACTGCTCTTGAAGTTGATTAGTCCCGAGCTAGTGTTTAATGGGCAAATGACCGTATGTCTCGTCTATTTTGCCAGTGATTCAATACTTACCAAACCAAACTTCAAACAGCTCTGCTCCTCGGCTTCGGTGGATAGATTTGACCTGACACGGTGGATGGTTTACGCTCCATGGGTCCAAGAAATCCGATTGGACCACCGTACACGGCCTGGACGACTCTCCCTAAACATACACCACACCCTCCGCACTATCAAAGATCGGGACTCGACCCCTCTTTTACCAGCTTTAAAAAGATTGGGTTACTCCCTTCATGCCACGGGAGGCATGTTTATCTCAATTAATGCGGCATACAATCTTCTCGATCATATTTCCCTCTTGACTCACATCTCTGCCGGTTTGCTGGAAGAGCTTGATTTTCAAGCAGACTTGGTGAACACACAATTCGGGGATTTCTTCGTCGAAGACATCATACGCAGCTCGCTTGAAGAGACGATCCGTATCAACCCCCGAATTCGTTACATTCGCATGGGATATTCCCTCAGCGACCCATGCATACCCAGGCTCCCAACCCTTTGGGCAGAGTTTACCAGTCTGGCCCACCTTCGAAATCTCAACCTCACGGTTCAATACTCCCCAGCAAACCTCATAGCTGCCGCCATAATATCGACAAAACTGGCGTCGGTGTCGATAGACTTCGTTGCCACGAACGGGGGGTTTCAAGTTCACGCATATACCTTGCTCGAACTTGAAGAACAGATCAACGATAGAGTGTCCCTGCCACTTCAGCGTCTTGAAATCTGTGACCGCTCCGGAGATTTTAGCTTCGCTCCATGGCTGGACCACTTGTCTGGGAGAGGCCACCTCATGGAATTTGACATGAGTATGGAAGGGGAGTCACCCATCGCGAACAGTAGCGATCTCGATTACATTTCTGCTTGGAGAGGGTTGGCAAGGAGAATCGTAGCAATCGGGTCAAAGTTGAAGACTATCAATTTACGATGCTCCTACTATAGCTTCGACATGTCGCCCGTACCGACCGAGTTCCTCACAACCCTAGTCCCCGCCCTCCCCAACCTACTTAATTTACAAAGTAGAACATCAATCTACGACGTCGACTCTGAGTCCGTGGTCCTGGCTGCACTATCACAACCAACGTTGGATAACTTCCTTGTGAATCTACTCGCTGCCGAAAAATCGAAGAATAACCCCCTTCAAAAATTATACTTGTATGACTCAGCTTCATTCAGTCTCAAGGCACTCGAGAACGTAGCTCTGCACGCCCCGGCTCTTCAGACTCTCTACCTTTCTGGAATGGACATGTCCCTCGAATATCGTTCATTCCCTTCGTCTCCCTTACTGGCGAAGTCCCCAGGATACTCTTCTCTGAAAAAACTCTCCCTACCATGGCCAAGGGAACTTCAAGCTTTTCCGGCAGCCAAAATTCGACAAATTGCGCTTCTGATCGACACCCTGTTCCCAGAACTCGAGACTTGCGATCTTGGAATTCAAGCAGACCAGAATCCGGATGCGGCCACATTTCGATTGCTTGTAAAGGACTTCAGGACATTTCGCCAGCACGCCGAAAGCATTGAAGCCTCAAGTCAGACGTCGTTATGAAAGGGATTCAAGGGCCAATCCAATCATTGGATGACATCTATTTCTTCGTATTATGCACTTTCTGGCACATGTCGTTCCAACGAGATCCATGCAATGTATAACCTGTATTTGCATCCCATACGGACCTTCCGTTGTACACAAGTATACTTCTGGAATGGCGGACAAGATATTTAGTGTCTAATTTCACCTAATCTCCTGCAAGGATTTCCTCACTGCCGTCT
The DNA here is from genome assembly GCA_004369085.1 of Coprinopsis marcescibilis. Taxonomy (NCBI): domain Eukaryota; kingdom Fungi; phylum Basidiomycota; class Agaricomycetes; order Agaricales; family Psathyrellaceae; genus Coprinopsis; species Coprinopsis marcescibilis. The sequence goes on from ML210186.1 coordinate 118,449, forward strand.
TGGTACGTGATTGCGCAACGCAGATGTGCAGTGGGTCGTGACTGGATTTGAGGGAAGATTGGATTAGGTAATTGTATCATCAGATGTAGACAGAGTCCAGTTTCGCCCGAAAATGTCGCCTCGGCCGCTTCCTCCATCCATCTATGTACGAACAAGTTTCAATGGATGAAGTCCTCAGCTCTGAAGATCTGGTTGGAGAAATTATCTCTCACTCTCTTGATTGGTCCAGGTATGATGACTTGTAACATCTTCAAGTTATTACATTTCTTGAAGTCTCTGTCCATTTCGCAGGAGAATCAGATTGTCGGGCCTTCGCCAATTATCTCTAGTATCCAAGGTCTTCTTCAGTGCAGCTTCACCTTTGCTATGGAACCACTTGAATTCTTTCGAGCCTCTCTTGAGGTTGATTAGCCCCAAGCTAGTGTTCCGAGTCACTGGGCACACACGCGTACGTCTCTGAGACTTTTGCAATATTGGCTTAATTTCGAACCAACATGAAACAGTTTTTGGCCTCCTCGGATTCAGCGGACAGCTTTGACCTCACACGGTGGATGGTTTACGCTCCATGGGTCCAAGAAATCCGACTCCAGGCCAATGTGGCAGACCTTGGCCGACTTTCCCCAAATATACATTACATCCTCCGCACCCAAAATCGGGGCTCGACCCCTATTTTACCGGCTTTGAAAAGTTTGAGTTGCGGGATTTACCCCACGGCGGACAACTCAATCTCATTTGATCAGGTATACAATCTTCTCGATTGTATTTCCCTTCTGGCCCACCTCTCTGCCGGCGTGCTAGAAGTGTTTGACATGCATGGAAATGTGGGCTCCGACGAACAAAGCAATGCATCGGACTTCGAAGACATCATGAGCAGCTCGCTAAAAGAGGTGGTCCATTCCAACCCCCAACTTCGTGAAGTTGGGATGCGATGTTTCGGCCTGGATTCAAGTATACCCCGGCTCCCAACCCCTTGGGTGGCTTTTAACAGTCTGTCCCGCCTTCAGCGTCTCAGCCTTACCGTTCAAATTTCCCCACAAAACCTTATGGCCGCCGCCTTTATATCAACAAAACTGAAATCGGCGTCGTTCAACTTCGTTTCTGTAAACGATCCTGAGTTTCTTCTCACCACCCGTGAATTATCTGAAGAACAGAATAACGACGGCATGGCACTTCAAGCTCTTGAAATGCTTACCCACTCCGGAAGTTTTGCCTTCATGCCATGGCTGGACCACCTATCTGGGAAAGCCCACCTCGTGGAATTTCAAATGGACCTGGAACCAGGCGGCTGGAACCAGGCGGCAATCTCGAACTGGGGAGGGTTAGCAAGGAGATTCATAGCGATCGGGTCAAGGTTGAGGATCATCGAGTTGTTTCTCTCTGACTCGTGGTACATACCGACAGAGTTCTTAATAACCCTGGTCACCACCCTCCCCAACCTGCTTGAATTACGTATTGACGGAGGTGGAGGAGTAACCGATCATTCCGTGGCCCTAACACACGACAACTTCCTCGACAACTTCCTTGCCAACATGCTCGCTGCTGAAAAATCTAAGAAGAAACCGCTTGAGAAAATGACGATGCATCTGCATCAATCAGGGACATTCAGTTTAAGGGCACTAGAGAATATAGCCATGCACGCTCCAGGCCTTCAGAAGCTCGCGATTTTTCCAGTGGACATGTCCCTCGAATATCACTCATTTCCTTCGTCTCCATTACTGGCAAAGTCCCCGGGCTGCTCTTCTCTGAAGGAGCTATCACTAAAAGGAAATCCTTCCGGCCGCGCGGGCAGTGGTCGCACCCCATCCCGATCTTTCAAGGCAGGCAAAATTCGACAAATCGCGCTCCTGATCGATACCCTTTTCCCAGAGCTCGAGGCTTTCGACCTCGGCCGCATTGTTCAGGACGAGATTCAGGAGACGTCGGAAACGTTGAAATTGCTCGTAAAGGACTTCGGCGAACTTCGCAAGCATGCCGCGAAAGCATTATAGCAACAAGAGTCAAGTCAGAGGTCGTTATGAAAGGGATCTATGGGCCAATGCCAATCCAATCATCGTATAGGCTCGCCAGACCAGCATTCTCTATTTCTTTCTACTATGCACACTTTTCTGGCACGTTTCGTTCCAACGAGATCCATGTAATGTATAAAACTTGTACTTGTATCCCATACGGACCTTCCGTTGTACACATGTATACTTCTGAAATTCAATATCTGCCAATGCCTCTCCGAATGGCGGACAAGATATTTAGCATCTAATTTCACTTGAATTTCACCCTTTCGATTAGACCCGAGAGAGTACGTCCCAACACCAGCTTCAAACCCCGTCGAAGCTAAATACAAATGTAGATCCTTTTCATGTTCGCACCCTTATGCCATCATACCCTGCTCCCCAAGGCTTGCTTGCAGCTGTGGCGTGCGCAAAGGTCGACCAGTCAGGACCCACCAACTCAAGTCTCGACTCACATCTCGAAAAAAAAACATATCTGTCATAGGCTACCAAAGGCGGCCCCAAGGACCGAGCTCTACAAAGGATATCTACCAGACCGATCAATCCCAAGCAGCGACAGCAAAATCCCCAATAGACCGTAGGCATATGTATGTATAAACTCGTCGCAAAAAAGGATCCACCACTACCACACGCGGCGGCGCCGATGCCATCGCAACCGGTCCATCCACCGTCTCCTCAAGGGAAAGTAAACCCCACAAGGAGAAGGAGAGAGGAGGGTGCGATGGCGGGAAGAGGCACCACCTAGAGCGATAGGGCGACGAAACAAACAAAGGAAATAATGATAAGTAAAAAAGAGGTCCTCCAGTCCAAAGCTCTGTCCAAAGCGAATGCGTCATAAATACCATGGTCCCGTATTGGACCGGCGTACCCAGGCGTGCCATCCACCCAAAAGACCAATCGCCAACCCAAACGTCTGTGGTCGTAATCCAGCAGCGTACCCGCATCGATAGCGAAGCAGCCACCAAAATAGTTGATCTTCTTTCTTCATAAGGCGTGTAAGCATCGCAGATCATAAAAAAGTGTCGTCATGTCGTTCGAATATGCAATATTCGACCGAGTTTGAATTTCGTTTTGTTTGTTTGGGTGGGTGGTAAACGTCATTTGGTGTGGAGTTGGCAATTGGAAGGGGTGCATAATAGGCAGGTACGAAGGTCGAGGACTGTATGGCGTGATTGTCTTCGCTTGAGCTTTGGTGGATCCAGGTGACAATGAACGGAAGACGGAGGACTGATGAAGATCGGTTTCGCCGGAATTAGGGGAGAATTGCGGATGATGTGGGTGCGTGATCGGTGCTGGAATACTTTGGAGAGCTTCTCGACTGGGACCAAGCGGGGGGTCAATAAGAAAGGGTAATAAGAGATAAATAGCGAGTCTGGATGAGGTCCATGCAAGCCGATAAGCAAGAACGAAAAATGCTGAAGATATAACGAAATAAGATGTGTGGGGATGCGTATATTAGTGGTAGGATGATCATAATGCGGGGTCCAGGTATCGGTCCCGAGGGAATAGCCTGGGGGACAACACTTTATGCGGAACGAGTGCAAAGTTCGTCGGGGGAAGCGAATAAACAGATAAATAGTGGATAAATCCGCTCCGGAGGTGGTATTGATTTGAGTTCTTTTTGCTTCTTTGGTTTCTTCTCTCCCTGTGTTTCCCCTAGCTTTCTCCTTCGTGGATCACCACTTCATTTAAGCCTCCTCCACGCTACCCTCATATCATGATGCCCAATCGGAACTTGCGATAGAAATACAAATGTGCCGAAAACAGGTATACGAGACTCTAGAACGGAGTGTGTTGGGAACCGAGTGCCATATCAGACAATAGACCCCGAAGAACGTGGCGGAAGGTCAATGGTTGACGATACCAATGGCGGCGATCGGGGCGGTGAGCGTGGTGGAGAAGGTGACCGGGAATTTGACCTCGAAGAACTAGACGATGGAGAGGTCGGTGACGGTGATCGCGAAGGAGGTGATGTGGGTCTAGAAAGGGAAGATGATGGTGCCGGAATCACAAGCGAAGGTGACTGGGCTGGACGTGAAACTCGTCGTTGAACTTGAACGGTCGACGACGAACGAACAGGTGGTGGGCGTGATGTGGGGCGTCGGAAGGTCTATAGAGAATAGGTAGAATCAGTATCAGTTCTGAGATGAAATGATGAAAACCAGCTCCAATGCGGTGTTGACAGATACATCATGCGGGGCACGATTGGAAAGCGGAAGCAAAAATGCGTTCGAAACAGAAAGAAAAAGAGAACTCACATGTCGTGACATGATTATTTTAGCCATGGACACGGGAATATCAGATTCGTAAAGCGTGGGCACTAGAATTTAAAAAAATGTGTCAAAAAAGGCGCAATTTGACAATATTTGATGAAACGCACGAGGGCGATCGAAAGCAGGTCCCGCGCGTCGTCCCACTTGAGTCATCATAGGTGGTCGTCGTGGCTGAGGTTGTGACCAGGTTTGCTTTTCGTTGAGGTCAACAGCTGCAGAAGTCGAGTTTGAGCCACGAGTGGGGAAACTGGGAAGGATGTCCGAGCGGATAAGGCCCCAAAGCCATGACGAAGTGGGGCGCCTGGTCTCCTTTGCAGGGGAAACGGTGGGTTTCTCTGGCGGGGGTACCAAAGACCGAGATGGACTGTGATGGTGCTGTTCGTGTCGCTTTTTCTTCACCAGAGCGAGGCGCTCCTGCATTCCGATCCAGAGAGCACGCACGAAGGATGTAAGGATGAAGCTGGCGAGGAGAGAGAGCAGAATGGTTGACGCAGAAGGAAGAATTGACAAGGTCAAATCAACATCCGACATCGACAGGGGCAGAGGCGGCATCTGCATCCTAGGTATTTGGGGAATAGAAGTTGGCAAGCGAACTTTGAGGAGCATTATGACGCTTCTTGAGGTGTTGGAGCAGAGCTAGTTGGTCCTACAGGAGGTAGCCTATCACACAGGGAGCAACGACAACAGAGGCAATCATATGAGGACCACGAGGAGTATACGATTAAGATACCGACGTACCGTTGCAATCCAAACGCCAGGGCAGCCAACAAATAAACGGTGAGCGCAAGAGACCAGACGGAGGGCCTCGGGAGCAGCAACGACGGCGACGACGGCGACGAGGGGACGGACGACGACGAGGACGACGAGGCGGGCTGAAAGAAACCCCAGAGAACCCGAACAACCAGCGAAGGGGTTATGAACAACTTGGGAGAGAAGAACCAGGCGTGGGTAAATGTCTGTTGTGCTGGCGACCATAACAACCCGGCCCCCGGACTCCAGCGGCCTCTCGGCATGCCGTGCCGAGACCCTCCACAATCCGCCCTTTCTCCTTTTGAACCAGGTTTCACTTGACCTTTGTGCCCTTCTTCAAATTGTCCCAGTTGCCCGGTAACCTGCTCACCGACTTTCAGCCGTATTCACCCTTATTGAAAACATGCTTCAATGCCTCAGGGTAGCCTCGCGACCAAGTTCATGAGCGGTAGTGGGAGGCGGTATGCCTTGCTCACAGCTCCTGTATTGCCACATGCATGGCACACAACGCAGAATTAAGCACCGTCTGCCCTTGTCTACCGTCATGGACGGGATCGGACCTCGCATTTAGCGGCGATAACCCAGGGACACAACATCTAACTCTACCGCGAATCTAAGTGAACGGATATATGTTCAGGCTCACAATGCATGTCATGCATGGTAAGCACACTTGCATTTACTTCCGATATGATACCCTTCTAATTGGCACTATGTAACTACACATTTCCTTGATCCTTGGGAATGATGTGACAAGCTCCCGCTCTATTCGAGAACTTAAGGCCATTTTCCTTCCCCTGCACGATTGGAGATAAGATAGCAACTGACCACAAGAGCCGTGGCATGATGTCTCATGCTCTCCAAAACATCCGTGCGTTCCCTCTTACCAGACTGAACATCGAAGTTCTTCTTGTCCATAGGTAGGTAACCATGTCGATGCGAGAGACATCATGGGTATACCTCGCGAGATACAGAACTTCTTCAGACTGTTCACACCCTTACTTCACCTGTTCTCAATGGTATAAGAAAGTCAAATGATCAATCGTAGTTCAACAATTCCCAACTCCTCTTGTCAGTGTCTGCCAACTCTCTTCCAGTGATTACGGATTTCGTCCAGATCGGAAGGCACTTATCGCTCTCGTTATCCGAAGATTATCGGAGTGCTAACCAGCGGTGAAGCAAGCAGAACATCAAGATCCCCCGGGACAGGATATACCCCGATGTAACCAACTGGTAAGGCTCGACCTCGCATAAGTTCCAGGTCATTACGCAGTATTATCCGGTCGTCATTAAGCACCACCATTGGCATAACAATCAGAAGGATCCCGGGGTAATCTCGTCATTTACCCCACCAAGTGACGACTACGTGGAGGTAGAGGTAATATCTGGGCTCGTTATTAAAATCAATTATGCCCTCCTTCTCTGCGTCAGCCATCACACCGACTCGCGGTTGCCTCGAACAAGGGCGTACATGGCATGCATGCTTCATCTAGTCCCACAATCATTAAAGCACATGCAGCACCATGCGTGCATACTGTCCCCCTCTATCGGTGTGTCAACTCCACCTGCCTTATCTCTAGCGCTTGCACGCCCGATGTTGTGATTCCCGAATCAGTTGCGTCCCCCCTTGTCCATCACAAAACAGCCATTGAAGCACATCCATTCATTTCACAGCGCGCATGCCTATTGACGACAAGGGCACATCCCGTTGTATCTGCTGGAATGGCCGAGTCGTTAAGGCGAGTGATTTGAATTCATGTCAAACTCATCACTTGGTGTTTCACCGCGTAGGTTCAAATCCTGCTTCCAGCGAACTTTTTGTGCGTTTTTGTGACCCCCATGTCTGATTCTTTGTTCTGTTCGTTTGTGAGCGTTGATGTTGCTATCGATGGTTGTTGCAACGCTGTGCTTCTTTTTTTTATTGGCGATAGGAGTTGTCGGGTCTCTCTCTGCACTTTCCCTCAAACCTAAACTGGTACTTCTGAAAGAAGTTCTTTTGACGCTTGCAGCCGATATAGCACTACCCCACCCTCAATTATCATTACCTGCTACTACTCCTCTTTGAATGCGGAGCCGCAGCTTGATCGGAGGTATTTAAAATTGGTACACCATCAGACATCACGGAAGGCAGGAACCATGTGAAGTGCGAACTTTCCGTTCGCGCCGTTCAAGAAGACCTTGTAAGACTTTGGATTCTGGAAGCTCTAGAAACCGATACAAGAACCTTTCCCTTCTATTTCCTCCCACAGGCACAGTGGAGGATCAAGGGCTTGAATGTAGGATGATAATCGTCGATCTAGAATTTTGAGCTATCGAGCACTGTAGGCCTTCTACTACGATGATAACGGATAGGACATTAGTTCGATGGGAAATGAAGTGACTACGTAGGACAATCATTATAATTATAACCCAGAATGGCGAACTGAGTGGTTGGATCCGCTATAAATCACGGATGCTTAGGTTTGGGAGCTAAAAGTACGCCAGAGCGATTGGCAGTTATGATCTACATGGGTGCGTTGTTGGCTGGATCCGCCACAAACATGCTCTACCCGAATGGATGAGGAACGTCCGGGAGTTATGGCAAGCCATCCTGTCGACTGGTCTCTCCGCGGAAAGCCACCGGTCGATTGCAGTTTGTTCCGACTAGCATGAACCTATCCGATCACTCTGGTCTGGGTGAATGCGGGTACTGTGAGGTTTGACTTTGTTCCTCGTTTCTAAGTAGGAACAGACCTCTGCGGTGAGGTAGATAAAGTCAGAGTCAATTTAAGCTCCAAGTCTCCGGCCTCATCGTAGATTCATGCGGGAAGGTCTGAGGCTTGAGTCTCGAATCACACTGACTCAAACAGTCCTAAGCTTTCAGGAATTTGCTATGTCGATGGCTGATAGGTTGATTCAAGGTGGTACCTTTCTACAGGAGTCGAGTCTGGCCCTCAGGCGAGGACAATTCCTTTGAAGTCCAACCGTCGGAGAATCGGCCGAACTCGGTCCTTCCGGTGCCGGAGCTACTGGCTGACTCCGGACGCGGAGCAGGCTGGCAACTCATCCTCAACCACCACCTTCAAGTGGCGACGGCTACGACGCAAAAAAAGCACTAGCACTGGCTATGGACGACGAACTCTCACTAGTGCATCATAAATGGCAGAACCCTCGCGATACTACTCCTTCGTTTACTTCGGACGATGAGTCTTGCAAACTTGTTGGATTCCGGACGCCCGCTCCTGCTCAAGTTCTCAACAACCACGATTTGTTGCACATCATTTTGGACGAAACCCGAGCCGCCTTGCAGGAAGAACGCACTGTGCCTCCCGGACACCGAAAGCGACTTTTCGCCCGATTGCTGCTTGTCAACTCGAAATCGGGATTGGGCGTTTGTGGGACACGACGCAATCACTCCAACCTTTGTTTTCTCTCTTCCCTTCCTTCAAGTTGGAAAATAGCGAGATTGCGAGTATTCAGAGCTATCATCACCGAAACTAACTCACCGTTCGACCATTTCTCTCAGACGTTCCCTGGAATCCAGCGGCAGGACTGGTCACGGTTCCATCTCTACGCCAAGGAGGTGAAGGACTTGCAGCTTGAGGGAACTTGTCCTTTGTACGGTATCGCCGATCATTGGTTGGCCTGGTTTACTCAAACCTCTGGAAAGCTTCCATTGTTTCCTAGGCTGCGGTCGTTTTCCTGCTCGTTTGAAGCGAAGCTTGCACTTCGTTTTCTTCCCTGGTCGGAATGGCTGGTCTACACACATTGTCCATTACTGTCAGCTCGCCCGAGGGGCGTTTTCTCGGTGTACCCAGGGAATGGCGGAGAGGAACGACGGCACTGGCACACGCAGACTCCTTTGGCCTGATTACGAATATGTCCTCCTTCGCGTTGGGACTGCACACGTTCACTTATCGCGACCCTGTTTCCAAGGAGTTGGCCGCTGAAGTTGGTAGTTTGGAACGCCTCACGAAGCTGGACTTGACTCCGACCTGCCATGTGGACTACACTGACTTCATAGGGATCAAACGGCTTGAATCTCTCCGGGAAGTCAGGATATGTGCGCTCCTCCTGTCGCATAAACCTACAGGCCAGAAAAGGATGCGAGTTTTGGAAACAATTCCTGTTATTCCGAACTTGCTGCGACTCGAAATCGTGGCACCGTCAGACGGCGACATGTATTATCTATACGACCTCTTCGCCAGCCAAACCACGATGACGCATGTCCAGCTGACTTACTCAACCCAATGGATCTACACGTTCCCGTTCTATGTGCTGTCCGCGGTGCTGGGGGTGAACCGTTCGATCCAACACTTTGACGTGAAAAACCTTGCGGACCCATCTCTTGGCCCATCAGACCCGGAACTTAAAATCCTGAACGCGACATTACGGACACATTGGTCGGAAGTGAAGCAGCAAGAACTTCTTTCTCATATAACGCATCGCCTACGAAACCACTCGCTCGCCGAGCTTGTTATGGACGACCTTCCCGTGTTCAGTGGTCGCATGATACAAAAATGTCGTGACAAGTGCCTGCGCGCCGACTGTAGCAAACTGGAGACGTTTCGGTTTGTTGTTGGTCGCAAGTATAGGGCGCCTGATGATGAAAGGTATTTGGCGACATTTGCGGACCTGCAGAGGCTTGCCATCTCGGGGTGCAGGTCTCTCAAGCATTTGGAATTGCAGTTTAATGAATTGGATCTGCCGATGAATGCGTCGAGACTGGCGAGGATTCCGGATAAGGATGTTTTAAGGTCGGATCATGGGTTGGAGACGTTGGGGATTGTGATGGACGGGGAGTACAAGGCGTTGAGCTTTCAGCAGATGGTTGCGGTTGCTTTGTATCTGGATCGGTTGTTTCCGGTGTTGGAGATGGTTTGGGGGATTTCGAGGAAGGTTTGGGAGGATGTTGATACGTTGGTAAAATCGTATCAGAAAAGGCGGAATGATGTTGGTTTGTGAGGAAGAGATGGACGCCCGTTATGTTACGACTTTGGCCGAGTGTAATTTTATTTGGGTTTGCCCATTTACAACTTGTAATTGTAACCTCATCTGCGTTACAGAAATCTTGCACAGACACCATTTGTCCGAGTGTACACCAAAGCCCAACTGACTTTTAAATCAGGTGATTGCACAGCCCAATTCTGGGCGCCCTTCCAATTTGCTACCCTTGTAACTACATTCCATCTCAGAAATCCGACGCTCTTGCAATTCGCTGGCCATCGTCCAGATTGCTGATGCACAAGGTACCTTTTGATATCAGCTTTCGGGTATCAATAACTAACTACTTGCTGTCATGTTGTAAAGTTCAAGTTGCTGCACAAGACGGTGAAGAAATGGAAGTCGAGTAGTGAGGAGAACGTTGGAATGGGGCGGGAGGGGAGGAGCACCGGTCAGTGTCGATTCACTCTGCATTCCCGGAACTTTCGTACTCACCCTTGAGAACAGGGGCTAGCGTTTTGACGGGTGCCTCGAATGTCACCCTACGGGACTACTCGCAAGTCAACGTCGTAGAAGGAAACCAAACCAACATTACGAACATAAGTATGTTATCCTTCCCAAGTAAAGGCAACTGCCCTGACCGTGACCACAAATAAGATACAGATGCTGAAATAAACGAAGCTTTGCGCCGGCTACCTGACCCCGTTGGCTGTTCCTGGAACCCCTCCAGAGCATGTTTAGAAGGAACGCGGATCCTTCATATCCAGGAGGTAGAGAGATGGGAGGCGGCCCCTAATCTCACTTCTGCTGGGGTGTACGTCGTGGCGGAACCGGTGGGGAGCGGAAAGTCGTCGCTGGCACATACCATCTCCAAGAACGCGCACAAGGAAGGAAATCTTGTTGCGGCGTTCTTCTTCGACCAAGGGAATCACTACTCCAACCCTTCTAACATGATGGCTGCTTTCCTTCATGGCCTATGCGAAGTCAATGAAGCAGTCAAACATCAAATCGGCAACGTCCTTGCGAAAGACAAGAATCTTGCAAAAGCAGACCCGGTACGGCAGTTTGAAGAAATCATCATTCCGATCTGTCCAATCCTGCCTCAGGATAGACGGTTTGTGGTCGTCATCGATGCACTCGATGAAGAGCAAGAGCCAGTTGTGGTGCAGATCCTGCGAGACTGGGTACCGCGCCTTCCGCCTTCCTTTCGGATATTCGTCACCACCCGTCCCGAAGCTCGTATCATGGAACAACTCGAGAAACAGTCTCACATCCAATTTTCTTCCAATCCCCTAACTGGACCCACCAACAAGGCAGACATCGCACTTTCTCTCAATTGTTGGTTTTCCAAAGCCAAGTACGGGGGCTCGATCTCTCCTGAACTTTTGGACGACTTTATCGACAAATCGGAGGGATTATTCCTGTGGGCCACTGTGGTACTCCATCACATTGGTACCTCTTTCAGTCCAGCGGAAGAGCTAAAGGAGATACTCACGGGAAGCAGTGATCATTGGAACGAGGCTGATGGGGCCGTCAAGCAACTCGACAGCCTCTACGAACGAATCCTGTCAAAGCTGAAACTGGGAACGGATCGACGGTTCATGAAGAAATACAGGACCATCATGGGAGCCTTGGTTATGCTGCGGGAGCCACTATCAGTAACCGGTCTCGCGGCGCTCTATGCACCGGACGGTATTACGCTCGACGACATCCACCGGATTTGTGGACTGTTGCGGCCTTTATTGCGGAATCACTCGGAGGACGACTTGCAGAGTCCAATCCATCTCGTTCACCTGTCTGTTAATGAGTACCTGACGGGGCGGGCACCTTCAGAATATCGGTTAAATTACGAAGAGCACCATTCGACGTTGTCACGCCTTTGCCTCCACACCATCAAGAACCACCTTTCGCCGCAAAACGTCCCAATCCTTGGTTATTCCGATGGAGAGTGGTTCAGGGACATCACACAAACTCCCCCTACAGTTCCACAGCTATCGAAGGAGGACGTTACTGAACAGATATGGTATGCATGCAAACATGTTGAAGCCCATACGTTTGAATCGAGCTCGAACGTGGACGGAGCGCATGCAAGGCTTGCACTGGACGTTTTCGTCCAGGAGCCTCGATCTCTGTTAGAAGCCACTTTATCTGAGGCCACTTTATCTATGGGAGATGTCATAGACATCATTTGGTTAAAGGACATGGCCTTGGTGAGTCAACCACATACTGCATTCTCCGGGGTAACTGTGCCTAACGACACTTGGAATATCGCAGGCTATGGCCCATGCGCCGAGTATAGATTCCACATTGAAACGGAAGACAGCTGCGATATACAGCTCCCTGGGCCGATCTGTCGCCAGACAGACATTGTCCGACATACCTATGAAAAAAATCAAGAAAGCCGCTGTAAGCCTCTATCGCGAACTCCATTCTGAAGCGAAAGAAGATACAGCGTTGGCGGAGGAGTTTGCTGTCGCATTGTACACACTCTGCGAGGCTAAACACTATGATGGCTTTCAGATTTATGGGGCCAGGACCGCCGAGGAGGTTTTGGAGGATGTACGACCGATATCGGGCATGATATCCCGGCCTTTGCTCAGCAAAATCCTCCGCATATCCAGTCTGATGATTTCCAAGTCGATCCCGCAGGGCCGTGATTATGATGAGCTTGCTCTCAAATTGGCTCAGGAAGACATCCAGATATCGCGTCAACTCGCTGCAGACAACGCAGCCAAATTTGAAAAACATCTGGAACTATCACTTTCTAATTTCCACCAGGTCTGTGTCGCACTAAAAAGGATCGAAGATGCCATCCCACCCATTGCAGAAGCGATTCAGATCTGTCGAAAATTGGCTTCGAAAGATCCTGCCGGGGTCGGTGGTGCTTTGCCCAGCTATATCGAGGGATTCCTCTCGCTTTTGTCGACAGCAGGCAGACACGCGGATGCCGTTGAACAAGCGCAGGAATTGGTTCTCATTCGGCGTTCAAGCTCTTTCGGGGAAGAACAGCAACTGAACCTTGGCCTGATGCTCGACACGATGGCGTACGAGCTGTTTAAATGTGGGCGGACCACCGAGGGCATCGCAGCAAGCGTTGAATCTGTTGCCGTTTTTCGCCAGGTCGCTGCAAGATACGAGGCGTTTTGGCAACTGCGTTATGCACTTCACAGGCATGGTGCCTACCTCACCCTCGTTGGAAGACCCCTGGAGGCGATGGTGGCGAAACAAGAAGCAGTAGCCATTTACCGTCAAGAGAAAGGAGCGCTCCGCAGAACCGACCGTCAGGATGGTGATTTGGCGGAGTCGCTTCTCGACTTTGCTGAGTACTTGAGGACGTGGAAGAGACACGTCAGCGAAACGCCAACAGCGTACCTAGATGCAATCGACGCTTTCCGCCACCTAGCACAAACAAACCCGGAAATCTACGAGCCCAAAGTGGCCTATTCCATCAGCCGTTATGCTGTCTTCCTTTCTGGCGCCGCCAGGTACCACGAGTCCTTGGAGGAAGCACGGAAAGCAGTGGGAATGCACCATCGACTTGCGCTCAAGGACCCGAATTCTTTCCGAGAGCGCTTTGGCGAATGGATGTCCGCAATGATTGACCCAATCAGTACTTGCAGCCATGGAACGCATGACCAGGCTCATATCCTGATGTATGTGACGGGGTTGATTGAACTCCATCGCAATGCAGCCTCGATGCATCCAGAAATCGACAGAGCCAGATTTGCCACTCATCTCCGTGAGCTCAGCTTTTCACATGAACGCAATGGGAGTGCCCCGGCTGCCTTTAGACTTGAAGCGATAAAGGAAGCAGTCAGCATTCGACGCCAGCTTGCTGAGCAGGACAACTCTCCATCCGCAAGAGATGAACTGGCTTCAGCACTAAACACGTACGCGTGGTACCTCACACAAATGACAGGACCCTTCGACGATGCCATACGCCACGCCAAAGAAGTCGCCACAATATATCGTCGGTCGTACGTGCAGGATCCGAATAATCGCTACGTCCGCCTCATTCTTGCTAACACTCTTGATACTCTGGCGCACGCACTCAACCTCGGGCAGCAATACTCCGATGCTGTCACGGCCGCTGAGGAGGGGCTGAGGATTTGCCAGAAACTTGCAAAAGAAGAAGGGAACCAGGCCGGCAATCCTGCCAACATTCTTCACCGACGTTCAGCCGATGCACTTTTAAATCTGGGACGAAATGCCGAGGCCCTGCCACATATACAAGAGGCAGTAGCCCTCAGCCGTGTGCTGGCCAACAGGGTAGAATACCCGGCGGAATACACCGAAATCTGCCAGCGCGAACTCACAGAGTGCCTGTTGCTGCTTGATAAGATAACGAGTAATTTGGCGGCTTCGACATGACAGTTCCCTTGTGTATATTAAAGCTCTATTTTCAAGTATGGTACTATCGTCAGTGTCAGAAGAACTCGATTGTCTTGTAACTCGCTGGCTGCCATCCGGATTGCTGATGCACAAGGTACCTTTCGATCTCAGCTTTCGGATATAGTCAACTACAGAATACTCGCTGACATAGTGTCAAACTCATGCTGTTACACATGACAGTGAAGCCATCGAAATTGGGTATTGAGGATGTCAGGACAGGGCGGGAATTGAGCGATGCCGGCCAGCCACGACTCCATACGGCAGTTTGAATATCTCATTATAATTTAGATCTGTCTACCTGCCTGGGGATGGACGATTTTTGGTGGACATTCATCAATACGAAGAGCAAGACCCGATTGTGGTGCAGATCCTGCGAGATTGGGTACTGCGCCTTCCGGATATTCACCACCACCGGTCTTGAAGGCCTGAAGCGCATCACACCAGGCAGAATGCCGCAGAAACGAGGATGTGATATGCTCGCACAGGCTGTGTGCAGAGGTTTGGAATAATCTAACGTTCACGGATCTGGACGAATGGTCCCCAGGGTTTGCCAGAGGTATACAACAGACATTATGAAAGAAATGTTTTGAGCGGACTGTCTTTTAAATCGACCATGCTGCCCGTCCAGATCCTGTGGCCCCAGTGTATACACGCTATGATTTCGAGCCTATGCACACAACCTGGTCAAACTTGACACACCTTCGGTCTGCTGGTGCCATGGAACAGTTCGCCAAATGATTAATGAACAGTCTCACATTCAATTCTCTTCCAATCTCCTAAATGGACCCTCCAACGAGGCAGAGATTGCGCTGCGCGCTCTCTCAATGCTTGGTTCTCACAAAGGAAGTACGGGCGCTCGATCTCGCACATGCTGCATAAAAGGCAGCAGCGGCCAGCCGCGAGACTGGTGAAGAACTGGGGGACATGCGGACTCTTTCACAGGCGAGCTTGAAGAGTACATACATATCGCTGCTCGAGCAGATAAAGAATCCATTCAGAGCCTTCCGGCTTGAGAATCCCATGTGGGTCGCAGGTCTTACTCTATTTCTGGCAAGTATCAATTTTGCTGCCCTTTCGGTTGACTGGTATACGTATACCGCGGCGACCCTTCTGGAGGGTAAAGTTTTCCTTCCTTTGTACATGTGGCATACTTGCTTTACAGCCAGTATGTTGCATTCATGCCAAAAGCGACAAAGAAAAGACAATGACGGCGTTCCAGGGCGCCTAGCACCCACTGGGTTGGAAGCCCTGATTCGCCCACCAATCTCACACCTACCACCTTGTACCCTGTGCTGTGTAGGTCCAGAAGCGTACAGATCCCCTCAGTCTATCCCGCAAAGCTGGGGCAATACCGCGACTCCGAGTTGCTCTAGACACTTAGTTTATCCTTGTCGAGCCCCCTTTAAAAAGCGCGAGCTACGCGGCTGCACCAAAAGGCGCTGGCTTCGCACCTCGGTCCTACGACATCCCCCACCTCGATTCAGAACATACTCCCTCTGAAATTCGATCATTGAAATCTGGACGGTAACCGAGCATCCCAATTCCAAAGCGGCCAAGTTCAAGTTCCAACTTGAACCCATTGCGCTTCTCCTCTTCACTTGAACTTAGCCTACGATAATACGATTACACCAATCTACGTTCGCTGCAACAGGAAAATTAACTAATTCTTTCTTCTTCTTCGTCCTTGTCCTTCTTTGGCCTTCTTTACTTCTCTACCCATCCCAACCCTAACTTCAACCCCGAATACATAAACATCGTCCACAACCGAAAAAAAAAAACAGTCCAACAGGGCATCTTCTACTCTCCTACCAATCCCAAACCCCAAAAAGATGTCAAAAAAAGTGTCCTCGGGTGAATGGCATGGCCGCGTGGGGTATGTACGAGGCGGGCACGGACAATACATCAATCCCCTCTCAAACCCCACCGACTAGCTATACACACCCCCAACCTACTCATCACCCTACTATTTCTTCAACCCCGTCCGCGCCGTATCGTAATTCTCAACAAACCACTTGACCGTATAGTCCAATGCTGGATATATGCGACCAATTGACCGGATTGTGCGTGCACGTCAGGAGGGGCGGCGGTGAGCCAAAATCAGGAGAGGCGAACCAGGATCGAGCGGCGGCGATTAAACGCAAGTCGTCAAGGCACGAAAAAAAAGAAAACAAAAAACAATCAGCAAGCCACCACCTCAACCCCTAAACCACTCACCCTCTTCAAACGGCGTAAACTCGAACCCTCCAATCAGCGAGAGGAGCTTCTTGTTCGAGGCTGGCTTGCGGAACTGGCCGTCGGCGCGCGTGGTGTCAAACTGGTGTAGAGTTGTAAGAATGTTTTCATGGCACGGGCTACGGAGATGGGACGTACGGTATAATCGCCCTTGAAATCCATAGCTTTCACGATCGCGTCTGCCACCTGTTTGATGCTCACTTCCTCATCTTCTCCGACTGTCGCGGTGCAAGGCGAGTTTAAGTACGAGGAAGGTCGTGGTGCGAAAGAGGGGACGGAGGGTGTAAACGGAACATCAGTATCCACAACGCAAACCGAGGGCAAGCGACAAACGCACCAGAGAGAATGACAGGCTCAACATCGTCATAGTCTCTCAACATCCAGATGAAGAGCTTGGCGAGGTCGTAGCTGAATATGAACTGGCGGAGTGGTTTGCCGCTGCCCGAGACGACGAACGGGGTGTTGTTCTCTGCAAGGGAGCTTAGCGTGATGCGAGACAGGATAGTGTGTGCGTACGCTTTGCGAGGTAGCATTTATGCATCAAGCCAGGGATGACATGCGAGTCTTCCAGATCGCTGTGGGCGTTTGTCAGTCAAGGATGGGAGTAGGAGATGGTGACGCACAAGTTGTCGTGGGGGCCGAATACGTTGGTGGGGATCGCAGAGGTAAAGTTGCATCCAAACTCCTCCTTGTATGCGCTGGGTTGGAATCAGCATAGGATATGTATACGGTAGGAGAACACCGACTGATTCTGGACGTCCACGAGACGCTTCGCATGTGCATAGCCAAAATTGCTGTCGTGGGGCGGACCTGCGTGAATCTTGGTCTCGTCGAGGGGGTAGGACACTTTGTCGGGGAAGACGCAGGTGCTGAGGCAGGAGATTACTTTGGCGACCTGGGTGTCTTTGGAGGTGGAGAGGACGTTGTCGTTGATGAGGATGTTGTCTCGAAGGAATGAGAGCTGTAGGGCGTTGGTGCCGGTCGATATGAGAAAGACATGAGGGTACCTTGTATTTCATGTTCTTGAATAGACCGCCGACTGCAATGTGTTAGCTGGGACTGGCGACTAGGCAATGCAGCGTACCTAGCGCGGCGAGGTGGATGACATGCGTGGGCTTGTACTTTTCGTACAGTTTACGCGTTTGCTCGGGGTTCCTGTGATACTGTGAGATGAACTGAGACTCTGCGCTGCGAGGCTGCTTGCCTGAGATCTGCTTCTGCACTGCTAGCAAAGATCCATGTCTCGCCTGGGCGTTTGGCAAACCTGGATGTGGGGGGTTCAGTCTGGATGATGTGCTGGATGGCTTTGCCGACGAGGCCTGTGCCGCCTGTGACGAGGATAACGTCGGATGTCATTTGGGTGGTGAGTAGAAAGCCGAGCTGGACGGTTAATTATCTCGGCTCCTTGGCGGGTTCTCACGCCCAGTTACGTCATCGTTGAAAGACAGGGGCCTGACCAGATATCCATCTACTGTAGCGAACTGTATGGAAGATACGGATTTTGGAGCGTTACATTTTGTCGGGGTCCCAAATTAGAGACGTGGCCGTTGTTACGCGTTACAGCTGAGAAAGTTAGTGACCGCGGAACTCTCACATTAAATTTAGCCTGCTAGAAAGGGTTTGTGGAGGAGGATCCCTTCGGAAGACATGGGCGTTGATGGAGACAGCTCAAGAGATCCCATTCCCAGCTGTGATAAGTCATGCATTTGGCGATGCTGACCCTGCCCTTTCAGGAGATCAGGAGAACAACGAAGCTTGGATACATTTTGTGTTTCCGAAGATTCACTTGAGAAGGACCTTGATGGTACACTCGTCCCAACTGGTGCTCCCGAACTCATTTGGGCAGGCAGCGTTAATGGTAGCGCTTGTATGGATTCGCTGTAGGCACTAGGAGTCCGAGATTGACTTTATATTACCGAAAATATCCCATTTTTTGACGAATCTCTAGGCGTGAATTTTTAGAGACAGACCCAGCGTTACGCGTTAC
The DNA here is from genome assembly GCA_004369085.1 of Coprinopsis marcescibilis. Taxonomy (NCBI): domain Eukaryota; kingdom Fungi; phylum Basidiomycota; class Agaricomycetes; order Agaricales; family Psathyrellaceae; genus Coprinopsis; species Coprinopsis marcescibilis. The sequence continues at coordinate 137,009 of ML210186.1, forward strand.
ATCGGCCGTTTTTAGAGACAGATCGGGGCCAGCGTTACGCGTTACGTCTCTTCCATCCAGTTCGCTACAGTACTCGAGTACTCGAGTCAATGGGCAATTCATCTCTCCGGGCTCGGTAAAACCTGCTCTGACCAACCAACCACCGGTAACAGCACAGGCGATGCAAGCCGAGATCGGCAGCGAGGATGAAATTCCCACGGGCGATCTTTAAGGAGCGCGAGCTGCGCGGGTCCGAGCGACGACCTCGCCACTAACCATGGACCCCCACAAAATCGCACAGGACGTGTATGCCCTCGCATCGAGCACCACACACCCACTCGCTCCACTGGTCAAGGAAGCTCTGGACGTAATCGACGATGCGCTGGATAGCCACGGGTGTGTTCGCATCCCTTACCCGTCTCTACCTCTGCCTAAGTCCACCCACAAGCAAAGATAACGTATCGATCAGCTTCAATGGCGGTAAAGACTGTACGTCTTCGTCTTTCATATGCTCAATATACCCGTTGACGAGAGCAACAGGCACGGTACTGCTACACCTCTTCGCCGGTGCACTCGCACGTCGCCAGCCTCGCACCGAACCAATTCACGGGCTCTACATCCCCGTTCCCAGCCCATTCACAGTCCTCGAGGAATTCATCGACCACACAGCAGCAGCATACAACCTCGACCTCTTTTCCTGTCGCCCAAAGCCCTCACCATCCGACACTAATCCTAATCCCACAACCGCACGCCACCTGCAAACCACAATCGAAAGCGTCCTCACCCCACCCACCAGCTCCTCCACCACCCTCGCAGACTACATGCAGCACCCCAAAGCAGTCGGAAAGGCCAAAGGCGGCGAAGGCATGCGAGCCGCGCTGCAGATGTACAAGGACAGGTTCTCGAACGTTACCGCTATCTTGATCGGCACGAGGAGGGGCGATCCGCACGGAGGTGAGTCGTTACTGCTGCTGAGGGCATATTGCTTGCATCTGCTCACAACAACCTGCAGCCACGCTCTCCCATCGGAACATGACAGACCCCGGGTGGCCCGAATTCGAGAGGATCAACCCGATCATCAACTGGTCCTACGCCGACGTCTGGACCTTTTTGCGGGATCTGCATGTGCCGTATTGCAGTTTATACGACGAAGGGTGGGTGCTTGGCTTTTTGTTCTACGCGTAAGATGTGCCATATTGACTGCGGGTATAGGTACACATCGTTGGGCTCGACGTACAATACGTTCCCGAACCCCGCGTTGCTCATCCCCCCTTCGCCCGACGAACCTCAACCCTCATCCCAACCCTCATCCCAGCCTCACCACTCCTCGACCCACTCCCCAGCCCCAAATTCCACACCACTCGACACACCAAACTGCTGCACGCGCTCCTCGCATACAGAAACACGCCTTGCCCAACCTCTAGATGGACCCGCGCCGCTTAATGGGCAGAGCAACGGCGGGGCAAACGTCCACGTCCACGGAGGAACAACAACAGACGGAGAGCCAAATGTGCATGTGCGGAGAAATGGACACGGGCTGCCCGTCGATGTGGGTGCGAGGTGTAGCACGGGTGGGGCGTGTGTGCGGTCGTCTGGGGCTGCGAACGGGGCGAGCGGGAGAGGGGTACGGTATAGGCCTGCGTATGAGCTGAAGGATGGGTCGTTGGAGAGGTGTGGGAGGGGTGTGGGTGTTTCTGGTGTTTCTAGTGTTGGGGTGGGCAAGTGAGTGTGGTGGGGTGGGGTGTCTGGGTGGGATGGGATGGGATGGATGGGGAATGTTGTGCGGGCGGGTGGTGGTGTTGGGTGGTTGGGGCTAGGCTGGGCTGGGGGTGCTCATTATTATGTATGGCGTCGAGTAGGAATCTTGAGAGTATGAAATTAAATGAATGGAAAGAGATGCGCCAATGTTATCGCTTGGATTTGGCGTTTCGAGGTGGCTCAGTAATGATCGAGGTTAAGCTGCTCGGATACGCGCATTAAAGTTACTACTACTAGTAGAGTGATTTGAGCCTGAGGACGAATATATATTACGCTAGATTAGGCTCTAGATTCAGACCTGCGTATGAGGCTGCTGAACAGATGGGTCAAGTGGGAGGTGTAATCCGGTGTGTTTCAATCAAATAATACGTTTATGATGAACCACAGGTATTTCAAGGAACACCAGGAACGTATATATAGTGCGTGGCAAGGAGTCTATAGTACATATTTACGTTGTGGGGTTGGTCAATATATGTACGTAACGACTTGGTACGAATCTTGATCAGTTGCAAGTGCAACCAGCGTGTGACGCCGAGGTCTGCTTTGAAGATCTGAGGAATGCCTTGGTATATACTTATCATGGGTGGCTGGGTCGTTTTGGATAGGTTGGTTTCAGTTCCCGGGGGTCGAATACCGAGAGCTAGGTGTTCTTGAACGGTATAACATGGGGGACAAGTTGTGGTGAACTTGACATCTGAGCCTACGCGGCGCCAGTTGGTGTTGGGATGACTGTGGCGATTAGTTGAGATTTGGGAAGCAACGGGGGGTGGAACTTGGAGCTTGGCCACTTTGGAATTGGGATGTTCGGTTACCCGTCCAGATTTCAATGATCGAATTTCAGAGGGATTACCGTTCGTTGCTCGCCAAGTCCCGTTTGATATACGTATTCTGAATCGAGGTGGGGGGTGTCGTAGGACTGAGGTGCGAAGCCTGTGCCTTTAAGCTTTAAGTTTCGGTGCCGCGTACATAGCTCGCGCGCCTTTTTTTCGGAGGGTCAACAAGGGTATGTGAACTGGGTGTCTAAACTCGTGTGCTTTAAACGGAGTCGCCGTGTTTTTGCAGTTTTTGCGGGATGGCGGCTTGCTGGAGGAGCTCTGTATGTTTCTGGTCGTGCACAGCAGGGCCTTCGGAGGTGGTAGGTGTGAGGGGCCGATTGGTGGGATTGAGGTGGATGAATCAGCGCCTCTGATTCGGTAAGTGCTAGGCGCCCTGGAACGCCGTCGCTGATTTTTTTTTTTTGCTTTTGGCATGAACAAAGACGATCGTATGCGGTGGCACTTGCAAGCCGGGGCGATGCGAGACTTGAGACTGGCTTAAAATAGTATGAGTACGAAGAATGGAAGCTCTACCCTTCCAGAAGAGTCGCTGCGGTATACGTATACCTGTCAACCGAAAGGGCAGCAAAAGCGATACTTACGAGAAATGTAGGAGAAATAGAGCAAGCTGAATGAATTCTTTATCTGCTCGAGCAGCGATATGTACGTACTCGTCAAGCTCGCCTGTGAAAGAGTCCGCATGTCCCCCAGTTCGTCATCAGTCTCGCGACTGGCCGCTACTGCTTTTTGTGCAACATACGAGATTGAGTGCCCGTACTTCCTTTTTTAGAACCAAGCATTGAGAGAGCGCGCAGCGCAATCTCTGCCTCGTTGGAGGGTCCATTTAGGAGATTGGAAGAGAATTGAATGTGAGACTGTTCATTAATCATTTGGCAAACTGCTCCATGGCACCAGCAGAACCGAAAGTGTTTCAAGTTTGACCAGGTTGGGTGCATAGGCTCGCAATGATAGCGTATACACTGGGGCCACAGGATCTGGACAGGTAGCGTGGTCGATTTAAAAGACAGTCCACTTAGAAATATTTCATATTGTCTGACCTCTGGTAAACCCTGGGGACAATTTGTCCTGATCCGTGAACATTACATTATTCCAAATCCCCGCACACAGCCTTTGCGAGCATGATATCACATCTTCGTTCTGCCTGGTGTGATGCACTTCAGGACGGGTGGTGGTGAATATCCGGAAGGTGCAGTATCCAATCTCACAGGATCTGCACCACAATTGGGTCTTGCTCTTCGTTGAGTGTATTGATGAATGACCACCACAAATCGTCTATCCCGAGGCAGGATTGGACAGATCGGAACCATGATTTCTTCAAACTGCCGTAGGGAATCGTGGCTGACCAGCATCGCTCAACCCCCGCCCTGTCCTGACATCCTCCATACTCAATTTCGATGACTTCACTGTCATGTGCAATAACATGAGCTTGACAGTATGTCAGCGAGTATTCTGTAGTTGACTATATCCGAAAGCTGAGATCGAAAGGTACCTTGTGCATCAGCAATCCGAATGGCAGCCAGGGAGTTGCAAGACAATCGAGTTCTTCTGACACTGACGATAGTACCATACTTGAAATTAGACCTGTAATATACACAAGGGAACTGTCACGTCGAAGCCGCCAAATTACTCGTTATCTTATCAAGCAGCAACAGGCACTCTGCGAGTTCGCGCTGGTAGATTTCGATGTCGTCCGCCTGGTATTCTACCGTATTGGCCAGCGCACGGCTGAGGGCTACTGCCTCTTGTATATGTGGCAGAGCCTCGGCATGTCGTCCCAGGTTTGAAAGCGCATCGGCTAAACGTTGGTGAAGGACGTTGGCAGGGGTCCAGTCGCCCCCTCGTTTTTTTTCAGGTTCCTGGCAAAGCGCCAACCCCTCCTCAGCGGCCGTGATAGCATCGGAATATTGCTGCCCGAGGTTGAGTGCATGCGCCAGTGTATCAAGAAGGCAAGCAAGATCGAGGCGGACGGAGCGATCATCCGGATCCTGCTCCAAAGACCGACGACATATTGTGGCGGCTTCTGTGGCGTGGCGTATGGCATCGTCGAAGGGTCCTGTCATTTGTGTGAGGCACCACGCATACGCGTTTAGTGGTGAAGCCAGTTCATGTCTTGCGGATGGAGAGTTGTCCTGCTCAGCAAGCTGACGTCGAATGCTGACTGCTTCCTTTATCGCTTCAAAAGCGACCGGGATCTTCCTCTCGCGTTGAAGTGTGTAGCTGAGGTAATGGAGTTGAGTGGCAAATTCGTCTCTGTCGATTTCTGGATGCATCGAGGCTGCATTGCGATGAAGTTCAATCAACCCCGTCACATACATCAGGATCTGAGGCTGGTCATGCGTTCCATGGCTGCAAGTACTGATTGGGTCAATCATCGCGGACATCCATTCGCCAAAGTGCTCTCGGAAAGAATTCGCGTCCTTTAACGCAAGGCGATGGTGCATTACCATTGCTTTCCGTGCTTCCTCCAAGGACTCGTGGTACCTGGCGGCGCCAGAAAGGAAGACAGCATAACGGCTGATGGAATAGGCCACTTTGGACTCGTAGGTTTCTGGGTTTGTTTGTGCTAGGTGGCGGAAAGCGTCGATTGCATCCAGGTACGCTGTTGGCGCTTCGCTGACATGTCTCTCCCACCCCCTCAAGTACTCAGCAAAGTCGAGAAGCGACTCTGCCAAATCACCATTATCGGTTCCGCGAAGCGCTCCCTTCTCTTGACGGTAAACGGCAACTGCCTCTTGTTTCGCCACCATTGCCTCCAGGGGTCTTCCAACGAGGGTGAGGTAGGCGCCATGGCTGTGAAGGGCATAACGCAGTTGCCAAAACGCCTCGTTTCGTGCAGCGACCTGGCGAAAAACGGCGACAGATTCAACGCTTGCTGCGATGCCCTCGGTGGTCCGCCCACATTTAAACAGCTCGTACGCCATCGTGTCGAGCACCAGGCCAAGTGACTGCTCTTTCTCGAGGGAGGTTGAACGCAGAATGGTAACCAATTCCTGCGCTTGTTCAACGGCATCCGCGTGTCTGCCTGCTGTCGGCAAAAGCGAGAGGAATCCGCTGATATAATCGGTCAAAACACCACCGAGCCTTGCAGGATCTTTCGAAGCCAATTTTCGACAGATCTGGATCGCTTCTGCAATGGGTGGGATGGCAGCTTCGGTCCTTTTTAGTGCGACACAGACCTGGTGGAAATTTGAAAGTGATAGTTCCAGATGTTTTTCAAATTTGGCTGCGTTGTCTGCAGCGAGTTGGCGCGATATCTGGATGTCTTCCTGAGCCAAATTGAGAGCAAGCTCATCATAATCACGGTCCTGCAAGGTCGACTTGGAAATCATCAGGCTGGTTATGCGGAGGATTTTGCTGAGCAAAGGCTGGGATATCATGCCAGATATCGGTCGTACATCCTCCAAAACCTCCTCGGCGGTCCTGGCCCCATAAATCTGAAAGCCATCATACTGTCTAGCCTTGCAGAGTGTGTACAATGCGACAGCAAACTCCTCCGCCAAAGCTGTATCTTCTTTCGCTTCAGAATGGAGTTCGCGATAGAGGCTTACAGCGGCTTTCTGTATTTTTTTCGTAGGTATGCCGAAGAATGTCTGTCGGCCCAGAGAGCTGTATATCGCAGCTGTCTTCCGTTTCAGAGTGGAATCCATACTCGGTGCGCGGGCCAGAGCCTGCGGTATTACAAGTGTCGTTAGGCACAGTTACCCCAGAGATTGCAGTATACGGTTGTCTCACCAAGGCCATGTCCTTTAACAAAATGACGTCTATGTAATTTCCCATAGATAAAGTGGCCTCTAACAGAGATCGAGGCTCCTTGACGAAAACGTCCAGTGCAAGCCTTGCATGCGCTCCGTCCATGTTCGAGCTCGGTGCCAACGTATGGGCTTCAACATGATTGCATGCGTACCATATCTGTTCAGTAACGTCCTCCTTCGATAGCTGTGGAACTGTAGGGGGAGTTTGTGTGATGTCCCTGAACCACTCTCCATCGGAATAACCAAGGATTGGGACGGTTTGAGGCGAAAGGTGGTTCTTGATGGTGTGGAGGCAAAGGCGTGATAACGTCGAATGGTGCTCTTCGTAATTTAACCGATATTCTGAAGGCGCCCGCCCCGTCAGGTACTCATGAACAGACAGGTGAACGAGATGGATTGGACTCTGCAAGTCGTCTTCCGAGTGATTCCGCAATAAAGGCCGCAACAGTCCACAAATCCGGTGGATGTCGTCGAGCGTAATACCGTCCGGTGCATAGAGCGCTGCGAGACCGGTTACTGATAGTGGCTCCCGCAGCGTAACCAAGGGTCCCATGATAGTCCTGTATTTCTTGATGAACCGTCGATCCGTCCCCAGTTTCAGCTTTGACAGGATTCGCTCGTAGAGGCTGTCGAGTTGCTTGACGGCCCCATCAGCCTCGTTCCAATGATCACTGCTTCCCGTGAGTATCTCCTTTAGCTCTTCCGCTGGACTGAAAGAGGTACCGATGTGATGGAGTACTACAGTGGCCCACAAGAATAATCCCTCCGATTTGTCGATAAAGTCGTCCAAAAGTTCAGGAGAGATCGAGCCCCCGTACTTGGCTTTGGAAAACCACGCTTTGAGAGAAAGTTCGATGTCTGCTTTGTTGGTGGGTCCAGTTAGGGGATTGGAAGAAAATTGGATGTGAGACTGTTTCTCGAGTTGTTCCATGATGCGAGCTTCGGGACGGGTGGTGACGAATATCCGAAAGGAGGGCGGAAGGCGCGGTACCCAGTCTCGCAGGATCTCCACCACGACCGGCTCTTGCTCTTCATCGAGTGCATCGATGACGACCACAAACCGTCTATCCTGAGGCAGAATTGGACAGATCGGAATGATGATTTCTTCAAACTGCCGTACCGGGTCTGCTTTTGCAAGACTCTGGTCTTTCGCAAGGATGGCGCCGATTTGATGTTTGTCTGCTTCATTGACTTCGCATAGGCCATGAATGAAAGCAGCCATCATGTTGGAAGGGTTGGAGTAGTGATTCCCTTGGTCAAAGAAGAACGCCGCAACAAGATTTCCTTCCTTGTGTGCATTCTTGGCGATGGTATGTGCCAGCGACGACTTTCCGCTCCCCACCGGTTCTGCTACGACGTACACCCCAGCAGAAGAGAAGTCAGGGGCCGCCTCCCATCTCTCTACCTCCTGAATATGAAGGATCCGCGTTCCTTCCAAACACGCTCTGGAAGGGTTCCAGGAACAGCCAACGGGATCAGGTAGCCGGCGCAAGGCCTCGTTTATCTCGACATCTGTATCTTATTTGTGGTCACGGTCAGGGCAGTTACCTTTAATTGGGAATAATAGCATACTTATGTTCGTAATGTTCGTCGTCTGGTTTCCCCCTACAACGTTGACTTGTGAGTCCCGCAGGGTGACATTCGAGGCACCCGCCAAGACGCTGGGTCCTGTCAGCTGTGAGTGTGAAGGTTCGGAAAATACAGAAGGAACGGAAGCTGACCAGTGTTGCTCACTCCCAGTCCCGTTCTAACATCCTCCCTGCCCGATCTCCAAGCCTTCACTGACTTGTGCAGCAACTTGAACTTCACGAATGTATTTCAGTGAGTATTCCGTTCTTGCTACCCGAAAGGTGAGATAAGAAGGTACCTTCTGCATTGGCAAAGTCCAACCTCTCTGACACTGAGGAGACGACTCAAACGAGTGAGGGTAGCTCAAGAGCAAGGACAACGTCGCGCTGGAAGTGGACTGCTGTGCAATGATTTGTTTTTGTTAAAAGTCAGGCGCGCAATCGCCGACATCCTTGATGTGTTGCAAGTCATCTGCTGTTGTATAGTAAAATACTCGTTGATACTGAATAGTGCTCGAAAGCGATGCACTATAGTAAAATGGTACCTGCGAGATGTAAAACGTTCTGCGAGGTGCGAGGTTAAATCAGAATTTCAATTGTGAATGTACATTGCAATGATGAAAAAGTAAAAAGTAAAAAAGTGTGATCGAAAGCGTAATATACAAGTTAAACAGCTGAGTGGATGTATATAATTGTCAAATGTGAGGTAAATGCTGGAAAGATTAGATTGTGTATTCGAAACCCTCGGTGTTCTCCAAAGAAGCCACTTTTCCTTGACGAAGGAGGTTGTTTCGGCGTCGGAAGACAAACGTGTTCACGGCGAGGAGGAGTAGCATGGTGAACTGGCAGGCCATAGTAGCCCAGATGCCAGGAATGTATCTTTGAAGAAAAACCAAATGTGTCAATTGCCGGAGCATGCAAACGGAACAAAGTCGAGCGACATACCTTGGGACATCCTGCTGACGCCAGACGGTGGTAGCGAAAATACCACCAATACCCCCCATGGCGATGGTAATAGCAGTGGTCACGGCACGCTTCGAGTGAGAGGTGACGTTGTTTGCCTGGTAAGCAAGGACGCCGGGGACGCAGCCAGCGGCACCCGCCTTCACAAGGAAAAGACCGAAATAGCGAGTTCCGTTGAGGTTGGTGTAGCCGGTGATCATGAGGCCAACGATGCAGATCAAATTCTGGCAAGCCAACCAAGGAGCACGCATCTTGGTCTTGTCGGAGATCCATGCAAAGAAGAAGGTTGAGATAATCTGAATGGATGTCAGAACGTCCGTAAGGCTTAGCAGCGATCGCGAAAGAGACATACTGCGGCACCAGCAGGGGGAGATGAGAGGAGGAGGGCCTCAGACAAGGAGTATCCCATCGAGAATAGGATAGGGGTGATGAAGAAACCAATGGCGTAACCGGGCATGGTTGAGGCCATGAACATGATACCGAAAGACCAGGAGAAGGGGTCGAGCATAACCTTGAGGATTTTAGCTCCGGTGAGCTTATCTGGGACAGAGTCCTTTCGATCGGCTTCGATACGGTCCAGAACCATCTAACAGTGGGATACGTTGAGAATTAGTCTGACGTGGATGAGATGCTCACTAACCTTGCGCTGCTCCTCGTTGACGAACTTGCTCGTCTCGGGAAAGTCTGCAGCGAACATCCAAGCCAGGACACCAAGGGCAATTGTGATAACACCCTCAATGATGAAAATCCACTGCCATCCGTTGTAGCCATGTCTTCCCTTGAGTAAAGTCATGGCGTAGGCTATACGATGTGTCAACAATGGAAAGAAGCCCAGACGAGATGATACGAACCAAGGATGGGAGAGAAGCCACCAGTAATAATGGAGACGATATAGAAGAGCGCAAGACGCTTTTGCACCTCGTGGCGCTTGTACCAGGTGGTGATAATGTAAACGAGAGCGGGGAAGAATCCAGCCTGTTAGTCAACACGTTAGAAGGTAGTCGTACTGTGAAAGTAAGTTTAAACCTGCCTCAAACACCCCTAACAGTACTCGACAAACGCACAGTGCACCCCAGTTAGTGACAAAGCCCATTCCGAGCTGAGCAGCACCCCAGCCAACGACACATATAGTGAGATGGAGTCGCGCGCCAAGAATCCGCAGGGCGACGTTCCCCGGAATCTGGCTAAGAAACAGCTTGAGCAAAAGACAGATTCACTGAGAGACGATGGTACGCACAGCAGAGTATATGGAATGAAATATATCATGGAAGCGATACTGTAACGCTCTCCGATGTCCAGTCTCTGTGGAAGAAGTGAGAAATCCATCCAGTCCAGAAAGCGGGCAACAACTGACCAAGTCCACCTCCATTCCCGCCGTCCGAGCAATACCCAAGTTCGTACGGTCGATGAGTGCGACGGCATAGAGCATGCCCATGATAGGCAGCAGCCGCCAGTCGATCATCCGGCTTCCAAGTCATTAAGCGAGAGAGTCGACGAAGAGAGTATCAGAGACTTACAGCGTCTTCTTGACGAATTTGGGGTCGTAATGGGCATCGGGGGCGACTTCGAGTTCCACTTTCTCAAGCTTCTCGACGTCCTCGGTAGGCTTGTTCTCTGAGCTGTGCTTTGAGTCGGACATCGTAGGCGAGGTGTAGGAGCCGTCTGTACTGGGTTCCATCGTCTGTCTGGCCATATCCTTTTATACCTGCGTCCATGGCTGCCCCCACCTTTGATAACGAACATGCGAGCGCTGGTCAGAAGATATATACCAAGGACCAAGCGATTAAAGCATCACATTGATACCCCAGAGTCTTGGCATATTTCTGGCTACTTCTGTGCCGGAGTCTTGGCTACTGCATCCAAGGGTTTTGGCTGCTTTTGGGTGGGTCGGTCAGGTTATGTAGGTCAGGTTCTATCTCGTTCGATCTCGTTTGACCAATCCGAGCACCGCGCTGCCTTCCACTAAACCGCAGTCTATTGCAGCCAGTCGCAACGCCATTCATACATCATGCTCCCATCAAACGAACAGACCGGATGTGAATTTAAAATCTTTCTCGCTGTCCTCACCAAGAAATTAAGCAAAAGGAAGCGAGCTACGGTCTGAGGCTACACCTGGCTGCACGCAATGAACCCACTGGAAACTAGATCTCTGCACTTTCATTCGTGTCCGTTTTGTTGATCAAATGATTAGGTTCCCGGATTAGCTTGAACCTCATAGTATCCGGAAAGGATCAGGGGATGAATAGTTCCGACAGTGCTGTCGGACAACTCGTCAAGGCCTGGAAATCCAAGAGACCAAGAGACCGTGGTAACGTGGGCCATGAACTCAAGGTGTTGTACCTGCTCGGCTATCGCAATACGAATGTCAAAGGTTGAGGAAGCCAGTCGTTCCCTCAAGCGACCTACGTGATATGCACCCGATTCGTAGAATCCGTTTCTAATGAGGAACCTGAGACTGGTTCTTGAAAGGAGCTGTTGAGTGCTGTTGGGAGCGATCGATAAAGTACTAACTTGAATGCTCTAGTTGGATGCTAAGAGAGTGCTCAAGCGTCAAGCACGCGTAGTGGCTCGTACTGGCCGCTGGTAAAAGTTACAATCGGCCCCCAGCACCCCCACCTTTCTTTCACTCAGCAGTCTATCAATGGTCCCTGCCCCTCGGTGTGCGAGTCTTGGCGCAGAAGGCGTACTGAGTCATGGGTGACAACCAGGGTGTTCTGATGTTCTAAACAATACCAGTGAAATACCTAGGGGGTCGATTAAGCGGAAAGACAGGGGTCTAACCAACTATTTATAGGGGTTTACAGTTACTATATATAGTAGTGTGATGTCATTTTCGGGAGCAGTAAAACCAACGCTGCCATGTCCGAATTTTTAGTGCATACTACGGAACGAATGTCTACAAATGTACGTCGAGCAGTAGGAGCCTCGAAGCTTAGAGCTTGTTAGTATGCGAAAAGAAATTGAACGGAATTACGGAAAGAGCACGAGGACCATGACCCCCGGCGCCGGTCAATTTCAAGGGACTTAAGTAGTAATCGTGGTTGAACTAAGAAGCAATGTTGGATGAAACGGCTTAGCCGTGAGCTCAAAATTAGGTAGAGCACCCTGCAAGCAAAGTATTCCTAGTGTGATTTGGTTTTCTGTGCTGTTGTAAGGTTGTACACCCAACTTGCACTCTCGCCGCTGGTCCCGTCTTTGCCCACAAAGGGGCAGGAAATCAACCGGACCGGTCTTACTATTCCACAGGATTCAATTTGTTCTCTCTGCCGCCCATGTGGAAAGCTCGCCGAAATCCGAACAGTACCGTCTCCCGCGCCCATTTGAACTGGAAATGCGAACGTGTTCGTGCCCTGTGGTTTTCAAACGGAGGGCGGTATCGGATCTACATGAGGTCACTGAAGTAGTATCTTTCTGGTGTATGTTAATCGAGAACCATGGTAAGGCGCGAACAGGTTTTTGAAAGAAGTAGGTGAATGGATAAAAAGATTGGAGATCTGATGCCTTAGTGCAGATGTTCTCTACGCGTAATATTCTCCTCTCCTTAGTACCTACCATTACGCGTCGAATCCACAGGAGGACGTCCTTTTCAGTGGGATTTCGGGTATCCTGTCGGCCCTGGTCGGACGCTTTGTATGAACAGACGTGCGTGGTATTTGAAATGTTGTTATGGTTATGTGAAGAAGAGCATGGAATCGACTTGTACCACGTATCACTCACTACATAATCGCTACTACATCGAAACTAACCTAGTCGTCTACGTGCAGTTCTATCACAACTCTCATTTTAACTTTCGCTATAACATATTCATTACTCGTAATAACCGATCAATTAATATTAATGTCCCCTCCGTAAGCCAATACTTATCTTCTACCCAAGCCCTAATACCAACGAGACCGTAAAGTAAATCAATCCTTCTTCCCACTGACCATGTCCTTCGACAGAGAACCGTAATAACCAAATGCGACTGCGAGAGAAAAGCAGTACCAAGAATGAAGAATAAAATTACGAATAAAAAGATGTAACACACGCGAGTCCTTGTGCCCTGTTCTGCGCAGCGGCACGACAAGCATCCACTGACAGATCTAGTTTTGGTCCTCGACAAGGCTTCCAGAAGATTTAAGATCAGCCTCCACCATCTCCTTCACAAGCTCATCAAACCCAATCTGTCGCTTCCATCCCAACACACGCTCAGCCTTGGCTGGGTTCCCGTGCAATAGCCTGTAAGAAGAGTCATGTCCACCACGTCAGCAAGCTAAGACATCAAGGACAAGAACAATGACTCACTCGACTTCGGCAGGACGGAAGTACCTAGGGTCCACTCGCACAATAACGTTCCCAGTCGCAAGATCGATAGCGTGCTCATCTTGTCCTTCGTTTTCCCAACTAAAAAGCAACGTAAGCCCACACGTTAAGCATAACCACGTTATGATAACAACCAACACCAAACGAACCTGATCTGGACACCAACAAACGCAAAAGCTTTTTCAACAAATTCTCTCACAGAATGTGTCTCACCCGTCGCAAGAACAAAGTCCTCTGGCTGCTCCTGCTGCAAAATCCTCCACATGCCCTCCACATAATCCCGAGCTACAAGCATAACCACACTCCATCAGCCCCAAAACAGAGTAAACAAGAAAACAAACGCACCATGTCCCCAATCACGCAATGCATCCAAATTACCCAGATACAAACAACTCTGCTTGCCCAACTTGATATCCGCAACTGCCCTCGTAATCTTCCTCGTCACAAACGTCCTACCCCTCCTCGGACTCTCATGATTGAACAAAATCCCATTACACGCGAACATCCCATAACTCTCCCTATAATTCACACAAATCCAATATGCATACAGCTTCGCACACCCATACGGCGACCGCGGGTAAAACGGCGTCGTCTCGCTTTGTGGCGTTTCAACAACCTTGCCGTATAGTTCAGACGTAGACGCTTGGTAGAACCGAACGTGCTTTTCCAGCCCGCAGGTCCGGATGGCGTCCAAAAGACGTAGAGTACCGAGCCCATCCACGTCGCCTGTGTATTCCGCCATTTCGAATGAAACTTTGACGTGCGATTGTGCACCGAGGTTGTACACCTCGGTGGGCTGAACCTGTGCGATGATGTATACCAAGTTGGTGCTGTCGCTGAGATCACCGTAGTGCAACTTGAACTTGTTGGGGCCTGGCGGGCAAGGTGAGCATACAGCATGTGGACGTTGCACGACACTGCGATAGTGAAACCATAACGTACGCTCGTGCTGGTCTTCGTAGAGGTGGTGCAAACGCCCAGTATTGAAGCTAGACGACCTGCGAATGATACCATGCACCTGATACCCCTTGCCCAACAACAGTTCCGTCCTAAGAAACAAAGATTGGGCTCAGTACGCGCCGTATTGTTCGGCGGAGAAAAACGGCTTACAGGTAAGACCCATCCTGTCCAGTAATACCTAAGAGCAACCCGCCAAAGCCAAAGTTTCAGAAACCACGCCATATAGACTACGTCTTAGTAGCACCGAGTACTGACCGGAGATAAGTGCGACCTTGCGTTTCCTATACTCCTCCGCCGGGGGAAGGTTGAGCTGGGCGAATGGTGGAATCACATCGACGGCGGCCATGATCACTGTGTGTGGGACAAAGCTGTAACAGCGAGGAGATGGAGGGACAGATGTGTGACGAAGGCAAGGAAGGGAAGGGAAGGAAGGGAAGGGGAAGGAAGGGAAGGGGAAGGAGGACGGTCGATCAAGTCGCGGCGTGGTTTTATAACAAAACGCCACGCGTGACTGGATTTACCGCTGCTGTCACTGCGGATATAAATAGACTATTTTCATTAATTAATCTCAGGCGTTCAAATTCGGCCTGTGTAAGACCGGAGGCGGGGCTAGTAGTAGGAGCACATAGTAGCCTTGAGGTTATTTTGTTAGTTTTACGAAGGCCTAGTTTCAGAAAGACAAGAACGGTGGATACGGAGACTGCGCAGATTTGATCCCGACCCTCTGTTGTTGCTTAGTCTAGTTTTCACCCACTAGAAGTAGTGTATACACAAAAGTATGCTGTACATGTATTCTATACGCTCTGAGTGACCTAAGGCCATCCTGCGCCTGAGACTACGATGCCTTCACGGTTAAAATAGGGACCCTGGTTGACAATATGATGCTCTTCGCATGAAATCACCGGTTACCTGGAAGCTTATGACGCTTGTCCGCTTGAGAGAAGCGCTGAGCGAACTCAGTAACGACTGAAGTTGGCCTAGAACGTTCAAGGCGCTCAGCTGGAAATTCATCAACCCTCCGGTTCCGCAAGAACGATGTTAGCGCTAACGAATACATGGAGACTGGATGTCGGGCACAAGGTCGGATTCTAGTTAATAGTTAGCACTTTATGCGTCTGATCTGATTCTTGTCAAAGAAGTTATTCAATGGAGGTCTTCAAACCTTAACTAGTGGCGCTTTCGCACGCAGGGTAAGTGCAACTTGTTTGGCGTGATCTTTGTTTATGATCATTTCCATCATCATAGTAGCCCAAGTCACCTTCGCGGCTTTGCCAACTCCTTCGCCTCATCATGCCTCTGTACACAAAGGCGGACACAGTATCTGAACTTCTGCCCTTTCTTTCCCACAACGAACCCCTTCCCGATAGCCTCATCCCCAAGTGTGCTTACCATCGAAAGCCCATCATTGACAAGATCTCTGGCCTCGACAAACAAATCCAGCCGCTCTTAAAAGAGCTGTCCCAGCTCCAATCAGAAAGGGAGGAGCTAGTGGCAGAAAGAATAAAATATGACACACTCCTGTCCCCAACCCGACACTTCCCTGACGATCTCGTCGCCCTCGTGCTCCGTTACAGCCTAGACGGACCTCTGGACAGCAAAGGCCGGCAGCACTTTACAGTCCTTCGTGCGGTGTGCAAGCAGTGGAGATACGTGGCGTTCGCGACATCCGAGATTTGGCGGAGGGTCACCCTAGATATCGTGAGAGACTTCCCCTCAGTTCCCCTCCGCGCTCAGGGAGGCTTGTGGGACAGCATCTTCCGATGGTTTTGGCGAGCTGGAGCAAACAAGCCATGTTCTCTTAGGCTTATACAGGATACTCCTGAAGGCCACGGGCACCCTGAACCATTCCACATGAGGGGCTTCATGAAATCATTCTTTGATGGTCTAGGGCAGTGTTTTATCAGTGGGGTCCCCTTCGAGACGATTTTGGTTGACTTCCAGTTCTTCTCCTCCCACTCTCGGCGCAGCTTCTCCCAGTCGCATCTGAACAAAATGGCAAACATCGAGAGGCTGACATTGGCATCCACTCGCAACTTGCAAACGTGGACCATTGACCACGAATTTGATGACAGCAAATTCTTTTACCTAAACTCTTTCCAATCCTTTGAAGACGCCCTACCCAAGCTCCGAGTACTTCATCTGGGCGGGTGGTGCTGCGATTCAGGAATCATTCAACAAAGTCAATTTCACCATTCCGAGCTAACATCACTCCATATTTCCTCCTGCTGCTTCGAAGCAAACGAATCAGTTCCAGACTACTTCCTGGGGATCATATCCACCGAGCTTCCTCGGCTTGAAGAACTTATCTTGGAGAAGGTTAGGGTAGGGTCTGTAGGAGTAAGCCATCCATCATCAAGCACCAATATACCGCGAACATACCGACACACCAACCTCAAGAACCTGGTTGTCAACGGAAAAAGATCGATTCGTGCCATCTCCAACCTCATTTTACCGTCCCTTGTATACCTGCGCATCCTTCATGACGATCGCCCTGGATGTCGCGACGGGGATGAAGTGTACGACGACAAGGATCTTCCTTGTCCGGTCGAGATCGCGCCGACTGTTTCGCGCCTCCTCGAAACCGCCACCCTTCACACCCTTTCTTTGAGCCGCCAGGAATCCCTGAACATCTGCACCACGGCAGGCTCTGATTCAGCAGACCTACTCTCTCAAGCACAGTGTATCCGGCACCTCGAAATCCCAGATTGCACCGCCCTTGAACGCATCGATATTGATATAGCGGTGAAGACAAACGGCCTAGCAGCTCTGGAAAGTGTCTTCTGCCGCAACGCATGCACCCCGGAAGACTTTGTGCGCATCCATGGTGCAGTTGTTGACTGGATGACCAGACAGCATGGTCGATCCGCTAGGCTTGGATCCACAACGGATCGCCTCAAGATCTATCAGCGGTTTGTGGATGAGGATACGAGGCTGGTAGGGAATGTGGAAGCAGAATACTTGAAGGCTTTGGATGCTCTTCGAAATGTGGGGGTTGATGTGATCACTGGATGGGCGAATATACCAGGACCTTCTTTTCCGCACTACGACGATTGCCCCTTCGAATCTTAGGATGCAGCTTGTACCTATGCCTTCCCTTTGTCATCTGATGTTACCCATATGTTGCTCATTCTCATTTTCCAAAAAGCATGTACTATATACAACGTCGAAATGCGAGAGGTTTGCGAGTTCGAGAACTACAGAATAAGTCAAAGTTCACCAGATCCAAAAATGTTAGTGTGCAACCCTGGGGCTTGCGAAAGGCCAGCACTTTTGTTCACATAGCGCCCGCAATCCCACTCAGCCCACAGTACCTTGGGCCTTAGGTCCATGTATCGTTCTGGCTTCGACCGATAGTACGTGGTTTGTTGCGAGGATTCCGAACAGTGACGCGTTGACGCAATGATCCCTATTGGAGAGGTAGAGATAGTTCAAGTTTCGGAAACGAGTGGGAGGGCTGCTGTTTACTTGAGACAGCTTATCGAGAGGGTCAATCTTCTATATCTCAACACTTAACCGATCCCCGTGGAGGATGGTAGCAAGCAACAATATATCTTTTCAAGGCATAGAAATGACGGAGTTTGAAATAATTCCGCCCTGTGATGGCTGGCAGGGCGCGTTGCTGGATACTAATCTGTTTCTGCCCTTTTAACATCCACCAACCAGCGAGACCATCCGGGTACTGAATCTAATGTCGCTGGAGCAAGTCTTCTCGTCGGCAGATCTCAGTGTCGTGATTCCGGACACATCTCTCGAGTTTCCGCCACAATCATCAGTGGATGAATGGCTCGGACGAGTCAAGATTGGAAAGGTGGAGCGCAAGCAAGCGTTCTTTGGTGAGCAAACCATTTTATTCAACGACGTCTTGTTTATGAACATGTAGATGAACAGCTGCAATCTTTGCTCCTACTTCGAGTGCAACACCCAACACCAGATGTGACGCCAGATCCGAAGAGTCCACCATTGATCCTGCTCGAGTTCTTGAATTATCTCCAGATATCTCTTGAAGCGAACTATCTGGCCCCTCAAGTTGCACCGGCTCAACATTTTGCAGATACGCCGAGGACTTCGCTTTTATCTGCGCCCCCTGCAAGGATGACGCTGGCGAAATCTGCCCAGCTCAACCTTAATAGCGGTCGTCAACCTCCTTCAATTATTCCGCCCGCAACGCCGAATCCAATACCGTCGACTGGGGATCAGGATAGGCAGTATGCTGGGGCAGATGGCCCTTTCTTGGCTGCTCTGATCTGGGGTAACAATACTTCGGAGAACTCCAAGGAGGCGTTCAGTTTGGTTTGGTCGGAGAAGGAGAAGGTGTGGGTTGCGCTATACCGACTGGTTCTCACAGTCTGTAAGTCTCCTCTTAAACAACTTCTTGGGTGAATACCGACGTCTATGTAGCCTTCGTCAAGGCCATCACATTCCCAAATCCTCTGCTGTCGCTTACAGTTTCGACCACGCTGAGAGACAAGCCAATCGTCACGTCAGAGAGGCACCCTCTAGCCAAATTTCTTGCGACGCTTGGAGTTAACGCACCAGAGTCGCCTGTCACAACCTCGCCTGGAGGCGGCGACGATGAAAGGGAGATTTTACTTGACGGGCTGGAGGAGATTAATCTATTGGAGGGTTTGCTCGCAGGTTTGTGACTTGTTTTCTTTTTGCTGTTGCCCCAACCTACATCATTTGCAGGTCCCGTCTTTGCTCAGAAGGGAGCTGAAGAAATCAACCTACCCTCACTTCGCCTCGGAGTGGTTTCACGCCAAAAGTTGTTCTCCCTGCCACCCATGATTGCCGACACCCCAACAGTACCGTCTCCCTCGCCCATGACCGCAGTCCGCAAGGCTCACCCAACGCTCCGAAAATCCCACCGTAAAACTCTCCCGACGGTATCTTCTTTTGAACTGAGAATGCGGACCGTTTTTGTGCCCTATGTTCTCCTCCCGCAAACGGAGGGAGCGGTATCCGATCTAGATGAGGTCGAGAAGGAGCGGGAGAGGCGGGAGGCTGGAAGTGCAGAGCGGACTGTGGTGCTTTGTGTCGAGGTCAAGAACTTTGGCGAGCACCAGGAAATGCGAAGTGGGATTGGGTTCCTCATCGAAAGCGTCGATATCAAGATCGCAGGAGATGGGGCGAAGACGACCCTTATTGGCTGGGGGGAAGAGGGCCTATCGGCTCAAGCTGCGGCGTCGACATTTCCGCTCAAGCTTGGCCCACTGTCGCAGGTCAACCTACTGTACGCAGTCACATTCCTTCGGTCCCCCGACGAACTGGATGGATTTTCGTTTGCAAAACCGGATCTGAAATCTAAATCGGAGCTGCGGCGTGGTGTATCTATCACTGTTAACGGCCATCCGTACCTCCCTTTCACACCATCTGCCCGTGCGCACCTTACCGAGCCTGACTCGGTCATATATCCTACTAGGCCCTTCTCCTCGGTGTGGAGCACCATTCTCGATCTCGACGCCAACCCTGCGCCTGTCCTCGACCAACTTGACCCTTCAGACCCACTAGGCGGATACCCCAACACATTCCCAGAACCAGCATCTCCATTCCCAGCGTACGCCATAGGTTCTGCCAGGACACCGGCCACTGGCGTTACCTCCGGTTTCTTCGCATACACTGCAGAAGAAACACCTCAATCATCGGCCTTCCCCGGTCAACGCAAATTCCCTCTTACGCCTGGGGGCTACTTCCAGGCCAAGATCAACCGCAATATCAACATGACGCCAACAAGGGGTGTCGGGTACTTGCCAGCGCATCTGCGGGACCAGTCGCCCATGCCTTCCGCGGGGAGGACGCCTGGGTACACACCCACATCATCCTTGATGGGCGCGATGCACTACTTGCGGTCTCCAACTACGTATAGCGCACCGCAGATCCACACCTTACCCCCTCCCACGCCGATGGGTGGTCAGCAATTCTCGATTGATTACGATGAACAGAGTATGATTTCTGGACCGGCCTTTGACATTCCGCCCACCCCTGCGTACCCTGCGTTCCCGCAACGGTCCAGTTTGCCCCCGAGCCCTAAAAGCCAAGGACCGATTGCATCGCAGGCGCAGAACAATGTTGGGCCCAGTGTGGAGATTCGGCGGGATAGGCCACAGTCGATGATGCATGGACTTCCGCAAACACCTGTGGCTCACGTTGCCGCCGCGTTTGGTGAACAGCGGTTGTTGAACAAGCTGCAGAACTCGTCTGCGAGTGGGGAGAGTGTCGTTGTTTCGGTTGGGTTGTTGCCGAGAGCTGACTTGGATTTGGTGAGGCGCAAGGGCGAGGTTGTGCTTGGGCCAGATAAGATATACCCGTTGGATACGTTCACGTTGGATATATTCATTTTCAACCAAAGTACGTGGACGAGGAGGTTTGAGATTACGTGTCCAGAAAGGCGGAGGAGGCGGAGGGGAGGTGCACAGACCGGGATTTACGGAGGGGGTGGGGAGGTTGCGAGGAAATTGGGGTACCCGGGTGTTTTGCCTATGGATAAGAGGGTTAGAATTGGGTTAGTCCAATTTCTCTGGTTACAGGTGTTCTCGGTGCTAATGTAGGTTTCATTTCGTAGACCGTTGCGGCCCTCAGCTTGTCAGTCCGTTAGAATGGATTTCCTGGCGGTTTCCCCAGGAGTACATTCAATTGATACCTTGACACTTACTGACATTGTATCTGGCTTCTCTATGAACCTAAGGTGTGTGGTCACTGTTCCCTTGATCTGGATTGCCTACTAAGATTATGTTCTAGAGCCGTCCTGGACATCGTCGTTCATGACCCAAATGATTGATGATACCATATAGCTGGCGTAACCTTTTTCCCATTAGATCAATGTGTATAACGATGTTGTACTTTACTACTGAGCATGCTTGTAAGAATTGCGTTGAATGAAATATCGTTATACAGCTTCATGTGATTGGCATAACAGTGTTCATATGTTGTCTGGCGAGAAGCAAACAATTAGTTTGACACGGAGTAAACGATGTGACAGAGTATGAAACTCACTCATAATGCATAATGACGTCGTAAGAATTTGTCGTGATGGGTGTAGAAACTGAGAACTATTGTCATGGATGGGCTCGAAGTCTTCGACGGTGCCGAACATTGCTTGGTGGTGGACGGGGAAGATATGCAACAGCTTGTATCCAGTGGTCGATATCTGCCGCTGATGCTAGCCTGCGCAGTGCGGATAGGTTGGAGTTTCCGAAATTGTTCACTTGTGGATGCGATTGACTGCTGCCGTGGGGATGTCTGCGGGAGGCATGGTCTTTGGGTATTGGGGAGGCTAGGGCGAGGCCTGCTGCTAGCAGGAAGAGGAGTAGTTGCAAGATGCACCGCATCTTGGGGCACAGTCGATTACACAAAGGCGATTGGGTGCTTATGAGCTAGCAACCGATCTTTAAGAGGGGCGGTCGCTGGTGGTGGGAGGGTTTGTCTCCTGGCCGTTTGGTTTTGAATTGACCCCGGGACACGTTGGAGGTCAGGAAAAGCAAGGTCGTGGCCGTCCTGCGTATGTGGTGTCCTAAAGAATCAGCGGAAATCTCGCGCTTCGCATGCCTGCGAAGTGACCGGCTTTATAGGCCCAAGAATTTTAGTATGACATCAGACACGCGGTAGCCTATGTCTGCTAATTGACTTCAGTTCCGACCGCGATTTATTCGATGCAGGCTTCTCGAGTTCTTAAGGTTCTGACAGAAATATCAAAAGCGAGGCTTTTGGTTCTGAGCAATCCTATTGGTTGCACGATTGAGTTTGGTAGACAAAAGGAGGAATAAGAGGATAAACTTCGTACATTTAAGCTTTCCAGCTTCGAGGTCAATTTCCCGTCAATTAGTAGCATCTTGGTACCTCTTTGATCTCAGAACAGGGGGGATATAAGGGAAGAATGCAACGAATGGCATTGGTCGATTGTGGTGGTTGAGGAAGGGGGTTAGCGACAGATTATTTCTAAATTAATTTTTACAATTCATTGACGTGGGAAAACCTCGCTGATATATTCCAGCTTCACCGTGTTCGCCGTCGTTGCCCTCATCCCGACCCCTCCCCTCATTCAATCCGACATTATAGGTTTACCCGACTCTTGGATCCCAGATGACGAAGCACAGCAAAAACAATACTGCATCATCGATATTCAGTTATGCTGAATACAAGAAACTGGACTATGGTACCAAGAAAGTAGGATGAATTCATCCGAATGGAATTATGAACAGTGTTGACCACGCCTTAGCAACGTCTTGGAAATGAATCGATGAGGCGGTTCGACGCATGCTCACTATGCTTGAATCGTGCTAGAGACCCGGTGGCTTGCAACGAGGGACATTTGTTCTGCAAAGAATGCGTGTACACGGACCTGTGTGAGTTTCATGCTTTTGGATTCGATTCGTTGGTACTAAATCCCCCAGTGACACAGAAGAAGGACATTAAACGTCAGAAAGAACGCCTCGAGGCTCTCAAAAAGGAAGCTGAAGAAGAAAAGGCTAGAGCCAGGCAGGCCGCGAGGGAACGTGTGTTGCTCGAGTTCGAGAAGGGCCAACTGGGTCTCGCAGCCGCACCAACCGTCATCACAACGAAAGGGAATGGAGACTCAGAGCAGCGTACGTTTCTTTGCGTATTCCCCAGTATACTGCGCTAACCAGCGACCTCCACCGCAGCCAGGGGAGTGAAACGCAAGTTTGAATTTGATTCCACCGTCGTCGAGAAGCTAGCACAGGAGGCTGAAGAAGTTGCCCTGTCCGAGATCGAAAAGGAACAAGCTGCTGCTCTCAAGCACAAGCTGCCTGATTTCTGGTTGCCTTCGTTGACGCCCACATACACCTCCTCCGGTCCACCCCAAGGATTAGGAGACGTGAAAGTGCAGACGACATGTCGAGGAGGATCCCCTGCTCATTCGCTAATGTTCGTGATTTGCCCTTATTTGCCCTCGTCTGTTAACGCCTCGCTGTCAGACTCAAGAACCTCGTACCTGTGAATTTTACGATGTGGTCTACTGCCTCGGGCTCATCTACATCAACGGAATCCACTCCACTCGCTTTAAACGCAGTCAAAGGCGAGGAATCAGACCCCATGTGTCCTTCATGCAAGAAGAAGCTGTCGAACAATACCCTCTTATTCTGTGAGCCATTTCTTTATTGAGCCACGCCGAGGGCTTACTGTGGCTTTCAGTGGCGAAGGGTTGCGGTCATGTAACGTGCAAAACATGCACTGAAACTTTGGTTAAGCCTTCCAAGCAATGCGTAGTATGCGACGCTGGTATCAAGGAGAAGGATATCATTGAATTGAAACGTGAAGGCGAGTCGCCTCTGATCTTGGCCAAAAAAGCAACTCAATCTCATCTCCCAATTATCAGGAACTGGATTTGCTGGCGGTGGCCTGGCCGAAACTTCCAAGGCTGGAATATCCTTCCAAGGGTAACGATGGCATGGAACGTCAAGTGCTTCGGACTTGACAGCTTTTTTGCGTTAGCTGTTTGCGTTTGTATCTGTCATACATTTCCAATCCATCTCATCTCCCCTTCTCAAGTCATTGCTCCGAGTCAACAACTACAATGCTTGGCGTCCTCTTCATTCTTTCAGCCTAAATCAACTCGGGATCTCGAACACGAGGGAGCCAGCAAATGGTTTATTTCGGTTCAAGACCTCTGCTGGTGCTGGGATCGATAGATCCTTGAACAAGATTGATTGAACACCCGCGGAATCTACCGCTAGATCTGCGCATGATTCTTGCTTCTCCAAGTGGCGTTAACGAATGACTTTTGGACCTTTCTAGGCGGTGGCTCTGTATGTATCAAGCTCCTTTAAGAGGGGACTCGGGTGACGGCTAGATCGGATGCTTCGGCCGAACCTGCCTTGAGGCTGGGCGCTAAACATTGGGTTTCTAAGGAGCATCACATCGGACAGGGAGAATGACGCTGCCGTACAGGAGCTTGGGGTTGCAAGACCCGCACAGTGACGACACCCTTCCTTCTCCCCTCCGACAAACAGATGCCAAGTGAGTAAGCCTTTCGCTGTGAACAGCCTGTGAAACGTTTCCGACTTGGATTGCTCACACCTCGCATAAAACACCAGATTCGATCTTTCACTGTTATGTGACATAACTGCGACCATCATCATTCACATCTCCGTCCTCTGTATCCTTCAAAGCTGTGATTGGGTCGTTGCTGGGGCCTCGTCCTCAACGCTCGCAATGTTGATTGAACTTAACGATACTTCAAGCCTACCGGCAGGGTTCGAGAAGCGCGAGCTATGGGAGATAGTTCGTGCATGTTTCCTCACTATATTTGCTTGTACTTGGATTGCTGTTCACCCCAATGTTCCGGGCCAGAAAGATACCACCTTTACAATCCTTCGACGTCGGTTCGCTTTGATGCTGTATTGCATCGTTGCCCCGGAAGTGGTGATGGTTTGGGCTATGAGACAGTGGTACTGCGCTCGACGCATTGCTCATGAGTTCTCTGGTGAGTATAACGTTCTCAATCGCAGAGCTTGTGTAGTGACCACACTATAGGCCAAGGGTGGACTCAAAGCCACGGATTTCTCGTTGAAATGGGGGGCTTTATGCTCTGTGACGACCAGGGCAAGGAACTGGGCATCCTCACCATCGATCGCATGCGTCACCTCAACCGTACAGGTAGGATACATTGGCCCAACATTTCCGCCAAGCAGATTCACGACAAGAGCAAAGCCGACTGGCTTTCCAAGGGCGTCGTCATCTTCCAGACCACCTGGTTCATTGGCCAGATCATCGCTAGAGCCACGCAAGGCCTTACGATCACAGAGCTGGAGGTTGTTACCCTCGGATACGCCACCCTAAACGGTGTCATGTACTTTCTATGGTGGCACAAACCCACCAACGTGGAGTGCACCGTCGCTGTTCCTCTCATCGCACCTGGAACTGAATCAGTGTTCTCGGAGGAGTTGGTATACCCGGGGTTGTTTTCTGCGCCATTTTTCCAAACCGCTACGAACGAGTTGCCTCCGCAAATTGCGGGTCGAGAAGGAATAATGGGTGTGCCGTCTGAATTAAGTTCCGCGCACATCGAGGTTACCGTCTTGGGGCAGGCAACGGCCACAAATGACCTTGAATCCGACGGAAACACGCCGAAGGGCTCAAGAACGGTGGACCTCGAATGCGAGCCGGCGTCTACCGGCCACACGAGGACTTGGAACGGCTCCTGGCTTTCCAACAAAGTCAGCGCCATTTTGGATCGACTGTCCTCCGGCCTACTTGTCGTCCATGGCTCGGCTTTATGTCCTTTAATCGGGTCGGTCACCAGAACTTCAGCCTCGCCCGAAGAGAAAGTAGAGGATATGGATGGAGCACGAATGGCTCCGATGTTCCACGTCTCCCAACTGACGGGGAAGGATGACGCCATCCGCATTTCCCTCGCGAACTCGACTCTCGCCACTATCTTTGGAGCAGTACACTGTATTGCGTGGAACTTTGTCTTCCCGACTCGTGTAGAGCAGATCTTGTGGAAAGTAGGGTCTATTACTATCACCTGCATTCCGACGATTTTATTCTCTGTTGTAGCTGTTGCCTGGAATTCTCGCAGAAACCCCGTAGATTGTGGCAGTACTGCGTATATTCTTCTTCGTATGCTGGGAAACACTTGGGTATTTCTGTATCTTGTTGCGCGTGTTCTTCTTCTGGTACAAGCGTTTGTATTACTACGTTCCCTTTCACCTGACGCTTTCGTTTCGATAGAATGGACCAGCTTCATCCCGCATTTATAGGACACCTTACTACATACACGACTTTACATACCATTCCCCACGTACTTACAGGATTACTAAATGTAATATCTGGCCTGAAATGCCCTGAAGTGCCTTGTTTGGAAGTTGGTAGCTAGCCCTTCATAAGCTTCATTCTCAGACCAAGTTCGTACACACTGCCACGCCACCGTCACCCACGCGGTCACATGGGCACATTGCTACAAGCCATCTTTATGGAATTTGGCCTACCATCATCGCTAACCACAAAATTTTACCCTCATGTACGCTACCCTAAACACAGGCACCCCGCAGGAGGAACGGATCGAGGCTTTCCAACACAGTCATTGCCATTTTAAATCGCTATCCTCCGGCCTACTCGTCGTTTGTGGCTAGGCTTTACGCCCTTTTGCAGCTATTGGGTCTGTCACCAGAACTCCAATCTCGCCCGCAAAGTAAGCAGAGGACTCGGACAAGGATGGGGCACAAATGGCTCCGATGTTCCACGTCTCCCGACTGACGGGGAAGGATGACGCCATTCGCATTGCACGACCGACCTCGACTCTCGCCACCATTTTTGAGCAGTACACTGTGCTGCCTGGAATTTTGTCTTCCTGACTCGTGTGGAGTAAATCTTTTGAAATATAGGGGCTATTGCTATCCAACAATATTACTCTCTGTTGTAGCTGTTGCCTGGAAATTTTGAAGAAACCTCGCAGATTGTGGCAGTATAGCGTTTATTGTTCTTCGTGTGTTGGGAAATAGGGGTTTTTTGTATCTTGTTGCGTGTGTTCTTCTGGTACAAGCGTTTATATTACTACGTTCCCCTGCACCTGACGGTTTCGTTCTGATAGAATGGACCAGTTTAAAGTGCCTCTTTAGGTAGCCACTCTCATTGTGGAGACTAGATTCCTTAGATTGCTCACACTTTGAATCAGAACTGATGTCATTGAAACAAAGGTGTGGGGCGGGCTCAAGATCGAGCCCTTTATAAAGCGATTCAGTTTCATAGCGCACTCTCCTAAATAGTCCAAACGACAATGGCAGGAGTAGAAACTTCACATTATTCCGAAAACATCTATCACTCTCCCTCCACCCCGATCTCGCAATCCCAAGCGCACTTAAGCCCTATGAGTTATCCAGGATCATGCTACTGCCGTGCTGTGGAATACGTTGTCAAGCTTAATGACCCCGCCAAGGAGGCCAGGACGTCAATTTGTTATTGCCAAAACTGCAGGGTGAGTTGCACCGATGCGCACGGGATTCGGCAAAGGCCTTGATGGTATTTGCGTAGAAATGGACCGGATCTGCCTTTGGTATCACGACGAAAGTACCGAAGAGCTCGTTCAAGCTGACCAAAGGAGAGACAACGAAGCACGTCTCGGACAATGGATCAGGAACTAAACTGCATCGAGAGTTCTGCGGAACGTGTGGAGGAGGTATCCTAGAATATGGGGTGAGTTTACAATTACGATGCTCATTGGTGAGATCTTACACGGTTATAGGACAACGCGGGAGATAACACGTACATAACGTATGGCTCGTTTGAAGACCCTGACAAGCTACCTCCGAAAGGCGAATTCTTCTGTAAATATCGTGAATCATGGATGCCCGAGATCCCAGGTTCGTCGTCTACTATCGTATGCGAGTGCTGGCACCCTCCGCCAACCGAACGTTCTCGCGTTCACACACCCTCTGAATTACCCTAATGTCGGATTCGTTTTAAACTTGTCGCATGGTCGCGGTTTTGTCTCCTAACCGTCGCTGTGTTGGCCCACTAGGTATCTTTCACAAACAGGAAATCAAAAATTGAGTCTGGCTAGTAGCAGTATATATGGATAGGGCCTCAAAAGGGTGACAGGCTTTCGAACTTTTAGTCGTAGGATGTGTTGACTATCAATTCTAGACATGTTGTCTGTGCAAGCCTACTGTAACGTCTGAGTCGGTGACTTGTTTGATTCTTGAGCCGGAGACGCGCACGACCGCGGTACGCAACCACAAACGTTATCATAATCATAAGTTTGCTATCCTAGGCGGTGGGATACCTGTAAGTTGAATGCAAGAGGAGCCTTTATTTCATGGCCTTCTTCCAAGCGAAATGACCATTAATTTCGTATCACCGGGATGCCGGTTGTTCCGGGAAACTTCGTCGAGCCCGGCAAGCACAAGCAAACATGCTAGAAGTTAGAACTCGACTAGGAGTTTCGTTTACCGTTCACACGTTTGCCACTGAGCCTAGCTCACTGCAGCACGCTACGCATTCCAACTCGCATCAAGCAGCTAGGAACGAGGCCGCAAAGCAGTAGTAGTGTTGCGTACAGCTTACCCAGTCTATAATTCAAAGTCAGTGCACGAAACCCGAAGAAACCTTGAGAAACTTTGAAAGCCCAGAAACCATGTCAGACCTTCAATCGAGCGACACACTCACTGTAGTCAAGCAGTCAAGTAAGGAGTCCTAGCTTTTTATTGAATTTCGATGTTCGATCCTCAAGCACAAGCTCGACAGATCCTTCCTCTCCGACCGCGACGATTAATTCCACTCCGGAGACCGCAGATTGTTGCGATAAGAACCAGCTCATTCGATACTCTCCTCAATCCCAAGTCCTCAAGAACCATGACTTAATCCCGAAAATACTTGGGCATGTGCACCTTGCGCTGAAGCAGGCCGACGAGTCGACATGGAAAAGTGGTTTCTCCCCTCTCCTTACTGTGGATCAGGCCTTCTTTCACGTTTCCATCGGAATTCTATGGCAGGACATCGACTCTATGATTCTACTTTTCTCTCTTGTACCGATGTTCAAAGAACGGAGGGGTTCATATGTAAGCTTCGGTATACGTTCGTCGTAAGCGTTTCAGCTCACATATCCATTTCTTCCTCGATAGACGTTTGCAGGCAGTCAGACAGAACACTGGGAACGAATCAAACTATACGCGAAAGAAGTGCGTTCCTTCGAGTTCGCTACCCCAAACGCTTTCCCAAAACTTGAGGAGGCCTGGTTGGTCTACCTTGCACATATGTTTGCAACATCCGAGGTTTTCCCCAGATTACGCTCCATCTCTTATTCGTTCGAGGGCACCGGTACCTCTCAACTGCTTCCTTTGGTGCTCACCTTGCAGAAATTGGAAGTATTGAGCCTGTCTTTCAAACGCGCTTGCGGTCCCGATTTCGAACCTCCTCCCGATTGGACCAAGTCCGAGGAAAGCGACCTAAGCGCTACAATAGGCGCCTCTTTAAGTTTAGTTGCCAACGTTCCGGCGTTGTCTTCAGAACTGAGGCGGCTGCACTACAGGGGACCCATCACCCGGGAGTTTCTGTCGGCGATGGCGACATTCGAATCGGAGTCCCTTACTCATTTGGACCTAACCCCGACATCGATAGACTCAAACAACTACCAAGAAATCATTGACTGTATCAGAAGACTCTCTTCCCTTCATGAGCTTCGATTGGTCGCCCTTTCTAATCCAACTTCAAGCAGTACTCTGACTCGACCGACGGATGAGCCAGTTTTGCCTAATCTCCAACGATTGGATCTCGTGACCTTCTCAGGAGTCGCACGGCGCATTCTCTATTGCCTCAAAGCCTTCAATCTCCGTCATTTTGAGGTGACGTTCACAGGCACTGGGCCCTTCCGCAATGCATTCCAACCCTGCATAACAGCTCTCCTCCGGAATATCAATATCGAACGCTTTGTTGTGCGGGGGAAGAAGGGGTTTGAAGAGCAAATCAGATTGTTGAATGTCAAGTGGACTCAAAAAGATCAACGGGAACTGTTGGAATCGCTCAGGCCTTGTCTTCACGATGGCCGCCTAACCATAGTGGAGATCTCTGAGCTCCCTCTGTTCACTGGGGCTCACCTCAAATTGGCATGCGAAGCGTGTTTGGACAGAGCAAGTGTGATGCTGACTTCCTTTAGGTTTCCTCTTCCTGCGAGGTTTAGGTCATCAGAAGACATACGGTATCTTGCCACGATGGATACCCTTTACAACCTCGCGCTGTCCGGGTGTCAGTCCTTGGAACACCTCGAGCTGCAGTTCAACGAAGATGAAATACGTAAACACTCTCTGCCATCAATCCCCGACAGCGGGGAGTATGATCACGGTTTGGGAACACTGGGCATTATAACGGACAAGACCCACCTGGGTCTAACCGTCCACGACAAAATTGCCATCGCAACATTCCTGGATCGCCTTTTCCCTGATCTTCAGGAGGTATGGGGGACAGCAAAGGAGGAATGGGAGGAGATCAATGCTTGGATACAATCGTATCAGGCTTTGCGGGCGAGAGCCCTAGCAACCTATTTCAATATTGCGCAGAACAACTCAAAGGATGTGTCGTACACGGACAGAGATGTACAGGTGTCGACAGACACGACCGCGACTGCTTCGATAAATAACTCGGATCCATGATCCATCCAATGTATAGCACTATAGTTTGATGTTCATACACTGCCGTCGCTTGATTCCATAGTAAGATTCTCCTGATTTCTATTTCTGCCGCTACAAAGTATTCACAAAAGGTCGACTTTCAAGCTTTTTGAGATTTGATGGCAATGGTAGATCAAGAAGCCTTTGGCAAGCTAGGCCTCAGTGAACGTTGTTCTCATCTACTAGATATACTCGTATGTACCTATCTGCTTGAGGGCGCCAAAGATATTATCAACTGCGACTTTCGAACGATTCGCAGATCATAACCTCTGGACAGCCATCTTTGACAAAGCTGAGATCGCCCTGTTGAACAAAGCATAATGGAAAGAATCGGTAAATGCGATCCACCTTTGAGAGCCAGAATTACTCCACTTATACAGTCCCAAAAAATCATTGAATCTCAGGCTGATCATATTATCATACCCTGGGCATCATTGCCGACGAGACTTCTTAGCTCTTTCAAGCTTCTGATAGGAATTCCTGGACAGACTCTTCCCTGATCTACAGAAATTCTGGGGAACGGCGAGCACAGAATGGGAAGATGCTGACAAGCCAGCCAGAGGATTAAGAGGAGAGCATCGCTGCGAGCTTCAACCAACTGTCGAGACTCAAAGAGAATTTTTGGCTGGGGGTGGGAACCGGAAATTAGGCGAAATAATTCTAAATAAATTAAAATATATATTATAGTTGATACTTAGCCTTCAGTCGAACATTTTTACAAGCATGTCCAGGTCATGCTGCGGTCGGATAAATACCAACGGTTCCATTCCTGAAGCCCACATCCCATTTATTGTAGACATCCTCACCGGGTACCTAGCGTATAGTTGCTCCGCTCTCTGCTCCTGCGGCTGCCCTCCATTGCCGTCGTGAGGGCGGCCATGCCAATAGTAGCCGCTCCAGTCAAAGTCGATGAACCAAATCTTCCTCTGCTCGTCCACAAGGAGATTGGCGCGTCGCAGATCCCCGAGAACGTATCCTTCTGAATGCAGCAGTTCCAAGATGCGTTCAATGTCTTGACGTGCATGGGGTGGAAGCTCCGCACCCTGCCGGTGCTCGCGAATGTAGTCCATAACAACCATGAACATGGGCCCAAGATTTAGCCCTGAAGACCCTTCAGCATTGCCCATAGGAGCCGGACAGGAAGCATCACTGAACAAGGGTCTGCAATAGCGAAGCTTGGGTGCGCACCCCCTTGCGGCAAGAAACTCATGTACCTCCTTCCCGTATCAAGTCACAAATTTGACCACAACCAGCTTCTTGCTCCGTTTGCTCTCTCTACTCCCTTCGCTCCCCTTGCTCCCCTGGCTGCCTTCGCTACCATCGAGCTCCGCGAGATACGTGACGCACTGCGGGTCTTGTTCCAGGGCGCAAATATACCGGAAGTATACGACGACGCCAGCTTTGGTGGTATATGAATTAGTGTATGGGAAATACCAGGGATGCGGTTTTCCTTCAACGAACGGAGGGACGTTGTCGAGGGACCTGTGGTAATCTTCCAGCTCGTTCACGCATTTCCGCAATGCAACGAACACCCGTGTGAGGTCGTACAATCGTTGGTCTTCTTGAGTGGACAATAGTGCCATCCACTTTAGATCGGTGAGCCTCCTGGATCCAGGAGTGCCTCATGATAATACCCGACTGAATGGATGGGTCACACTCACCATTTCCCAGCATAGTTTTCCCTTCGTAGATGACAATTGGGACTCGCGCCTCCCCTATCCGGACAAAGTAGCAGCCATCAGCGCAGATGCGATCGGTGTCTTCCTCTTGGGTAACTTCTCTGCCGAGGATGCCAGTGAGATGGAGCCAGCAAGTGGCGTTAAAAGTTGCCTCCGTCGTATGCAAGGTGGATAGCATGTAGGTGAAATTTTCCATGCGTACCAGGTCTGCAGTTGTTACTTGTGTGGAATCATCGTCGACCAGCTTCAGAAACTGTTGGAAGATGCGATGGAAGATGGTTATAGGAGGGGCGACTGTCAAAGGACCGTATGGAGCCTTCAGGCCGTCATAAATCGTTTGACCTTGATCCATTTGAACCTCGCGATAGCCAGACGATGTAGCCCCAACAGATGGGACATGGCCTTTAGTCCCAACTGTGTTTTTGTATTCTGCAGATATGTTAATGATGACACCAAGTCTCAAGAGAATATTGGAACGGGACGTACGAGTGAATTCCGGGAGCTCGGAGCCCTGATCCACATATGGCGTGACAGTTCCTGGAAGCGAGGTATGGGCATGGTTGGAACAATCACGAACTGCATGGAAAGACTCACTCGGCGCAAATACAACAACGTGGAGTTCATCTTCCGTTGGATCCCCGAACAGCGTTGAGATCTTGGCGGTAGGCCGCGTAAGTTTGACCATCTCCGTGCTTTCAAGGCCCCGGACCGAATCAGACAGGGTGGTGTCGATGGGTAGCGAAACCTTGACGAGCTGGATGGCGCTGACACATCACTATTTTGCAGTCGTGATTATAAAGCATTATCTGATATACCGTTGTCGGACCCAAGGCTGACTCAACGGCCAGGAAGATAATGGGAGATATCGGAGATAGGAAAGCTGCACCACTCAGTGGGCCCCGATACTCAGTCTGCTGGCTGTCGTGATTGCATCACCACGGCGCCGATGCAAACGTCCTCGGCAAGTCCCAGTGTTGATTGCTCTATTGTGCTACCGTGCAAGCCTGTGGGCTAGTTTAGATTCATAACCACCTCCTAAATAGGCATTGCTTGGAACAAACCTGTGTTGGCGGGGCCGCCGGGACAACTCACTCGGTGTCACCCTCTTTCGCAATGAATCGCATTCCGAAATCTAACGTGGCTTTACGGGCCAGTATTACCCAAGGGGCGACCACGATAGCGTCCGATGATTTCAACCCTACACGAGGGGGGTACCGTGGGACTGTCCTCGGGACGCCGGCAGGCCTTGCGGGGTTGAAATGTAATTAGATCAATAGGCTTATTTCACCAAATGGAATCTCAATGGGCACGGTGAAGCGAGGGACCTTGCGAGACATAGCATTTGGAAGAGGGTATATGTGTAAAGACTGGTGATAGTGGTACAGAGGATAGGAGAACTCGTTATCAGGTCGTAATCAGGCAGCACAGATCGATTACCATATTTGAAGTCCGATTGGGTCCGCAAGGCCTGCCGGCGTCCCGAGGACAGTCCCACGGTACCCCCCTCGTGTAGGGTTGAAATCATCGGACACTATCGTGGTCGCCCCTTGGTATTACCCCTAGTATGCGCGATGCTACACAGAATAGCTCCACCAAAAAAAAAAAAAAAAAAAAAAAAAAAAAAAAAAACTTGGCGCCTTTCGTTTGTATATATAAGCAAATATGGAAATTAGGGCGCTGTGCTCCAACGCTCCATGCCTAAGGTGGACTCCGCCTTTGGGATAGATCATCCCCCTTGCTAACAACCCTCATTATGGTTAACTACCAATGCTCCATACACCCAGGGAGAAAGGGATCCATCCTCTTCGCGCAATTTTGGGTTTCGGATTCTTGGAGTCAGAGTCGGAGGAGAGGCGTTCCACACAGAGAGGACTGGGGGAACCGTACATACACCCTCAGAGGAGAAAGTCGATTAGAAGGCCGCTGCATAATGCCGCTCCAAAAACAGAAGAGAACCATGACATTTTAACAGGGGTGGATTCCGGGGAGGGTCACAAACTCTCTAATGATAACAAGTACACCAGACCACGAAATCTGAGTGAGGAACGGATTAGTTTGGGTATACAGATTTAGAGTTCCTTGCACGATCAACAAGTAGGCGCCCACAAATGCTTGAGGTTATCAGATCCAAAGGAAGGGCACAATCAATGGAAGAGTTCCCCGCTGAGATCTCCGGAGATATGAGAGATATCAAATGCAGGGATATGCTGATAATATGATTATGATAGCAGACCAACTGTATATTCAATTAACCGAAAACGCTCCCCTGCCCACTTGGCCATATGCATGCTCCACGCCATATTGGCTGACATTTTAGGTAATTGTTGAGATTCCTCGCCTGTCCACTTTGCGGAGGTTAACTGAGCCATTAATGTGCAACTGGGTGTGTTGTGCGAGCTCAACAGTCTTGACCTTGTGCAGCTGCGAATTGAAGAATAAAAGACTGAGGTGAAATTCATTGATATGGCAACAATTACATGAAAGTGTACACAAAAGATTGGATATTATTGTACAATTTAAAGAGGAGCGCGAAAAGAAAGCTTTAGAATAATGGAGCTCTGCTGGGTGATCTCCGGATATCAGAGGGGCCTCACTGGTCACTGGTGGTCCTGGCTGGTGGCGCTCTCACCTTCAAGCTGTCAATCAGCAGTATGCGTAAATGCTGATAGAAACATCTTCCCACCAAACCTGTAGCCAAGTCGCAAGAGAGAGAGATACCACTTCCATTCCTTTCAATCCAGCAAGTCACCCAGCTACTTTATGATAATCCTCTCACTAGATTACCTTGATGAACGGCATGCACTATTCCGTATTATTACTTCAAGATCTCCGATGAGCGATGGAGCTTGGGTCAGTCAAATAAAGCTTTGATAACACTTGCAAAATTAACTGAGAATATGTATATTCTAGTACTTAAGATTATTTATTCATCATAACAGATGGTGATTCTACACTGATGCCTGGGTGAACGAACATGACTCGAATGCCAAAAACTAGTCCCCAGCCCCTGCTACATAAAAGATGACAGCCATGAAAAGTAAATGAACATACCAACAGTGTCATGCGCTGAGAAATCTAGATGAAGTGGGAAGGTCGTGAGGCAAGAATGAAGCAGGAGGGTGATTCTGCCCCCAGTTACATAGAAGAGGACAGTGGTGAAAAGAAAAATGGCCATACCAACAGCATCATGCTTTGAGACATCTAAATGAAGCAGGGAGGTCATAAGCCAAGCTTGTTAAGCAAATCAACAGGACGTACAAAAATTCTGGAACATACATAGCACTGGTGACTTGAACGTGGAAGTTGTGAAAGTAATTGCCAGCGAAGTCTAATGCGCCCCAATCAAGCAATATCAAAAAGTTGAAACAGCAGAAATTAGCTATTAAGCACCGGGATAATTTAGACGATGATGTACTATGTATAAGGCATTGAAAGAAACCAAGCCAACTTCTGCCTCGACGGTTCAAGGCGATTGGCCTTTTAATCGACCCAGAATTGTGACTGTGACTGTGGCTGTGGCTGTGACTGTGACTGTCGGGTCTGCGATGAGTCGGTGAGTATGAGTGACTCATGTACGGCCATCACTGACAATAACGACAATTGTTGGATGTTACGGCCCTTGAAACGTCATAAGGCCAGCCCAAGGTCGCGCAGAAGATATTGAAGCCTCACTGTTTGTAGTCAGCTTCGAAGCTTGCTGCTTGATCTTGCACTGAAAGAGGAACGAGGCAATGTCAGTAAACCTGTAATGCGACCCAATTAGCAACAATATACGCAGATATGGTAGAGAACCAACCAAGCGAGAGCAATCAACTGACACGGAAGAGGGAGGATCTGGACCCTTTGGCAGTGATGGTCAGCTGGTAATGCGCGTCCAGCTTGCAGTGCCGCAAGAATGTCATCATCTTCACAGCCCCCGCTCATACTACTTTCGAGGTAGTTAGCTGCATCGTCATGGCCGACACCTATGATTCCTACACATTGTGGTCAAGGACCACGTCGCCGATGAGATCGTGTTCTATCAGACCAGTGTCAGTCGGCACAAAGTGAGGATAGAAGAATGCGTTACCTGTCCAGCTCAGTAAAATCCACTGTGCAATCACTTTGTAGTCATTTGTCAGTCATCAAATCGAACGAGATGTGACACCCAAGGGCCAATTCTCGTTTAGACAGTCGTCTCTCAGTCGTTTTGTAGTCAACCATCTGTGTCAAAATGGCGAGATCGCACAAGAGTCAGCCTTTTGGAAATTTGACGTTTGAACCCTGGTTCCCGATATTGGGTCACTTTGGGGTCTCAATCGCTCCGAGACACGGCCCACTTGAATGTTTGACCTTGAGATCTCGGTGCGATGGAGAAGAACATCGAGGAAATCGTGTACAACGACTTGGATGATATCATGAGCTGCATTGTCGATCGCACATGGAGATCAGGAAGTCGGTGAGTGAGCAAGCCATGGGTTTTCTGAGAGCAAAAACATACCTAGAAGCGTGCTGAGGAACATTCGTTCGTTCTGCGTTGCGGCGGTTGTCTATGCGGCTTGATTTAACTTGGGCTTTGAATCCAGGTAGGTAGCAGTGGAGAGGGTGGAGCAAGCTCTGCACTCAGTGCACTGTACATGGCAGCTTGTCAGGAAGTGTCCCATCATCGATTTGCACTGGGCACTGTTAGTATATGCTCAGCAATGCGACTGGTTCGCTTACTGTTTTTGCAGGTTCATGGTGACGCGCACATGGCCTCGCGTGTGTTTTGTTGATGGTGGATGATCATTGTTCGGACGCTCAGACTGATAGTAGGATTCCATGATGAGATTGATATCCTTAGGGTCTCTGACAGATCCTTCAAACCGGCAGCAGCAGATCTTGAAGGCATAAGCAAATGAGCTTAAGCGAAACAGACGAGACTTACCCCTCTGGACTCGAGCTGCGAATCCTTAACTCCCAACCAACATGGACTCATTACCTCCCACTCCATGAAGAACAACTAGAAAGCACTTGTAACGCGTTGGCACAAAGGATGTGGGAAATGTTCGGGTTCCATACACCCATCGGGACGTGGGGTGCTAATACACTGTCAGCGCTATCACTTGAAACAAAATACTCGCACATACGTGTAAAGGTGGACGAACCGTCCGACATTGACACAGCAGGAAACCTAAGCCTGTTTCTTGTCCTTGAGCTTGGCAACAAGGTGAAATCATCCGTCGTGTCCAGGATAGTCAAGCTGATAGAAGCTGAGGGAGCCGTCTGGCTGCAGAACGTCGATGGATCCCTTGGTAACTAAGCTTGACTAGTAAAGGGAGCACAGAGATGCTTCAACCTTAGCCTTCGCGACTGACAGAGCCTGAGAGTCGTAAACGGAGAACCATGCTGGCTTCTGGTGGAGGATTCATGCCGACCTTTGGGGTCTTGTGGATGTCCATCAGAATGTTGTCGTTGTTGTCGAAGAAAGTTGTCGTACTAGTAATTGGACCAGATTCAAAGTCGGAGCTGGTGTGGCATCGAAGCCGGCCCCTTCATTCAATGGTTGACGTCATTCCCACGTCGTTGACATATGGATTCTGTTTGGGGATCATGGAATGGTCGTTGCTTGCCAGTGGATGTGATGAAACACCCTTGCTGGGAGATGATTCTACTGGTACATCAGAATATAGCCGGAGCGAGGTCTTGCGTTTGAAGGTGCTTTTGGGACCATAGGCACCTTGTCGAAGTTCCCCAGAATGGTAGCCATAAAATCCCTCCTGTTCTGCGGACAGCTTGTCACAGTTCCAACTTCTGGACTAAAAATACATAGGGATAGACTCTAATATACATGAATATTGTTGCTACAATTCCACTGCCAAGTCCGAATTGAAGATGAAAATAACACCAAAGAAAAGTCCAACAGTAAAGTATGATGGTCTGACATGGCCAGCTAATAGTCCATGAGTATAAAGAAGAAATATTTGTGATGTATGTTCAAGATACAAGTGCCGAGCGCAGCAAGCTACTAGAGAGCTCGGGGGGGGGGGGGGGGTCGTCGTCGTCATCGTCCAATGTATCGGGAACATGGTATGTCTTTTGTCGTTTGCACGGTAGTTCCAGCTGATCATCCTCGTGCATGACAGTGTGTGGGTCCTGAGCAATCGTGACCTTTTCTTGTTTAATGATAGCCAAATCTTCATCCAATTGTTCCTCCTTCAAGCTAACAGCGAGCCCTTTCCCTACAATGACCTTTTCATCCTGGGCGATTATTTCTTGATGATCATCAAGCCCTTCATAAGTTTCCATCGTGCCCTCCATGACTTCTGTCTGTTCCCCCTCCTCTACAACATTTCCACATTGGTGTTGGTAGGGAAACAAGTATCGTGGCATCATGCGCTTGCATCGGAGACATTGGACGAAGACATCCCAAAACCTCTCCTCTGACAAGCCCTTAATCGCAAGCTCCTGTATATCTTCCATAGCCTCAGTCAAATAGTCAGGATCTTCTTTCCTGAGACCTGTGAGTTCTATCATCAGCAATAGGAAGATACAATATCTGAAATGCACTCATGACTTCTTAAGCCCCTCAGACTAAAGTCCTCCCCGACAAGGACCTGACGCAACCCATAAAGAGAGGGCTCGCATTGTTCTTCGATGGCAATCAGCGTGTCGAGGTGCAGAGCCTTTGCTGTAATTGTATATATTGTCATGAAGGCAGAACTTTCAAAGAAACCGGAAGCACAGACTGCATTTGGGGTAGGATTCACTGAAAAGCAATGGCACAGAGAACAGAAGCTCCAATGGGACTGAGGAAGGAATGATGAATTTATTAGCCTTAGGTGTAGCTAAAATCCCCAAGGAATACTACCCACCATAATAGCCACATCTTTGCTTTGCACATTCGAAGGCATATTGGCCGTTGAAATGTCGCTTGAGACCGTTGATATGTTCGACAAGCCCAATAACGGATTCTGAATAGTTTGTTCCATTGAGATAGGTGCATAAGCAGCTGGGAAGACGGAAGTTGTGGTAAAGGCACTGCTTGCAGAGCTCATCTGGCGGAACTCGGGCTCCAACGGTCCCTTTCAAAGGCCTACACCGGAAGCGATATCACTGTTAGCTCAACTCCCACTTCCAAGATAGCGCAGCCACTTACCATCGCCATATTCCGAGGTTATAGACCTTTGAATCGTATCGATATACGCATCGTGGCCCGGTTCTTGTTTGGTCAATTGCCATGCCCATGACAAGTTTCAGCAAAGAGGGAATTCGCCCCTCCCTGATGCTTCGGGGCGGACAATATCGTGTGGTCATTATTATTAGGGAAGCACGAATGGCGAGTGTAGGCAAGAGGAAGAAGCGGATGTTTGTAGGGTGATACTGAGTCTTCAGGTGTTCGTTTCCTTGTCCTTAAATAATAATCAAGGCTTGGACTGCCAGTGGTATGTCATCTCGGCAATATTGTTGGACAAATCATCATCCGAATGGTTGGCTCCTCTGGTCACTGGCACAGAAGTCCGAATCTAACGTTGAACGAATCGACACTGGTTCAAACTTGAAAAGTCACTGAATCACTCACCGGTTTGCTGACTCACTGGCTGGTGCAGTCTGGACTCTGAAGTTGGTGCACTCAGGCTGTCACCCGTGACAGTGTTCAAGTTCAATTTCGGAGACCTGATCATTATCACTACTACTACTGAATCAGGTTGACCACGTGGTGCGTCACTGCCACATAAGCGCCTGAGTACAAGGGGCTATCATCGACATTGCGACTGGCGATCATTCCCCGTTAGGTGCATAGTATGCACCAGCCATGTTTTATCACCTGTGCACTGCTGCATCGATGTAAAGATCAAGGTCCCAGGACCTGACTATGCACTGGTGAGCATTGGAAGGGGAATGGCTGGACTCTGGAGAGCAAAGCTTAGGCCAACATTATGCAATGTTCTGTGAGTCTAAGCTGTTGGAGCTTCTGAGTGTTTCAAGATGCTAATTGGAGATGCTCCGTAGTACTGCTGGTAGGGGTTCAAGGTTGAAAACGGCGGAGCAGTCGGGAGTACTAACTTGAAGTAGTCATATTGAATTGCAAAGAGCATCGGTGCATGCGTGGATCTGTGGATGTGTGCCTCATTGGGGATGTCTAAAGCGAGTCTGCTTGCAATGAGCGACCCACTCGATCAACCGCCATACCATGATCACCATGATCCCCCAGTATGGCTGTTCTATAATCCCTTATACCAGTGTTAATTTGTTAGTGCGTACGTGTCGGCTTGGCATCGGTGCTAAAGAATGAATGCCGATCTAAGCTATTGAGCTTGCACACTGAGCTTGTCACTTGCCAGTGGGGGCCCAGCTCATGGGGTCCATCCTTGGAAGGCACAATAGTCACTCATATTGGAAGGGGGAAATTAGAATACTGAATTTGGTAGTAGAGTGAGCTGATATACATGCTACTAGACTCCGAGAGGTCGTCAACAGAGTACTCAGTAAGAACCCCTGACAGCGAATAAAGTATACAAAAGTGAAAGAGAAAAGAAGAAGATGGACGTTAAAATAGCGAGTCAAAATGTGATCATGGCCAAACAAGTGAGGAAGCAGCAAGTGATACAGACTGTGAGGATGAGATTGCAAAGACCATGACAAAGGCTGCACAACGATGGATCCTGGGAGTGGCCCACAGCCGAAACCTAGCAATAATCCTGCCAATACGTAGGGCATAATTTGTAAATAAGTTCAGTTTGCTCGGTCAGGACAACTCAATGAACTCCAGAAGATCAACGAGCTCAAATTTGACAGACGGAGACAGTTCTGCAAATCCGAATCTGTCACGGTCATCGTTGGTCTGCAAGTCAAATGAGATGAGAGCAAGATTCACTGCCCAGGAGCTCCATACCTTTCTTCGTATTAGATCCCAGTAATCTTTGCCTTCACGGCTTCCTGACCGTTTACAGCAGTGGCAGTCGCCATGGCAATCAAGTCCTTCACTACTGTGCTCGAGGGATTGGATTGGTGGAAACAGCCACTGACAAGGCAATGGATTGCAGTTGTTGAGGGAAGGTTGAAGATCGCAACAACCTAAGGTTGGAGTGGAACGACTACAACAAATGGACATTTTCGATTAACTTCCGACTGCTTGGTTGAACAACATTCAACGTGATCCTGCCGTTTTTGAGTCAACTGCAGTGTGACTTTTCGGGGGTTGTAATGTGGATCTCCGAGTCGTACGCATCCGGACAACTGTCCAAATTGAATGTTCCATCCAGAGATCTATCATTGTCGCATTGGCTGGTGGCCAAGATGGATAGGGGTCGCGGCAGAATGGACAGGTGTGGAAGAACTCCGAGTCGCCCATCACCGTTGGTTCAAATGTTCAACGTTCAAGGACGGATCACATCCAGAAGCGGCAGTCGCACAGCCTAGCCACCCTGATCAAAAACAAGTGACCTTGAACAGCCTTGAACACCCGGAATTCCAAATTCGTACTAATTACCCACTGACTTGGACTCCCCCAAGACTCCCCTCTAGCGGGTGACTGTTCGTTGAGGTAACCACTGAGAAGTTTCGTGGCTTCAAGAACTTACCAATTCCTCCAAAGTGTAATTTCCCTGCACCAACTTGGACATGGCGATATTCTAACGCCAAATAGTACTACTGGCTCCCCTTGGAGACATTGAACCAATTTGATGGGCAGACTCGGGCTGTGACCCGCTGGCACTATTCGGATGAATCCTCCCTCAAATCCCTATAGAGGCATGGTCGCCCAAAGGCTATGACCACTGGTTGACTCAGAATGGCTCGAGGCCGGGTTGATCGTTTGCTAAGTTTCTGACAGCAATAGCACCGACAGCATACTACAGACATTCATGTTAGCACAGTGACGGTACAGACTGAGAGTTTATGATGTCAATCCTGCCAAGGCGGGATCTGGAGAGATTTGTCCAGGACTTTGGGAGTAAACTTGGAATATCGAATTGATGGACAAGTCGAGCCAGTGCTAAGCGGTTCCGAGATAGAAAATCAGGGTTGAGCGACTTAGTACTAACCAATGAACTTCAATTCCCAAAATATCAAGAAGATGGGACTTCGATCTGGAGTTTGTCTGTGAGTCCTTCCTCCGGCAACGGCCAGTGAGACCAAGTAAAGGGGCTAGTAGTAGTCCGGCCGCTTGCCCTCAAGTTGGAGTTGTATAAAAGGATCGCCAGTTTTCCTTGAATTCCCTAGTATCCAACTCCCCCACTAGTACACCTGTTTCCTACACCTCTCTCTACCCAATTTGCATCCATTAACGTTATGCCAGGGGATTCGAACTTATACACTCTGGCGACGGCGGCGGGCGCGGCGGAACCCCAGCAGCAGCATGTTGCGGGTGGTGCTTCCACCGCTCTAGCCAAGCGCATTGACCTCATCGAGTCAGTCCTTGGGCACCGTGTAAGAGACGACAATGATGACCTCCTCTGCTACGGACCCAGGAAAAGACCGTGAGTCGGATTGCCCTGACAATGTTTCATCTGTTGCTCATCTGACGTCTTCAATTGGCATATCCTGTTGCCAGGATGCGCACAGATCCTTTAACCAAGGCCGGAAGGCACTTCATGAGAACAGTCTGGGCGTTTTGTCAGGTTAGAGGCTTGCTGGAAGAGGGGATCGCCTGCTCCATGCAGATCAAAGCCAGATTGATCACGTTGGATATACTTTCGCCAAAGTAATTCAGTTCTTGCTATGGTAAATGAGTTCGAGAATGTTTACTTACCTCTCCCACCCCAGGCAGAAAAGGGAATATGAGATATATCAGAGGATGATGTACGCTATGCCAAAGCTTGAGGAGAGGCTCTGCCTGGGCTCTGATGACGATCTGGGGCATACTGCAGACCTGGTAAGCAATGATTAATGAACCGGTGCATCGTGGAAACTCACCCAATTGCTGAATGGTAATGTCAGATTAACAAGGGTATTTCAAGGGCATGAGCCGACAACACCAAAATGTTGAAGGGTGTTGTTGTTGACTGGCTGGTTCCATCTGGAGCCTCAGCAACGCCGCAACTCAGCCGACACTCAAAGGCGAACCATGGATTTTATCACTATTGGACTGGCAAACTGCTTTGCCCAGTTGGACTAGATTGGGAAGATCCCAAGTATGTTCATTAGCCCCTTTGTCACATGGGGTGAATCTAATGCTAAGTGTCTTGCCTCATCCAGAATTCAGGAGGAGTTGCGGTCAGGAACGACGATAGTCTCCGGGGAGTATTGGCCCGCTTTCATTTACAAAGATTATACGTGCGATGAAAACAACATTTGGAAAGGGTTATTTCAAAGTGATATATTGGTTAAGGTAGTATGCACCATTGTCTCACTTGGAAGTGTTATGGACCAATGCAACTGATCAACTTGGCTGTTCCAGGCGTTCAGGCATATCTTCACATCGCCAAGTTCTGTTTACGAGCAAAAAGCAACGAAATCGTGCAACGCCGTCATACATAACATGACTAGTGTTACTATCCCATTGCTCGCCTACATTGCTACCCAGGTCAGTTTGCCAGAGACAGCTTCAAATTGAAGTGGACATGAACTGACGAGTATGTGCTGCCTCTAGCTCTGATTTTCATTATCTTCATCGACAGTGTTCTCGCAAAATGATGTGGCTACAGACTCAGAGACATTTTATAACTTGATAATCAGCCTCCTCAACAACCCGGATGAGAAGAACGATGTGGATGCACTGTTAAATTGGTGGAATGGGTAAGGGTTAACCCGGGTACGCCCTGTGCCATGGTTGCTTACAACATTGTATAGGACAATATTCCCTACAAGCCACCCCAATGCAGTTCCCGAAGGATGGCCCTCAGGGATCCCCAAGTTCCCATCTGTCATCATGCGCCTCAAGGAACAACGGAAGGCACTAGCTCAACTGACCCAGAACCAACAACCTAGGGCCATAACGCACACTGTCTAGGCTTGTATAGGTTCGATTGCACACAGACACTGACCTTTCCCCCAGCCCAAGCTCACGGACTTGAATCATGATGACCACGGACCTTGGATTAATCACATCTAGGATGTATCATAGTACCCATAAGATCGTATCGTACACCCATTGCATGTCAACACAGCCCGATATTAATAACCTCAGAATTCATAATCGGAAAACACTGTCGGTGCTGGCCCC
The DNA here is from genome assembly GCA_004369085.1 of Coprinopsis marcescibilis. Classification (NCBI taxonomy): domain Eukaryota; kingdom Fungi; phylum Basidiomycota; class Agaricomycetes; order Agaricales; family Psathyrellaceae; genus Coprinopsis; species Coprinopsis marcescibilis. The sequence continues at coordinate 181,048 of ML210186.1, forward strand.
ATAACTTGGGCGAGACTTCAAGTTGATATGATCATGATCACAGATCTCTTGAATTTGCCTCTCCAGCCAAAAGGTCTGAAAAACTGGCAACAGTTACAGCTTATTTAGGGGTATAATTTGAAGACAAGGGGTACCTCCGTACTGGTTATCACGCAAATGATGCTTGTATAAGCCATAATGGCACAATTGAATATCCTGGGGAGATCTGGAATAATACAACTGGGCAGCAGTTCTTCCACTGGCCAGAGTCCAAGTCGGCGACCACACCTGCAGGTGAAAGAGAGAATGGATCCGAGTCTGCAAAGGATCGAGCCAGACTGGAATTACAAGTGCATGATTAGCAAGGTATACAAGGGGCAAAACTACATGATAATGAACTACTATCTACGACTACATACTGTCCGGATTGAATTAAAAGGGAAGTAAAGTGATATGTCCGTGTGAAGAAAAAAAAGGGAAAACCCTTACGAGAGATTGACAAAGGAGCGGAGTGGAATGTCTAGATAGCCGACGGTTAGTCCGAGACTGACAAACACATCATAAAAAACCCACCTGCTGTCAAGCAACGCTCTACCAAGATGGAAAGAGCAAGAGTTCGGTGCGCTCGGGAGAGAATAGAATGTAGTCCTATGATGTGGTCACTGGTAAGGTCCACTCTTGCCTGAAGCTTTTCCTCCTCCGGAAGCGTTTGAGCCCCTTGAAGACGCTGCTGCTTGAATGTGTCGAGTTTGTATCGAGCGTCCTCACAATCTGAAACAAGGACGTTAATCAGATCGATTTCATGCATGTGCGTTGGAGGAGTGTTTGGGCGCGAAAGCTCCAAGTGGATGTCCTCTGGGTCTAGGTCGTCAGCAAAGCACCCCAATTCTGGGTCGATGTCGCGGTGATCCAGTGATGGGGGAAGTGGAGACAGGGAGGAAGTGCGTTCACGCAAAGACGATGGACCTGTGATTGCATTGGACCCCTCCCTGGTGAAGTTGTCAAGTTCCTCAGCTTCTATCCAAGTGATGGAGTTGAGTGAGGAAGAGGAATCACAGGAGGACGGATTCGGGGTCGGGAACTTGGTAACAGGTCAGGAATGAAGACAATAGGAACTACAACGGCAGACTGACAATTTCAATAGAGGTCATTGTGATTGACGATGATGATGTACCAGGATGATACAAAGATGGGTGGAGAGGGGCAGAATCGCCAGACTTGAAGGGAACCTCGAGAACTGGAGGTTTCGTGGGATTGGGGCGAGGAGTCGCATGTTTGGGGCGGCGACCAAGCTTGGCAATCAATGGGCGAGGACTAGAAGGCTTTGAATTGCTATTGTCCAAGGGTCTAAGCTTTGCCTTAGAGCCAGAGAAGTGGAGCATTCGAGATTGTTGAGGCATATTGGGTGAGAGACATGCGGGGTAGAGAGTGTGCCCACCTCCCTAATATCCAGACTATTCGCTATATTTCAGTGGGTTGGCAGGACGACTCATCTTAGACTGATGTGACTGCTGTCACACTGTGGGCAGAGTCACGATACCGAGTGTCACACTGAGGCAATGATCAATAGTGTTTTTTTGCCCACTGCTGATCATAATGACCGGCATTATTCTCCCTGCCAGTGAATCGTTGTTCAACGGTCACTGCCCTTCTCACTATTAAACACTGAACATTGAACACTTGAAATCACAAACGAAACTCAAGCAAGAACGCCCCGTGTCAAAGGAAGTTGAAGTTGAATAACAAAATGGTGAAGTCGGGCGAGCCAAATGCTCCTTGTTCTGTCAGTACGTGATCCTGCTTCTTTTGACTCATTGACAGCCACAAAACGTACATGGACATAGGGCAGCCATGCCTAGTCCAGATTAGAATAAACGGCTGGACTTCGGCCAGCCCAATTTCGCCCAAATTTCCAGATTAGTGCAAGGACAAATAAGTTTGGCTTTTTTCCTCAGAATTTCCTGCCAATATTTCCACCTAGTAGTCCATGGACTTGTTTGTCCACCTGACAATCACTGATGACCTTTGTCTCGAGCAATCTCCCCAACTTGAGATGCAATGCCCCCCAAATCATCATGATGCTTAAATAGGGACAGTGAGGAATTGATGGCTCCCACAGCCCACCATTCCTCCTGGTTCTCCTGTTGCCATCATCATGGAAGGATTCGAACGCTCAGGCTTCTTTGTGAATCTCAACGAAGCTGGCCTGTGCTCTCTGCGCGAAGACATTCGAAATTCAACGGTTGCTACGTACCAAGCACCAAAGGTAATGTGCAATCTCTTTTCTCTTTACCATCGGCTCACAAGTTTACACTATATAGTGTCATGATTTCGTTCGACGCCAGCAAAGCTACAGCCTCCCTGGTCTGATTTTACGCCCATCGATCACAGACCTTTCCTTTGACAGTGCGGTTAGTACTCAGCAAGCTCAAGCTTTGTGACCCTTGATCTATGGCGCAGGCCCGGCCGTCCATCCTCCGCCTGAGTACACAAGGGCTCGCTCGACCTTTCCGAATGCCACGTCGGCAGCTGTGACCTCCAATGAGAATGCCCCTCCCTACAGCCCTTCCGCCGACTCTGCACAGGTTGCTTCACATCCCGAAAAACGTAAGTAGCTTGTCAGGTTGCAAGCCAATTTTCATGACTCGACCGTTTTGCAGCACCTTGTGAAGTTGAAACAAGGCCCTTGGTAAGGTCTTTCTCAATGTTTCTTTCGTCGTGTACTCACCTTACCCCAAGGTGACGAATCCCGAAGCACTGAATGCTCACTGGAATGCTGTGAGTGGTGTCATGAGTTTCCATGCACTGGCAGTACCCGCTTCAATCTTCGTTAATATGTTTATAGGCTGAGGATGGACATGGCGAAGAAGAGGGTTGACTTCGAGGTCCTCTAGGAGTTTTTAGAAGGCCGCCCAAGGCTAAGCCCTTGACCGTGAGGAACAGCGATCCATCTCCGACTTGGAACATGGATGATGATGGTGGGGAGGTGACACGTCCGAGCCAAATCAACCGTACGGTTTCTGCTTTCAGACGAGGTTGTAGCGGACTCATCTCCACCTTTACACGCAAGGATCGTGAGGAATGCGTTCAGGCAGCCCAGCCATTTGGGCCAGGACAACTGTTGGTCACCTCCTGTTCCTCTCCCAGTCTGAGTCCACCAGGGCCAGGATTGACCCCCACCGTGCCATCCTCGCTCATGCCCGGACCGATCCTAGCCTCTTCCAATGCTGGACCCCCTGCCATTCAACCATTGCCCACAATCTCTGAAGCTCCACTGGTCGTGAATCCTGCTGCTGGACCCCCTCTTGTCGCTCCTTCTTTTCCTGGAGCTGTCTTTCCCTTTGCTGGTCAACCGGGCCCATCTGGTGATCCTACGCTTATCAGACCACCCACGACTTCCTCCTCAGGTGTCAACGGCACTGTTGTTCATCATGCTGACGTCTTGCTGACGTGACCTGATCTGCATAACGCTTACCACATCGTCGAATGCGGTGATAACATGAAGCTTGTCGTTCTTGACTCAAATGGATGCCGCTGCTGCCTAGCAGTGGACCTCCCCGGGGATACCTAGTGGCCATCTCAACAACCCAGGAGACCATCCGGTTTCCTATGCATTATGTTCAGTATGTGTTGTATGTATGCCATGCCCTGTCGTTACTTCATCCTTCTTTCTCCCATTGCCCTTCATTCTTTCCCCATACCACTCTTTCGTCATTCCCTTCTTTTCGCACTGCACATTTCATAACATCTTCTATCATGTCTGTGGCCACCTCTTTTGTCCATATATCCTGCTATCCATCCCCATCCGGCAATCAAGACTCAGATCACTGTCATTGCTTCAAGCTGATCTGCCACATTCGCCCTGCACACAGAGCCTGTCACCTAGCCTCAAGATCTTCACTTATGGACGCTTCATGTCTCCACTCTTCAAGTTCAAGGACACTTCATGACCCTCCCCACTTCAAGTTCAAGGACTTTTCGTGATTCTCCTCTCCAAGTTCAAGGACTTACCATCTTGTACCAATTGACCGTTCACCCACCGACCACGGCCACCAATGATGCAAGTTGAAGTTTTCGTCAAGCTACCGATTTCTTCTCTTCTTGCCCCCGTCCCACCTGTTTTGTATTGTTTGCTTTTCCCTATACGTATATTACACTTCATTCTTACCATGTCCCCGCTATTCACTCCGTCTCATTTGCTCAGTATCACAGTTAACCAGTAGCTTAAGTAGTATAGCCACGTATGATAGTGAACAATGACAATTAGTTTTGGGGCGATTGTCCCGCTTCGTCTTGAATTGAACAGTCATTTCACTTGCAGAAGTCAAGATGAGGGCCTCAGAGTTAAAATCTCTGGCTGTTCTTCTTGATGTTCTCACTACTAATTCCTGGGTCGACATCGTGTAACAAAGGTGAAACTATTTCTACCATGGTCGCTGTTCCCTGCCAAGTCAGCAGGGTGCCACCGTTCGGGTGGATACAGGGTGGATACCCCAAAAGGTCGTCCAAGCCCAAGGAGTTGAAGAGGGTCCGACTGCGATGGACTTGGAATCGTCCCAAACCAAGACAGCGATCTTCCAGCACTGGCGGGGTCAGCAGCACCTCGTATAACGAGCCAGAGTTCTGTGAATGGTACATTGGAATTGCCCCTCGGAAATACTCATTATCATGATACTCCGTTCAAGTTGGAACTACTATGTAGCAGTACTACTAGTTGCAGGCCAGTCTGATTACCATCACCTCCAAACCTCGGACTTTAAGTTCCAGAACCTGTCATTGCCCCACCGCTTCCGAGTCCGTCGACCACTGGAATTCACTGCCATCAACTAAGTACTAAAGTTGTGCCTGAGGCTCCCCTGTCTGAGTCCCTCGGCCCTGAATGCTGAGTTTGGCTCATGCTGCAATCTACTACTATCGACGAGTGGGGTTGAATTTGCCTCTTGGACTCGTATGTAGCCATTTCAAGTCGAGTTAGTATTGTTGCAGTACTTCAAGGCAAGGTGGCAATAGAAGTGTCGGGAAGCGATGGCAGTGCCAGCAAGCCGAAGTATACCATTGTGATAATCATCGTGATGAAGTGCATTTACTCACCAACAGACCCCAATGCGTCCGAGTCCTATAAAGGAGATCCTTCACCAGCATTAGAACACCGGACACGCATTGCCTACCACTAGGTATCCCATCTCATCTGGTTCGACCTTGGCTCCCTCTCGCAGTTCGCCATGCCCAAAGCACAATCTGAATCCGTCTGCTTCTCAGAGGTCAGATCAGCAAGGAGGAAATCTCCTCGAAGGCATTCTAGCACCACACTCGGGAAGGAGAACTACGCAGGTGATCGTTGAGGCACTGGGAAATCCCTCCTCGACTGCAACCCCTGCGCACCCAAGCCCACGGTCAGGGCTTTTAGTGCCTCGCGTTGGAGGTCGAACATACTGCAATCCGTTGGGAGTAACAACAGAGGTCAATCCCGTTGCTTCTGTTCAGCATTGACAATCATAATTAATGTTCTAACCTCTCATTCTTCTATCTTTTTAGCATGCATGCTCCAGCCAAAAAAACATGCTCGATGTCTGTTGAACATGACCCGGAAAACTGCCATCATGGTCCAAGATGGAACGTCCCCAGCTTCCCCAAAGGGCAAGCAAGACCTTTCTCTGCCACGCTTTCCTGCCGTGGCGACTCCGCTCCCCCCAACTTCGCCTTTCTTACATCCATTTCCACCAACGGTTCAGACCCCTTCACCCTCCACTCCTCCCAGCAATGTTCAGGGCAAGGATCTCCTTGAGATCGAATTCACAAAGCTTGAGACTATCGTCAAAACCCTTGAAGATCTCGCCGAGGAGTTCATTGTGCATGTTGGCGAGGCGCAACAGGAGTTCAAAGCTCTGAAAGGGGCGCTCCAGGCTGCCGAAGAGTTATTTGCACAGTTGGATGCATCAGCAACCAATTCTGATGCTATCCGAGTCGTACCTGGCGATCCCCCCGCCAGTGAGCCACATGCTTGCAGTGGTCAACAGTCAAGTTACAGCTCCGACAACCATGACAGCACTCCTTCCGAGTCAGCCTGGGTTGACGACATGAGCGATGCCGATTGGAGGGAGCATTTCGGAGGCCTTTCCCGAGACTACGTCACTGGTGGTGCTTTTTTGCAGTGGGAATCCTGGTGTGGCTAGCATCAAGGCACCTGACGACGGGCGAGTCTTCATTATGGACATTCTTTACTACTAACATTGCAATTTGGGTAGTAGTTATTAGGTACTTACTATCATGATCACGACCTGGACATTTTACCACATTTCACACAAGGACATTGCTATTTATTTATATATATATCTGGACTCTTTGAGCACTCGTTCAAGTTCGTACATTATCATTACTGGTAGATAATATATACCACCATGGACATCTTATGTAGTAGGAATAGCGCAGCAATTTTGGGTCTCTTCTGTGGAAACGGCGAAGGTGAACTTACCGTTGGATGGGGGGTCAAGTAGTACTTTATAATAGTAGCAAGTTAGGTAGTCATACAAGTTGTAGCCACTGCCAGGATGATTTGTTGCACGTACTGGCATTCATGTTTAAGTTGTTTACTCATGATCAGATCCAGGCCAAAAGTTGCTGAATTTGAGACGACTCAAAAATAGTCCGAGGCTTGAATACCGATGATGGACAAAGGATCAGATTCAGAGCCCAGCCAATTGCCAGCCAACTTGAAGCTTGAAGAATGGCGACATCATCATGATCAGCCAGTGATGATCACTGCCATGAGGCCTGACGGCGGTGGTGACCCCTTCGACCACTATGGTTGTGACCGTGACCGGACGCGTTGCTACTAGTACTCCCTCAGTTTTTGAACGTCAGGTTCCAAGTCCGAGTGCTTCCGAGTCATCCGAGGACTCAGGCTCGGTCACTGCCCACACCAACCTTCAAGTTGTCCCCAGAGACAACTATTCAGCACTCAGCACTCACTGGCAACTGCCAAAAGCTTGCATGTCGACTACCACCAGCACTACAGGGGTCATGGGCCCAACTCCAGCTTCTTTCAACTCCGCTCATACCTGCGTCTGCGGGAAGGCGTTTAGAATCAACGCTTCATTGTCACGACACAAGAAAAAGTGTAACAAAAGCGGGGAAGCAACATGTGGACTGCTTGCCCAAGCCAAGACCTACTGGCTCGAGAAATCGGGCTCTACTCGAAGACAACGGGATGGGGTAGCTGACTCAGAGGCTTCAAATCATATTGTCTCGACTAGTGGTAGCACTGCTGTGACCATGACCGTGGTCGGCGCGATTTCCACCAGTACATTTTTGCCAGTGGTTGGAGTGGTTGGCATAGACCACAACCAACGATTTGGTCAACCGCTTGTGTCACAGCCAGCCTTAATAAACCCTCCTCCGACCCTTGTCCACAATTCTCAGCCAACGATGACGATCCCAGTGGCCAACCCTTCTGAAAGCCCCACTGCCAGTGGAATTCAGACAGCGGTAAGGTCCATCATTTCTAAACAGTTCAATTGGTGTTAATTGACTTGCTGTACAGTCCGTTCAAAGTTGGCAGGCCACTCCTAGTAGTACTGTCAGTAAAGCACAAGCTGAAGCAACTGCTCGCTGGTGGGCTCTGCATGTTCCCAGGACTCCCGGCCTGCCTCTTCATCCCCCATCTTCCAGTCATCCCCCCAGCTACGACTGCAGTCCCAGTCCCAGGGGTCTGCCTGAGCCAAATCACACAGCCCATGGTCACCCCCAATCAACCCAATATCATCCCAATATTTTGCTACAAGGCTCTGTGACAGTCAGTGCAATATCCCAGCCAGAAACACAGGCCACCGTTGGCTCGAATCGAGGTTTGTCGCTCTGTGAAGTCAATTCTGGGTGTCTCTGATCAGTGTCTCTTTCAGTCTATGATATCTCTCCCGCTGTAGCGGGAACCAGCACCCCGCAAACAACTTTGTCACCGAATGGTCATAAGTACATCGATAGTCAGCCCGACCAATTTGGCCTTTGGCGACAATACTATTGTCATGAATTGCCAACACACGATCCCCATCTCCACGTTTCCCCACTGGACGTATATGACTGTAAAAGCCAATCCAGAAACGATGAATTATTCATCCCCGATCTCGATTCCTCCACCGCCAACCACAGCCAAAGGTCTTCGACCGGCACAATTATCAACGAAGATCCACATAACGACAGCCTTGGATCCACCCAGCGTCCCTTCGGTCCTTTTCAGAACGAATCCTCATTCAATCTGAGCGATTGGTACTGGAATCAAGGAACCAGGAGATCATTTGCCAACGTTGGTGCTTTGCGAGCACTGATTACGGCTGATGGATTCTCCCCTGACGACATCGATAAAACCAATTGGAAGAAGATGGATCAACATCTGGGTGCCAACAGGGAGGAGCTGGGTGCAAGCAAAGGCGAGTGGATTGAGGATGACGGATGGAACAGTACTCCTGTGATGATCAATATCCCATTCCATAATCGGACGAAAACTGTTACGACGCAAGGCGAATGATACGCCTTAGTCGCCAAATGATAGTTGACGATAAGTTCAAGACGAGAGATCGTCGAGATAAGTGAGTTTGAACGAGTGAGTCGAGACGAACGAACGTCAGGACAATAGAGCTTTCGAGATGTTCGAGTGAGACGATCCGTCGACGAGAAGACTAACAAAAGTCTTATTCGAAAACTATCGAGTGAACAAAGTAAGAACGAGATCGAAACTAAAGTACAACTACCAACTATGGTAAGTTTAAATATCCTATTCTTTATCTCTTATCGATGTTATCGATAAGTTCCATCCGTTATCTTTCTATAAATAAGAAAAACTACTACGTCATATCCACGTGTCCGTTATCTCTCTAATAATATCCCCAAGCTCTGGTTTGACAGTTAGGGGTATCAATAGACTCATTATCAAACATACCGAACTTCCGAAAATATTCCATTTGTATCTCCAAATAATCTTCATCTGTCAATTCCCGTTCGTCGTCATGTTCCACCGTTGGGAGCGGTGTAACAAAAACACCAGGAGTGGCACGGATAAAGGCAGGGACTCTTTGACATCGCAGGATTCTTGACATCCTCAGAGAAAGAGTATCTGATCCTGATCAGGATCGTCTCTTTCACTATGAGCCCTACAAATTGATCTGGAAGCCTTCAGACGATGCTCCAGAGGTTCGAGTTTACTCTGAGCTGTACAACTCAGATGCGTTTCTTTGAGCCCACTGGGAGCTTCAGGATGGACCTGGAGAGCCTGGATGCGACCTTCCTTGGGTTCTTGTTGGTTTGATGTTCTGGTCTGACCAAACACATCTCACTTCCTTTGGAAACTCCAAGGTCTGGCCTCTATACATGTTCTTCAGGAATGAATCGAAATATTGGCAAAGCGAGTCCTCTTGTCGTCTAGGAAGCCATGTCGCATACTTCAAATCGGTAAGCAATTGCCCAAATCAGCCTGAATAGTGCTGATTGTTCATCTCATAGCTGCCAGAACACCTCAAAGATTTCATCACAGAAAGATCTGGTGGCCCGATGCCAGACAAACTAAAAACCTACCTTGTTCGAGAATTCTTTCACGCACAATGGTCGATTATCCTCAACGACAAGCTCATCAAAGCTATGGTTCACGGGATCGTTTTTCTTTGCTCTGATGGAAAGAAGCGGCGGTTCTACCTTCAAATATTCACATATTCAGCTGATTTTCCAGAAAAGTGAGCCTTGGAATCGCCTTGCATACTTTGATACTCACCATAATTCACAGGCTGTTGATCGCAGCTCTACGAAGAGGGAAGTGTCCCTGTCCACGGTGCAAGACACCCCTTTCCAAATTCCATGCCATGGGGAAAACTGAAGACATTGTAGCAAGGGAGCAGAATTGACGAGTATACGATGAGGAGAATCTCAAGAGTGTTGAGTCCGCAAGGAAGGCAATTGCTGGGGGAGCAGCACCATATGGAAAAGCAGTTGAAACCATTCTCGAGCCGTATCACCTGTACCCTGTGCTTGTATGTGCATCCGATTATATAATCACGCTCATCGCTTATTCAAATCTTTCCCGATTATAGAATCCACTCGCTTCAAAGCTCCGCCTCCCAAATCGCTTCCCAAAATTCAATCTGTTTTCACTTCTTGTTGTGGACCTGCTCCATGAGTTTGAGATTGGAGTATGGAAATCAACGTTTACTCACTTGATTAGAATCTTGACCGCACTTGGCCAAGGATTAGTGGATGAATTGGATCGTCAGTCAGCAACTACCGTGACTGCTCTTTCCCCCCCACAATCTAACCTCTTGGCAGATACCGTCTGGTTCCAACATTCTGTCGAGCTATACGGAAATTCTCATCAAATACTTCCCACATGGTACGAAAGGCAGCGAGGGACTACGAAGATGTGTTACAGGTAATGGTCTCTTTTCTTTCTTAAGTTCCACGCTCACAAGATGGCAGTGTGCAATTGCCGTGTTCGAATCCCTTGTTCCTGCCCCACACAACGACATCATCATCAAGCTTTTGTTCCTATGCTGCCAATGGCATGCCTTGGCTAAGCTCCACATGCACACCGACTATACAGTGACAATGCTCAGGAACACAACATCTCAACTAGGGAACCAATTTCGCCATTTCCAGAATCAGACTTGCACTTCAATCACAACATACGAGCTTCCGCATGAAGCCGAAGCCTGAATGCGGAGAAACGCTAAGAAAAACGCTGCCAAGACATCGAAACAAGACGGTAATCTCAGCAAACTTGTGGATCCGCAACCCGTGGATAGCAATGCACCCTCTCTTGAGACAGGTGATCGAACATCAGCTTTGCCGGATACTGTGATGCAAAATCCTCCCCCTGTCACGGAGCTCTCAGTGTCAGCGACAACCAATCCATCCCTCCTTGTTCAACACCCCCCAATGGAACGTCAGGGTGTAACACAATCAGTTCTTCCACATGTAGAACGCAATCCCATGGATGATGCCTCATCTTGCGACCCCTGTGACCCAACACCAACTCCGCATTGTGAGACGCCAAATCCTTCCCTTGCAGCGTCAGAGATGCCCCATGGATATCTCACTTCGCTCGCTACTTCCTATCCTGGTCAACGCATGTGCGAAGGTGGTACACGTCTAGCCCCTCAACAAACTGCCTCTAGCCACTGCCACGTGGATTTCTTCCCTCCGTTGCGTTCCACCGACATGGAAGTGGATGGGGCAATGCCCACCCTGGCCCAAGAAACTGTTGCGCCAATACTTCCACCACAAGGCACCTCCTCTATCCATTCCAGCCACAAGGATTTGCCCACACCATCCATAATAGATGTGGATAGAACAGGGTCATCGCAACACCATTTCGCCATGGATACGACTCCACATGAGGCTCGGGATTTGCTCAACGAATCGGGTGAAGGTTCCGGAAGAATTGTCTTGAAGATCCCAAGATTGGTCTGGAATAAAGTCATAACCGAGAAAAATGAGAATCGAGGAAGGGGTTGTGGAAGGGGTCGCGGCGGGAAAGGGAGAACTCAACCAACCATAAACATGGCCGTAACCACCGTTGGACCCACTCCATCCGGTGTATCTGACACTTCGACCAATTTTATTGATGATCCCTTGCCCAGTGCCGAGACAGCAACTGATACAGCGAACTGCTCTCGTTTTGCCTCGCTGTTGGATTCTCGAGAGAACATGGAACCCAGTAACACTGGAGTAATCAACTTGATCGACACTCCCGCCCAGATCCAGAGCCCGCAAGCTGTGCATGAGGAGGTGTTGGTCGATCCAACGCCATCAAAACCCACCAGTGGACGTCGAATCAAGACACTCAACCTTTCAACATACAAATTCCATGCCCTCGGAGATTATGCTGATGCAATCGTGGAACTTGGGACATCTGATTTGCACACCTCTGAGACAGTAAGTGCCATCTTGAAGTCATAATTACTATTGCTGAATATTATTAGGGAGAAGAATTGCACAAGGAACCCAAGTCATGGTATCCCCGGACAAATAAGCGGTCTGTCTACGTCCAAATGTCCCGAATTGAGCGAAGAAGAGCGTGACTGGCAAAGCTGCGTAGACGATTAGAAAGGAACAAGAACCGCGACTCAGAATTTCAAGAGCAGCAAAGGGCTGCCAGGCTGGTGGATCTCCCTTACTACATCGGTACATCGGAAAATCACTACCATTCATTGACCGAATTTGCTAGAAACGGGCCACATGGTGAAGATCCCGCTATCAATGTGAGGCGATCCCATATCAAAGCATCACCCGCTAACGTCGCTGTTTCCAGAACTTTATGTTCAAACTGAAGTCCCATTTGCTCGCTCGGCTGCGAATAGAACTACCAGAGTATCTGGCCTTGGCCTTCCGTCATACGCAGGGGTTCCAAACTACCCAGAGGACTGGTCCAGAGTCATCGTCAAAGACAATCAAATCTTTACTCACAAGATATTTCAAATAAAGTATTTGACATATGACTTGAGACGGAATGAAGACCTCATTCACATTGAGACCGACAACTGCAATGTAATGCTTCAAAACCCCGAATTCCGCAGCGATTCACTCACACCGGTTCACCCTTACCGTTATGCGAAAGTGTTGGGAATATGCCACGCAAATTTCGACCTGGCCGGCATAATTGGCCCCCGCCTGCCTGTGGGCAGCGACGGAAAGGCTGTGAAGGAATTTACCATCGAATTTTTGTGGGTTCGGTGGTACACCTTCCAGCCAGCCGTAACGGCATTCCATCTGGACATCCTCAAACACGCCCCAATCTCCTCTCCTGAGTCCACCGGATTCGTTTCACCAGACGAAGTGTTGCGCACTTGTCACTTGATCCCCCGGTTCACTCTTGGAAGATCATATCCTACTGGAGCTGGACAGTCTCCTTTGGCGCAAGATAGTCGTGAGTGGGAAGCCTACTACATCAATAGGTGGGCCTTGGTTTCTTGCTTCTGATTCTACTCTACAATGCTAAAGAGCGGCTAGATTTGTAGATCGAGACATGTTCATGCGATACCAATGGGGTCACGGTGTCGGCCACGCATACTCAAGGTTATCCGCCCCACCTTCCCTTGCCGCCTATGATGATACAGGGACATTGGTGGAGGACGTGGACTTGAACGAAGTCCACGCCCTCGAAGAATCTGACAGTGAAACTGATCGCTCAGTAACTTCTGATCACGAAAGCCTAGATATTGACGATGAGCGCGAAATAGAAATGTTTGGGGTGGATTTCTAGATTAATATGATTTTGATTTTGCTCTATCAAAGTTTACTAGTATAACTAAACAAGTCCATATCTTATGTCTCGTTTACTATCGATCATTCAATTACCTGTAATTGAAGTTTGTGGGCTAGGAAGATGCTGTCGGTAGGCAGGAAGGAGGGTGTATCATCTTTGCACAGGTTGTGTGCAGAGGTTTGATACGATAGAAATACACAGATTTGGACGAATGGTTCCCAGGTTGCGACACAGGTACTTATACAACAGATATTTAAAGTAGAATCACAGGTCGACATAAATGCCCGCTGCTTTTCTTTCCTTCGTCATAGCTAATGGGCGTTGTTAACGCAAGCCGCAGCGAAACAGAAGTGCTAAGCGTACCTGCAATGATTGCACTGCCAACGCCGCTACCGTCCTCAGCATGGTGAGTCACAATATTCCTGTGATATAATTAGATAATCGGCTGTGTGCAACGAACGTATCCCAAACGCACCTGCCCCTCTCTCCAAAAATGTCCACCAAGCCTTCGTGTATGCGCTCAGCAAATCCAGGGTATTTCTGTAGGGACCCGGAATAATGAGTATTGGTATTGACCGGAGTTATTCAACGGCTTAACGTCAGGATGGGTTCTTACGTTGTATAGGGATCCGTCAGCACCGACGGAACAGCCTTCTTCGATATACCCCATCTTCTCAACGATGGAAGCTATGCCGCAGGCGCTTAAACGAGCGGCCCGACGTCCGACGAGACGTGCGATCGCTCGTAGGAACTGCCGTTCTGCGAGGGTGGTCTCCAGGGCGAAGAAGTGTGAAAATAGACCAATAATCATCAACAGTTCGTCAGTGGGGTCACTTGACAGGGGGCTATGAGATCGGTGGCGAAGACAGGCATTCCGAGAAAACACACCTCTCCATGAGAGAAAGTAAGGCTGTGTCAAACGCATTGGGAACCTCGAGTTTGTACGTGTTCTGTCCTAGGAACAGAACGCCTTCGTCTATTAGCTCACAAATGATGAGCCGAACAATTTCACCAAGGTAGCGCCCTGAGATAAGTTTCTGACGGGATTGAGATTCATTACCGCCCGATAAGATTTGAGATAAATTAGGCTTACCTCGAAGGCCTGCTCCCCAGGTTTGTTTGATGATTCGTCGATTATGATGTCGTACTTGGTTCTTGGCAGGTGTTCGTGCTCAAAAGAGTCAAATGCGCCCTGGATAGGGGTTCAAATCGAGAATAGTCGAATATAAGGCTGTAGATACACACCCACTCGCAGTTGATGGCCATGTCTTGGTCTCCGTCGATTCCTAGATGCTTGATCTTCGGGATGTCTTTCACATGCTCCATGTATGCGGCGTTGCAGCCCGTTCCAAATATGCAAGCTATCTTTGTTGTAGGGTTGACGTAGCGTGAGGCAATAAGTGTTCCGGTGGTGTCGTTGATAAGAGCTGTGAGCTCTACTGGGAGATCCTAGGGAAAACTGAATTAGATCGCGATGGGAAAGCCAGCCACCCGACACTGACGTGTTTCGAGAGTGCCTCTCGGAACATCTCTGCCACGTTCTTTCCTTCTGTATTGGGTGACCCAAACCCTTTGGTCCATCGAATGAGAATTCCGTGGTCTATTTTGTCTTGCCTGGTCGAAGAAGCCTCGTGTAAGGGTATTCACGAGGTACCCGGAAGGAACTTACTTGCAGGGGTATGAGAACTGTGTAGATAAGCCATTAGAGGAATGAAATATATCGTGGTGTTCCGAACATACTGTGAAGCCCAGGGGTATCTTCTGACCTGGAACTAGCTGGAGAATCCCGTCTTCGCCCGAATTGGCCTCGATGAATAGTTTGAGACAATCTACACAGAAGTCAAACAATTTCTGGCCATCGTCCTGTTTTTGTTCCTCGGATAACCGGTATTTTGATTGGGTGATTTCGAACTTTCCATTGCCCTGCAAGTTGAGAAGGCAAACGCGCAGATTTGTACCTCCTATAACCGAGAATGATTCATAGAAATCAGACGGTTTGACAGTAATGACCGACCAAGGTCGATAGCCAAGAATTCGCCCTTCTCGTTCCCAGACGGCCAGCCAAAGACGAATGTAGGAATCATCGGCTTAAGATAAGATCGTTAGCGTAAGGGTTTGCAACTGAGCGCAGATCGATCGACCGTCGGTACGCAGGTAACTCCCATCCTGTCCCATCCACCCAAATGTACTGCATGCCAGCCTAACCCCCTGTCTCCTGCTCGAACGACGGTGAAGAAGATCTTGTATGGGTGATGCGACATCTGGTACCACGAACACACTGTAAATACTGCAATTGATATGTTACTCACGACTGTCTGATCAGGTTTATCCAGCCCTGTCTCTAAGGTCTCTTTAAAGGATGACACAATAATCCGCATTCGTTGTGGGGTCAAGGTAAATCTGTGCGCATGAACGCACTGATCAGCCCACCTGCTTGATCGCAGCTTCAATCGCACGACGCTTACAGCGTTTCAAACCTCCTCAGATGATCGGCCATAGTTCTGCAGGATTCATGGTTATCGACCAAATCACACCATCGATCCTGGTTCAAGATACTCGCCTCTTGGTTGCATGTGGAAGTTGTTCCTCGTCTTGAGTTCGCGTGTGCTGCGCCAAAGTCTGCCCAGTGGGCAATACGAGGCTCCCACTTCCACGACGCGACAATGGCATGCTAGTCTTCGATGATAGTGGTAAGAAAAAGAGCTGGTGACAGCGAAAAGGGCTACAAGTCAAAAGTGACGTTTTGCACACTAGAGACTCGGTGCGGATGAGCACCATATTGGGCCTTGGACCAGGCGTGGGAATTCTACAATGGTTCCTGAGTTTTGCTCCCGTGTACGCTGTGCCACGACGTTGGGCTCAACATTTTCCTGACTCCGGCGACCTCCTCGATTTCTGACCCATGATTGGCCTTAAAAGCACGCTAAATGTAAGTGGACGCAATTAATTCACGACCGATACTCAAGTTGCCCCGCCAGGTCATCGACAACTCTGGTGCTCTCCTCGTTGAGTGTGTTAACGTGTTGAAGAACAAGGTCAATAACGGTCATGGTTCTGTTGGCGACGAAATTGTCTGCGTTGTGAAGCGCGCTCGACCTATCTCTGCTGCTGCTCAGGCATCTGTCAACGCCGTGAAGGTCCGAAGAGGGGACGTTCGACGAGCAGTCATCGTTCGGACACGGAAATCTGTACAGCGACCAGACGGAACCTTCATAAGGTTTGACGACAACGCCGCCGTCCTGCTGAACAATAAGAGGGAAATGTTAGGCACTCGCATTGGTGGCATGGTCAGCGCAGACCTCAGGCTGAAGGGGTGGTCTAAAATTGCCAGTCTGGCACCTAGAGTACGTCCTCTCCCAACGGTTCCCAGTATGTATGCTCACAGGTTCGATAGGTCGTATGAATTGTATCTACTAGTTCACTTAATTCCGTGCCTTAATTCGCTGCATTCCTCTTTAGCTGGAAAAAACTTGGATAAATCTCCCCCACCTTTGTTTGGGTTGTCCCCGGTCGGAATTACGACCACATGTCGGGCAGTGCGACTGCGGTATGATTAAACCAAACCTTTCTGGTCATCTCCGGCGCTCTTCTTTCAACCAAAGAAGCCATTCCTGATCCACCTTTCGCCAGGGGCTGGCCTGCCTTTTTGGTATGACCAACCCGTTGGCACTAATGCAATGGCTGGCGGCTCTCCGTTCGTACCAGAGCCCAGACCAATCTGACCGCAGCTGAGGCACACAGGGCTCCCACCAACACGTTGCACTCGTTTCTCTCATTGACACATATCTCCACTCTTGTGCTTGTTCTTGTCATGAACCACAGAATCGAATCTCCGGGTTTCAACGGAGAATCATGGAACTTTACAGCTTCGGATTCTGCGGCCGATATGCATTTCGTGACTCTTCGTGAGCACTACCTTTCAGCGTTCAGTGTTCACCAAACTACGCCTAATCTGCAAATCCTCGGCATCGCTCTCTCCTCGCTGTATCGCTGTGTGACACAAGTTCCAACGTCCCTAAGTGTTAGATCTCTGAGATTGATGCGATTCGGGTTCTAATGCTGTTAAAACATGGTTGACAGATCGTTATCCAGAGGAATTGGCTAGTGTCGTACAGCACCTCTCGTCGTTTCCCCGCAAATTTCCTTTATAGATTCGCTCTGTTCTGTTACCAGTGCAGCCTCGTTGAAACCTCGTGTACATTCGGCGCCAAACATTAACGCCCAACTTACTTCCCGTTGCTGTTGAATTATGACAGTCTATCGCACTTTCTGGGTCCGTAGGAATTCCGAATTGCGTCATGCTGATGATTGCTATTTCCTTTATATTCACCGCTATGACTCCTTCGTTTGCCTTTTATTCCCTGGTTCTCAATTTTCGATCTGTAAGCACACGCTATACCCCACACGAGTCAGTTTGGAAAAGAAAGTTCATTATCAAGTGATTATAATAATTTGCGCGACAACGGCCAACAAATACCCTCGACTGTCAGTTCGTTTCTGATGACAACTGACTCGTTCTCCAACAACACTTCAGCACTAGGTACTTCTACCAATGGTGCTAGCCATCCTCGAGGTCGAGGTACATATGTGCAGCAAGCATGTAGTGTATGTCGGCACAAGTAAGCATTCCTTTTCGATGGGAGTGATATGCATGTCACCTAAACTTTCTCTCTTCCGCCCTTTATCATAGGAAAACTAGGTGCGATGGTCAGAAACCGGTTTGCTCAGCGTGCATAACAGCAAACCGAAGTGATGAGGTGGGTGTTTCAAACGACGATGAGCAAGATCACCGGGACTGTAGTCGAATCTGTAAATGACTCATTTCCCTCTCTTCCCCCGCACAGTGCTCCTGGGTCAAGGACGCCACACCACTGCGCAAGAATCGAAACGAAGCCTTCTTTGAGGCATTGAAGAAGCGAAACGACGCCCTCAAGGAGTATTCGACCTACCTCGAAACACTGTTGGAAAAATGCCGTCGGGAACATGGCGGCCTCGCCTCAGATGTTTCGTATTTGCGGCACCGACCACGCGATGAGGTCGACCATCTTGATATGTCGTTCGACGACGTCGATCCTACAGATTATGGCAGCTCCGTAGAACATCCAGATCTTGAAGCAGATGGGGCGAACGGGACCTCAATACAAGGGCTGATTGCGCCAATCCAGAAACTCTCGGTGAGTCCTGTTATTCCTTCCTTGCTTTCGAGCATGTCGCTCATATAATTTAACATAGCTGGAAGATGGTTCGTTAATGACGTTTGGAAGCACCTCGGTTTTCAGATTTAGGCCTGTTGTGTTCAACAACCCTCCTTCACGATTCCCAGCAATCATGGAGAACCCCAAGGACACCTACGTGTTGATGGTGGAAGGTGGTGATCGCACCTGTTACAACCCTCATTTCGATTGGGCAAGGCATCTACCGACAGCGGTACCCTTGGATCGTACGCAGCATGACAAGTCAGTGTTCACTAAACTTACTTTCCGGCGTTTCTCACCTTTTTCCGCAGGGCACTCGATTTGCTGTTCAAGTTCTGCACATCGTGGTGCTTGAGAATCATTCCTGGCCTATTCTTGCGCGACATGTATCGAGCTCTCAGTGTTCCCCGCTCACAAACACCCCCTAAGACCTGCCACTATTCACCAATGCTCCATAACGCATTGGTAGCGCTGGCGTTGAGCCTGCTCGACGAGCCTGCCTTCCGCGACCTCAAAGCAAGGGAATATTTCGCCAACGAAGCCAAGAAATATGTCGATATCGAGTGTTCGCGGCCGAATCTCTGCACTGTTAGCGCACTCTCAACGCTCGGGACATTCCATTCCTCTCAAGGGGACCAAACGCTGGGGTTCATGTACTTCGGTGAGTGCCACCGCTGCTCTCGGCACATTAACATTCTGACTGTTTGGCAACAGGCATGGCCGCTCGTATGAGTCAGGCCCGTGAGTAGTGCCCTTGTACTTCGCACTACACAGCGTGCTAATCCCGATCCATATCCACTAGTTGGTCTCGATATCGATTGCTCGGAATGGGTCAAACTTGGAATGATTGAGGAACCAGAGGTCCTCGATCGCTACTGGACTTTCTGGACAATTTTTGCACAGGTGCTTCATCTCTTGTCCAAGCTTAATCGCAAACATTTTAACCCTTTCCTAGGATGTTAATTGGTCCCTCTACGTCGGTCGCGATTTCTGCGTTCGCGCTCCGACTGAGACCGATTTCAAGGACATGCCTGTGCCGTTTGTGGACTCCGAGTTTGACCAAATTACATTCCACCACCCTCCATCGGGAGTTCCACCTCAGCCCTGTTATCTCTCAAAAACATTCGCTTCTGCATGCGAATTGCTGGTGATTGCTCGCCGCATCATGAATGTCGTGTAGGCTACCAACATTCTTTCTCCATTGCACGTTCCTGACCCTGAACCCACAGAAACGGAATCTCAAAAACACGCGTTCGAGCTTCCGTGATCGATGAAATGATCAGTGACATCGAGTATGTTTCTATCCACATGCTGTGAAGAATCTCGCTCTAAACATACACCAGTTTGCAGCTCAACACATGGAAGGATTCCCTTCCACCGGAAATTGACCTGACGCAAAAGTCTCGCAACACTGCTACTCCCCACAAATTGATGGTTCACTTGTCTTATTGGTGGTTCTTCATCCTCCTCCACCGCCCCTACTTCCATCGCAAGACAAGAATCATACACAGCTCTGATAAGGAGATTGATCACGTCAAGGTATGTCGCGTGATGACGGGATCCTTGTATTTGTATCCATAATCTAACTGCGGAATCGTTTAGTACTGCAAACGAGCGGCTGAGCATATCATGGATCTCATCGGGATCTGGCGTCAGCTATATTCGTTGCGATACACACCTTTGAACATCATTCAACCCCTATTTGCTGCAGGAACCATTTTCTTGCTCTCCGGGGTACAAGCCACTTCAGGTGTCCGTGTCGCCAACAAGGAATTGAAGAACTCCTGCGATAACCTCAAACTTTGCATCCAGTACCTTCGTGAGATTGGCAAGTCGTGGCAATGCGCTGTCAGTATCGAATCGATACTGCGCAGCCTCATTGAAGATCGATTGAAGCCTGTGATGGAAAAGAGGAAGAACAGCGGTCCAACCAAAGCCCACCTGCGAAGTACATCCGATGGGGACAGGATATACTTGACAAACCCCCCATCTCGCCGTCAGTCCACAGCTCGGAAGTCCAGATCTCGTCAACCGTCCAATTCTGTTGCTGGTCCAGGTAATGGCGGCAGTGGAGATGGAGTTTCTATATTGGACTCTCCAACTATTGCCGTCCACCCTGCTTTGGACGACTCGATGGGAGCTGATCACCCCTTCGCGGCTCACTCCCTGCCCTCTAATACGGAACTACTCACCCCATGGAGTGTACAAACAAGTGCTAGTGCATCAAGCTCGCCAAGATCGCAGCCTATCACTATCAATCGACATCGTTCAAGCTCTGCGGGTAGCTCCTCGTCGGGTTCACCTGTATCGATCAAGATGACTTCGTCTCCCATTCCCCACTCCGTGGGCTTGTCCATGTCCCCAGGCAGCCCTTCTTCTCCCTTTTTTCGCGACTTGTCGCCGTCAAGCTCGTTCCCAGTTACGAGCCCAATCCACGGACCTGCGAATGGGTTTGGTAACGACTCGGAAATCTTTAACATGATCACATCTCTCGACGTGGGCCAACAGCAAGGGCCGTACGACTATACTCCTTTCGAAATGTCTCGCTATCTGGCGATGCTTGGTGGACAGCACCTCTCGGATGTGCCGTTCGTTGGACCAATCACCATTAGCGAGTCTATCGGGTCATTGGAACAAGCACCAGCGGATCTCCCAGAACTCGACTTCGGAAACCTTCATCGCATCAACCGCTTCGCTGCTGACTCGCCGATCGGCACTGGGGTCAACGGGTTCTATCCGATGATGAATCCGTCGCCATCACCCGCCGCCTTCCAAAGCCATCGTCGTGGACAATCTGAGGGGTTCGCTCCCGTTGCCTCAACATCAACCGCTGGACTTGAAATCTTTGACGATTTCGATTTCACTCTTGGGTATCAACATTGATTGCGACCGTTCCTCGAACATCTATTTATTGCCTTTTCACCATACCCAACCATCTGTCTGTCCTCTGTCGTTCTTCTTCACTCCCTCCTTTTTATCAAGTCCTCCTCCTTGTACCACCATCATCTCTGCTGATTCAGTGCTCTTTCTGATGTCCTATCTTTCTTTTCAGTCTACTTGGAATGGGCTGGATTTTTACTTCTCCCTTATTTGCGCCTTTTTTCATCTTTCGTTCTTCGTGGGCTCCTGCCCTCAACCTTCCTCTTTTTCTACCATCTCCGCTTTTTCCTCTGCCATATTCTTCATTCCACTGCTCCCTCTCTGGCCTCGGACCGCAAGGAAACCTTGCGAATGGATCACCTTTCTTCGTGTCGACTCGACTCAAGCCCTGTTTCGATTCTTTCCATTCGTGGCAATACGACCCCCGGCTACTCCTACCCTCTTCCTCTTTTGATTTTCTTTCCATTCGAATCTCCGGCTCGTTCGTTTTCGGCCCTCGTCTTGCCTCTCCGCTGCTTATTCCGCTCTCAATACATTCCGCTCTCTATGAATGGCGGAATGTGGGCCCAACTAGCTATATTGCGGATGAGTTTGTCGCCTTGCCTCAGATCGATTATCTTTTCTTATTTCTCACCTCCCTTATTTTCCCTCGAATATGCCCCATTCCACGGTATTTTATGGAGGACAGACCAGACAGATGCAACCCTAATCCCTCCCTCCACTTCTTACTCTTCTCCTCTCTCACCTCGTCATCAAATCGCCCGGATTCCAACAACACCGCAACCGCCCTCATCTTCTCCTGCTACTGGTTTCGGGTTGCAGAACCCAGCAGCTCCAGCTATCGCGACTCGCCGACAAATTTGCAAACTCTTTTCCTCGAGCGGGCAACACACCCAAGTCTATAATCTCCCAGCCAGTGGAAGTGGCAGCTAACCGCAAGCCATTACCACCTAAACGAAGTTCACAACCTCCAACCCACAATCAATTACGCTCTACATCGCCTATCACTTCATCCTAATCATTCCATTGCACATCGCTTCAACGCCCAATATTCACCATTGCACTTGCTTCAACGCCCATTCTTTATTATTTACCTATGAAAACCCTATTCGCATCCGCATTCCCCTGGACAACGATTCTGAAAGTATTGTATATCACTTCCTTGGATGGGGCTTTATGTATGTAAACACAGAACGGTGGTCACTGGTTAGATATAGATGTGATCTCCGTTTTGTGTCAGCTTTCGAGGCCTCTCATCCATCCATCCATCCTTGTATCTGTACGTTGTCACGTATGTTTCTGTAGTACCACCTATACCTACCAGTATAAGCACCATTGTCTATTAATGCTTGCAATATCACGAGAGGTGCCGAGGCCATTTCAACCCGAATGGCCCACCTCAACATTGTCATTGCTTATCCTGAGATGAAAATATGCGTGTTTGCGGTGAGGATAGAAAAACAGGTGTCGGTGGTAAGGTGTGTTGTACATGAATCAGTCGATTGTCCACTATACAAGATAGCCAAACTCTTAGGCTTTGATCTTGCTTCGTTTGCCGACAATGGCCTGGAAACCGGACTTGATAGCGTTGACTGATCTTCTGCTGCCACATGACTCGCAGGCGACGAAGAAAATACGGTTTTCCTTGGTGAGGAGGGTGTCTGGGGATTTGCATGTTTTGCAGGTGACGTATTCGACTATAGGGTGAAGATCGGGTTAGCACTTTGCAAGAGGGGAGCGAGGTGAAGGAGAGCATACCCAAGTATCGTCGAAGCACGTTCTCGATCGACTTTTGCTGGAAACGACCCTTGATAACCAGTCGGCCTGCACCGTCGACACTTCCGGTTGTACCCAATTCGGTGAACAGGAATTGAATAACGTGCTCGGGCTGTTATTAAGAAGCGATTTGTTGGTGTGTATTCTCAAAGAAGCGAAAGGTGATGATAAACGGACCTGTCTGTGCATCTTCTTGCAGATCTCGGTGACGTTGGCAAAAATCGACTTCTTGTTTCCTTCTCTGAAGATTTGCGGAGGTGCGATGGTGTATCGTTTCCTTGAAACTGAAGAGAGCAATGCAGGGTTGGCGGCGTGGAGGGAGTTGTAGAATCGGGTCAAGAGCTGTTCACGAAAATATCAGAATCGAATAAACGAAGATATATGAAGAATTTGCAGACCTCTGAATAGGTGTAGTCGCGATCGCTGCCCAACCAGGCCTCGTTTCCGGCATCAACCCCGGAAGGTGCATCGGTATGTGCGAAAGGATCATCTCCGAGCTCGGCTTCATCGATGTTGTCGATGTGCGAGGTATCGACTGGGACATCGTCTTCGTCTTCGTCGTCGCCCCCGCTCTTAGCCTTGCTTTGGTTGATTTCCTTCTCAAAGGCCTCGAGATCGAAAGCGGCCTTGGCCTTCTTCTTCTTTTTCTTCTTGAGGTCTGAGAAGTCGTCGTCGCCAGCCGGGGCTTCAGCACCAGGCTCAGCAACGGTCACTGGGGTAGCAATGCCAGAATCCTCTCCCTATACAGAATACGAAGACAGATTCAATTAAAGCAATTCAATTTAACGAGGGGTAACGGGGTAGACATACGAAATCAAGAGGGATTTCCTTCTTCTTTTTCTTCTTCTTAACATCTCCGAACATGGCCTTGAAGTCGTCCTCTTCTTTGGCCTTTGCAGCATCGTCTCCCCCAATCTCCTCCTTCATCATCTCATGCGCAGTCTTGGGGCCTAAGTCCACGACTTCCCCATTGATAGTGGTGCTCTCAATCGTGTCGGGTGCAGGCGCGGTTGGGTCTGCATCTGCTCCCAATGGGTCTTCAGTGAAGGCGACCGCCTTTTTCTTCTTCTTCTTGAGCGAGGGATCAAACAGAGGTTCGGACATTTTGTTCTCTATCGAATATCCGGTCTACAGAGACGAGAAACGGATGTGTAGGACGATAAGAAATGCTTTCGAGAAGATAATAAGCGTTTGATTCGTTGACTCGATTCGATACTGATCAGTGCTGCATAGCCACAAGTCAGCTGCCATCTGGGGAGCCTGCGAAAATTGATGTACGTAAGCAGGCCGCGGCACTTCGGCAGACTCGTTGCTGCATCTCTCCGATCGACCCGGAGTCCTCCTTCTCTCTCAACTTGCACCGTTAAATCGTCCAAATCAACATTCAACGTCAACCGAGCTATCGCCTACGCTTACAAGGAAGACTAGAAGTCTCAGCCACGCCGGAATTTGGCCTGACAAGCTGGCATTTTAATGCGTGCAACCGGCGACGATGATCATTGAAATTGGTCGCTGGTTGTTTTGGAAGTATCCAGCACTTATCATAACCTAAGTGTTTTCACTTGGCTCCCTTATCGAAAATTTGTCACGAGGTTCGTTCCTTGTTCTCCCTACCTTCTTCACTTCTTACACCAGCTGGCCAACCTTCAAGCGGGATCTTTTTTTGGACTTCCAACAGGTTATTAATTCGAATTAGGTGCCAGACATACTACGATAATGGCGGACAAAGCTAAGAAGAGAAAACCGGGCGTCTACTAACTGAACTGAGAACGATGTGTGTTAAAGCGTCGATGTGCAAGTAAAGGCCAGCCTTTCCAAAGTGGTTCCCAAAAATGAACAAACGACACTGTCAAGTTGTGCTTAAAAGTTACTTAGCCCGTCAAACCTCCACCGCCATTACTAATAGAAATAGTATGCTTGCAATCCGTTGTGCTCTGAGCCAGGCCAGCCTGGATCACCGCTAGCGGCGATTCAGGTCAAAAGCTTGACCAGTTGGTGTCGGCAGGATAACGCTGGTGCGAATACCAGACACGGTTGGCCTTGGTTCAGCAACGGATCCTGAGGAAGAGGCTGCTGGCGCGCTTGAGCTTGACACGGCACCAGAAGAGGACGAAGCTGGTGCGTTTGAGCTTGACGCGGCACCAGAGGAAGAAGCCGGTGGCGCACTTGAGCTTGACACGGCAGCACTAGAAGAGGAGGAGGCGGGTGCGGACCCGGTTGGCCTTGGTGCAACAACAGAGCCGCTTGGCGAGACCGTCACCGACACTGACCCGGGCTGCGTAGGAACAACAGACCCGGAAGATGCAGGCGCAGACGTGACAGCAGCAGAGCTCGACGAAGCAGGGGCTGATGCAGTAGGCCTGGGCCCCCCAACAACGACGGAACCAGAGCTAACGGGTGCTGACGCCGTAGAGCTCGGCCTTCCGATGGTGCGAGTGCGAGTTCGAGTTCGAGTTCTCGCAGGAGTGACAGTTGTCACTCGACCATCAGGCAAACGGACCACAACTGCTCCTCCTCGTCCTTGACCTCGTCCTTGACCTCGTCCTTGACCTCTCCCTTGACCTCTTCCTTGACCTCTTCCTTGACCTCTCCCTTGACCTCTGTTTCCTCCACCCCTGATGATATCCAAGATATCCCCGATCCTTCCACCTCTATTTTGTCCTACCCCTCCATTTCTAGGATTTAGATTAGCACCATTCTACAGCCTTCTTGGAGAAGATAACACGTACCCAATGACCACAGTGCGGCCTTGATCGATAGCCACTGGGAGGGCTGCAACATTGGCAACATAAAGAGAAGCAACGAAAAAGAAGGGAACGAAAGTACGGAGGGAGAACATGGCGGAGAAGAACAGTTGAAGAAGAGATGAAGAGGATTCAGGAAGATGAGGGTGTTCGTTTCAAACGACACGGGGAAGTGACCTGGTCAAACTCGAGCTTTCCATCGCCTTAAATACCGTGAAGGAGAACTTTCCGAAGCATGGAAGAGCATGCAATCGCAGTAAAATGAGGTAACAGGGTATGGCGCAACGGGTTTCAGGACAGGTCAGGGCTTGGGGTAAGATACCATGGTTTCAAAGAATTCCCAAGGATACTTACGCACATAAAATATTTATGGAGATTTGATGCAGGTAACACATGTAAGTCGGAGGCGTTCGCGCCATATTACTGTTTGGTGTTTTGCCAGGTCTAGATGCTTTTTTCAGCGAAAATGTGCTCAGTTAGCAATTTTGCCCAAGTCTAGCTTCATGATCAAGGTGGAAGCTCGTACTAAGGCAGTTTTACCAGGCTATATTCCTGGCGTTCTATCAAGAAAGGTTTTGCTCGAGAAGCACTGTCACTCATACGTGGAACAGTACTAGAAACAATGACATGCCTGAATGTAGTAAATGAAACATAACGGGGCTTGCAACGCCCTGAGCTAGGGGCCTACTTGACAACCGAATGAGCGGACGCAGCACATGTAACAAGAAAAACAGCTCACCGAGAGCTGAAGAAAGCGCTGGATACAGTATATGTGTGATGGCAGTCCTATGACAACGGGACAGTCGGAAGAATTCGAAGGCGCGGGACATCAAGGGTTGCTGGGGACTACATAACTGCACATACTTAATGTCAAATGTAGCTGAGTCGCGGCCGACCCATCGGTGAACGAGCCCCATTCACAAGAGTAGATGTCGTGAAGCGCGTTAGAGACCAGGGTTAGCAGCGCAGCATGTCGTTGTTCGGCCTTCACGCAACTTCGTCCGGAAGCGATGGTCCCGGTACTTTCAAGGATACGGTTCTGAAACGCTATCGTGGTTTGCTCTGGCCCTGCGTGTCTTGTAGAGACAGAGAAGACATAACATTTGCTCGGCCTTCCTTTCACTGTACACCTTCTTGAACCGAGTTGACTAACTTCGACTGTGGGTGCGACGGAGTACGACCTATCTCAGCCGTCGCAGCCATGACATAGTACGTACGGCACTATTCCCGTACGTACTATTCCTCCGCAGCCATGGTCACGACCAAGTCACGACATAATCCTTTGCAATCTCATGTAGCCATCAAAATGACTATGCATATGTGTCTGTGTCGTCATCGAGCGGCAATGTCTTGGCAGAGACTCTAGGAGCAGGGCGTCAATGGATTGTTTTTCACAGAATTCTGTACAACATTATTATTTCCCGTTAATCTCGACGACTGGGGCCTCACGTCCTTGAGCGAGCTATGAGCCAGGCACCGTTGATGTCGTCCTTATGGGGTCGAAAAGGTAATGGTCGTTGAACTCGCCCAACTTGCAGTTAGACAGTCTTGGTGTCCATGTAGTTTGCAATATCTGTGCGAATTTGGGGTTCTGGCCTCATGAATTGAGTGTGGGATCCAGGAACACAGCAGTGTCTCTTGTATTCAGTATCTTTACTTCGTGGTGTCTCCAGAGCTTGGGGCGGTCTGCTGATGTGAAGCGGTGGTCTGAGTATGGCTGCTCAATCGACGAACTTGGACCGTACTTGCGCTCTGATTGTGGAGACGGTAAGAGGCAGAGAACAGTTCAGAAGGTAGGCGGGGGCTACAGTAGTCAGTCTACGTTAGCTTCACCTTATACACATTTAATCACTCCCGTTCGTGTATCTCTGCGATGATGGCAAGAGCTGGGATGGTCAGGGTCATCGTGGCGTGCCGATGGAAGAAGTTCAACAGTGACGGCGCGTGCGTGGGAGTCATACCATGTGATCGCATTGTCGCCAGGACTTGCTCAAATAACATCAAGCTA
>ML210187.1:0-21533 GCA_004369085.1 Coprinopsis marcescibilis
GATGACCAGGTCCCTTTACCATCTGAGGTAGTCGCTGCACTGGAGGCAGCTGGTATCCGGTCTGACGGCACCATAAATGTTCCTTCTGGAAGCATCCCTGACAGCAAGATCTCCAATTCCGAAGAACTAATTATGCTTTACACGAGTCACAACGTCACCACCACTGACAATATACCGGAATCAACCCCTTCCTCCGACGCGTTGGGTGCGTGTATTACGCGTCATCGACCGTCTACTTGTTTGCTGACGAGGGACGTAGATCCAACAGCTCCCGCACGCATGTGTACCGTTTCCCACTGCCACAAAATCCTGCCAGGATATTACCGTTTCAAACGGTGTGAACAACACCGACTGCAAAATCGGCACCATAGCAAGCTTAAGCGGGTGCGGGAAAAGGTTGAAAAAGCGCTGGGACCGGACGATGGCGCAGAGGTCATCGTTATCGATCTTGCCTTGTCGGTGAAGAGCGGGAGCAGCAGCCAGGCTGGCTCAGCGTCGGATAACACCGATGCTGAGCAGGCTGGTGCGTCCTCGTCCCAAGAAGCCACCGGGAAAGGAAGAACGAAACACCAGACCAAGAACAAGATGAAGAGCAAACAGCAATCACAGGTCCGGGACGACGGCATAGACATTGACGAGGTAGCCATGCAAGCTGATGAAGAGGAGAGGGTGGGGGGTTACAGAGTCGATGCTAATCACGCTCTTATGCCTGACCCTATAAATATTCAGAACACCCCAACAACTTCTCCGATCGTAAACCCTCTTGGCGATTTCAGTGTCCCACAAAAGTCTGCAAAGGTGTGCTTTCCAATTCCTCTCGCGTCACGCGACACGCAAAGATTATCACTAAATCATTAATAACTGCTTTCGTATCTTTATCTTACAGGCGAGAACAAAAGGGCGTTGCACGACATGCGTAACAGAAGGCTGTCATAACCTTCTGGATCTGGAGAAGCGGTGGAGGCAATGTGATGTATGTCGGCTGGTGGAGAGAAGGAGGAAGGCTGAGGAACGATCTATGGTTTTTTTGGCCCAACAGTCTGGCTTGGGGGGTGGTGATGAGGGCGATGATGATGAGGATTGTCTGCAACGGTTACTTGGGGTTAGTAACCGCCAGTCCGGTGGAAATTCGGAATCGGGCAGGCAGGGGCAGGGACAAGGACAAGGGCAAGGGCAAGGGCAAGACGGCGGAAGCATCGCTTCTCCGCGTGCCCGGCACAAAGAGGTGCTGCCACGAGTATCGCCCTTTGGGGGAAACCCGCCCCATTTGCGTTCGGAGTCTATGGTTGCCTGTATGCAACCCGATGCGGAGGCGGGGATGCGATCCGGGTCTGCAGCTGTAATTGGCAATGGGGCTGGCACGCGGGAGAGGGCACAAGCAGAGGGACAAATGGGTGGACAACAAAGGAGTATCAATCCGACCGGCCCTCCGACGACCAACGATCGCCTGAGGATGGTCAACATCACGCCGAGGGCTTACGAAAATAATGAGACACCCTTCCGCTGGTCCAGCACCGTGGCGAACCAGGTAGCAGGTGATAATGTTGCCCAAATTGTCGAGTCGAGTTCTTCCGCACTTTCATGGGAACAACACCATCACAACCAATTAACGGCCGGCTCCCATCAACCTGCGACTACAACTGCGGCGCCCGCCTTTCCCTCTTCTTCTTCCTCGTTTGCGCCTTCGTTAACCTTCAAACCGTACAAGCCTCCCACGCCATCGGCAGGTTTGAACAACAGGTTTAGGGCCCATGCACAGAGTCATCAGCCACAGCAACAACCCCAACCAGGCCATGAGACGCTTGGAACGTTTCTGGAAGATGAAGATGGAAATAGGGACCATGGGATTGGAGGTAGTGATCTGTCCCTAGATCATTCTTCTAGAATTGGGATGCCTACCTTTGGGCGAGATCAAATACCAGAGAGGTCTGGTCCTACGCCGCTATCAGCTGGTGCTATTGCTGGTATTAACTTGCCGGGGTCTATGACGAGGTCGGATATGCATATAACTGCGACGCCCACGGCCGAGTCATTCAGGTATTATGCAGGGCAGGACGATGGTAGCCGAAATAGCACACCTTCCACCTCAAACTTTTCAACCAGTCCGTCGACTGTATCTACGACGTTGGATGGGACCAGGCCTGCAGATTCGGAGCCGAATGCACATACGGACACCACCACGGCTACAGCGGACGTGACCCAGCCGATTGTTCCTCAGATCCCACCACTCGCGACAGAAGCTTCTCCAACCCAAGGGAATGGGAATGAAGTATCAGATTTGGCAAACTCTACGGCAACCAAACATCCCAGGGAACGGGCGATAACGGCGGAGAAGAGGAAGGATGTGGGCAATCCTCCGGCCGCAGGACCGTCCGCCTCGTCAGCTGGTCCATGGCCTCTAGCAACCAACCGTCATCTATCAAGTACAGGAGGGTCAGGGTCAACGCAAATTGCCCCATATCCTGGATTTGTGCCTGGCCAGTATCCCTATGCGCCATATCCCTTTTATCACCCACCACCGTATGCAGCTGGGTATCCGTACGTGTGTAGTCCTCCTGTGGCTCTGACGCCCTTTGCGGGGGGTTCTGCCAACTCTGGTCCTGGGGGTGGTAGCCAATCTACCTCGGAACGGAGCCCTGGAACGAGTGTTGCTGTTACCAATGTTCCTTCTGCTAATGCTGCTGCTGGTCATCAGATCTGGTCTGCGATTCAGGTTGGAGCTTCTCCAATGGGATTTCCATATTCTTATGCGCCCCTGGTCCAGCCCGCGTATGGACATCCTTATCCGCCACCTCCATCTGCGTCTGCTCTGAGGAATGCTGGGAGCCCAATTGCAAACGCCCTCCCTTATCCGTACAATGTTTATATGCCGGCAGCGTCGACGAATGGGGTGTCCCCGCAGCAGGATGCTCCAAATGCACACCCTCACACCCTCGTACCGATACCGCCTGCGATAGCCCCAGTTGCTAATACTGCGCAACCGCTTTCGGATCCCGAGCCGACCGCTGACATTGCTCCTACACGTGACAATAGAAGGTCGCAGAGTCGCTCACCGTCGACGCAGCCGATTGAGCACCGGTTTAGCTATTATCATTATGGGTTTGGGACGACGGATTCCCCCGATGTACCCGACGCCTTGAGGCCGAAAAAGAAGAGGAGGAGCGTGGATCCTAGTTGGCTGGAGAAAATGAGGGCGAGGCAGATGCAGATGCAGGATCAAGCTTTGGGCAGGGAGCAGAGTGTGCCAAATGGTGGACCTACCGGTAATCTTCAGGTGCAGGCAGGCGATATGCATCCGGTGATGGATGCTGCGGGTGTGCCGTCCTTGCTGAGGCCTGTAGATGTGCCTCAAGGACACGTGGCAGCGGTCAGTGGCAGTTCATCGATTGGCATGTCCGAGCCGGTACGCAGTGTGGCTGCCATTGTATGTTGATCTCACGTCGTGTTGGCCCTGGGGGTATGCTAACGCGTTGTTTACTTCTAGGGGCAAACCCGTGTTTGTCTCGGGAAAGGCTGTAAACGGATCATTCTTGCAAACATGCCTGGTTTGACATGCGAAAAGTGCAAGGCTCGGTTGAAGAAACATCAGGAGAAGGCCAAGTCGCGCTCCTATCTTCTGCCCTTCAAGTCTATCATGGATCGCGTCGTTGTTGATTCTACGCGTAGTGCGCCGCCTGCGGTGATGGGATAATCTTGCTTTTCATTTATTTATGTATTTATTGGTACGTGTTTAACTTCTGCTGTGTTATTCGCTTCACAGTCAATTAATCGCTCGTTTATAGCATGTTCTCTAGACGCTTTCGATCGCTAACTACTGTGCTTTCATACCACAATGCTACCACAAGCTGCCTTTATTGAAACACTCTCTTCGTCCTTTTTGCATCCCGTTTTGGGACTGCACGGCAAATGAAAGCCACGTGGCATACGCAGGTGGCGGAGTGGTGGGTAAGGAAGCTACTTACCGTCGGCTGGATAATACCCCTCGAATATTTCCTGTTTCTTCTCCACTTTCATTGACCATGGCCGAGCCTAGTGTTGCTGACGTTGACCTCGAGCGAGGAGATGAACCACAGGCGGATGTGAATCTGGGGGACAAATCTTTAGAGAAGGACAAGCCACTCCCAGAACCCAAGGACTCCAGTGACCAAGGCAAGCGTGCTCTATGTTATATAGGTGCTTTGGCTTATCCAATTTTAGTTGTTTCAGCAGTGGATGAGGCTGCGATAGATGCTGGACCTGTCCTGAGTGCATCCCGAGAGACGCAATTACAAGAACTGCAGAAGGAGCTTCAAGATTTCCTTGGACAGCATGTCGGAAAGGTTATGCAGCTACAAAAGACACTCATGGACCAAATGCGACCGCGGCCACCTTTTGCGCATGCGATGACTGTGTCTGACAGAGATACTGGTGTGTACGCTGACAAGTTTTCCCGTCGTAGTTGCTGACGCGCCTGGTGTAGCGGGAGATGCGGTGTCTGCTGGGCGAGCCTCTACAGGAAACTTCGCTGTATTTTCGCACATGGACCTTGGGGGAACTAGGACTGGACCATTTGACATGCATACATACGCTTTGGATCAGTTTCTGGCAGTCCACTTGGAAAACATCCAAGTCCTACAGGAGACTCTGAACAAGGGACATCCTTCCGGTACGTCGGTCAGCGTGGTGCTTCGCGAATCATATTTGCTCATCTTGTTCCAGCCCCTGCACCACTGTCAACTATCGCCGAAACCAGCCACGATCCAGGGGGCCACTATAACGCACAAATGCAGCAATTTGGGATTCTCGCCGTTTCAGTTCGTCTGATCAAAACTTTCTCTGAGACGTCGTGACTGATTTCGTTTCTGATAGTCGGCGCTGCTGGGAATCTTTATTCTGGCCTTCCTATCCCTCTCCAACTGGCTCATTGGTCCTGAGCGGAATCGTATTCCCTTCAGCGTTGGACTGTTTTTTGCGTACTTTTGCTTGGCTTTGCTCCTTTTAAGCATCGCGCTAGCCCTTTGGGGGATTATGTCCGCCTCGTGGCGTCGGATGAGGGGAATGCCGGAAAGCGCGTTGCAATCTCACTTTCACTTGCACCTTGGAAGGCAGATACAGTTCTGTGTGGGCGTGGCCATTTTCCTTCCGATAATCCTCCTATCTTTCTACAGCTTTGTTTCCATTGCTTTTCCTATCGTTTTTCTCATCATGCTGTTGACTATTTCGCTTCTGGTTGTAGGATGTGTCTTCTATCGAGTACCGATTACATTCGAGAATGTGTCGACTCTCATACTTGGCACTCGTCACATGGAACGACCTTCACGCTCCCAGAAGAGGCCGGTACCTCGAAGTCGGAGAAGCTTTTACTGATATATATATTACTGATCTACGGGTATGAAGGGGTACACGATTCTCCACTTATTGTTCCGATCATGCCTATCATATCAACTGCCCATTTCTGTATGCACACTATCACTATGTACGAGGATCGCGATATTAGTCTTTACGCCTGATGATATTCCTGGAAATCCAAGATATCCTGTAGGCTGTCTGTTCTAATTGTCTGTCGACTTCGTCGCTGCTTCGAAGCTCTGATGCGAGTCATGTAATGGGCCACGTCTCCGTCTGCCTGCTCTATGCGAGTTCGAATTCTTCCATGTCGCCTTTGTGCCGCCTTAGCGTTCTGAGCACTGACTCTGAGCAAACAACATAGCGGTTCAGCGAACACTTTTGTGTTTATGAAAGAGGATCGCATTTCCTAGTGGCTTCCGTTCTCTTGAGTCATACGCTCGGCGCTGTTTTCAAGGGGCTGTTTGGACGGAGGTGAGTACAAGCCGGGTTCGAGAGTTTGATGTACACTCGGCGTCATCAACGCCGGTAGAAGAGTGTTTCTTCTGCCTCCAAAACATCCAAGCATCGATGAGATCCTTAAGAGTCGGTCACGATCAGCCTTAATGCGATACTATCGTGGTCTCGTACATACCTTCTGTGTACCAAAGACGATGACGACCAGAGCCGGGACTGATTGAATTTGTTATTAGAGTGGAAGAAGACTCTGGATAGGAGAATTTTCTCACCCGTTGCTAAGATCATGTTCAACTCTGGCTCACGCCCGCTGATAGAGGCGAACACCACCCCTAACCTAAATAATACCAACGTAAGTCTCTCCCAGGAAAGTCAGTGGAAAGTTCATCTGACTCACGCCATCGCCATTAGCCCGATAACTGAGAAAGCCAGTACTCTGGTGATGCTTTCCTTGAGAGAAGACCAATTTCCTTTCAGTAGCCAAAATGTTGCAACTTGGGACATAAGCATAAGCTTCAGCTTCAGCGTAGCGGGAGCGAAAACTGCACCTACCTGCTAGGCCAGTGGTTGGAACCATAAGAGTCGCGACGGTGATTGATGATATTCTAGATCTAAGCACGATAGTAGTAAGAACCTTGAGTTCACAGCGCGACAACAGTGGTCTTACGGTATTCGTGTGACTAAGTTGCAGTAGAACCTATTCGGATCTTTCTGCACCGTCCCCGGAATGAGCAGTCCAGCCTTTTAGAAGCAAGAGTTTAGTCAACATGTGCCAGGGAGGATGAAACATGAAACGTACGCCCAGACAACCCAAAAACATCGCAAGGTACATCAGATATGGGACTCCCAATAGCTTTCAGGACATTAGACATTAGTACAGACCCTTGGCGGTCGTCTGTTGGGGGGACTAACCACACGCATTGTCATCCGTTGTCCCCTTATTTCCACATTGGAGAATTGATTCTTGACATTGAAATAGACCTGAATAAGTTAGATTTGAGTGGGCTTGGAAATATTTTCTGATAGCGATAACCGAAGCGTACCTGAAGTACAAGGGCCAGGGTTGTTGCAGACGTCCTGGTAGATTTGAGTTAAGGAACGAACACGAACAGGCTAAGTGATTATACTCACATCACAGGGCTTGCATAGATTAAGGAAGCTTGTGTCAAACAAAGCGCGTAGGGGGGCTCGGGATTCGTCGCGTGCCCCGAGATAAACAAGAGAACGTAGGAAATAGTCGAGAGGAACCAGGAAAGGACAAAACTAAACCAGATCGTTTGTCGAGGTACAGACTTGACCGCCAGTGCCGTTATAAAGATAATTAAACATCCAAATAGACCGAAAAGCTGGAGAGTTATGAAGGCGGTAAAGAGTCCACTGTAGGAGCTCATTGGATGAGATGATTCTGGAGAGCAGTTAGCGTAGCGCTTTGCGATATGGTGGCAATGCGCACTTGCACGAACTGGGCGTGTTGGGGCTGAGGCCAGCTGGAACGGTTATGAGTGGCACATCAAGCGGTGCTGAAGGACGTCCTCGACAAGTTTCACAGCACGTCGTGGACGGTCACAGAGAAATGTGGTATGAAGGAAGGAAGTTAGAGCTTCGATTCCAGTCACTGGGGGATCAGGCGCATTGCTGTGAGGACGTGCAGGCTGTCGTAAAAGGGAAAGGGGAGATAAAGCGATATCAGCTTCGAATGCTTTAACAGCCCACCGACCGGATATGAATGGTTCCAGCAGTTGACCATGCCATTAGTCTTAATCGAGGGGAGATTGAAAGGGCCGGTAACGATGGAACAAGAAGGCAATGCTCTGCGGGCACCTGGTGTTTTGTGATCTCCGATTACTGTTGCCTTGATCCGATCTCGATTGGGCGCTTGAAGGGCCGTTGAACATAAAACGCTTGAGGCTCATAGAAATTCCAAGATTGTAAGTACTGCGTATAAGGTTGAGTAACGAAATGTCCAAGATAAATTTACTGTCCATAGGCCAGAAATCTAAACGGCCAGTGATCCAAAGAAGAGGTAGCACCGAGTCGAAGATTCAAGACTTGCAGCTAAGCTCGATCGAGAGTTTGAAGGGTCTCATAACTTGATCTTGTTTCAGGCGGGGGGCGTTTCCGTCTCCAGAATGCCCATGCGTTGAGCAAGTCCTGCTCAGAGACCGGTAGAAACTAGATCAGCGGACGCTAACGATCAAATGAGATGCGCCACCAAGCTTACCTTTTGTGTCCCAAAGGTCAGCAACGCCATGATGGGAACTGAGAACGGCTTAATGAGAGGCAATTCATTATATCTAGCACCTCTAACAACCCACATGTCGATAAGATAAGATCAAAAATCTCCTGATGAGGAGACTGCGTCGAATATGCGAGGGCAACGCTTCAATGGAGGGATCACAGTCGTCATACATACAGAAAGAAAGGCGTTGGTGAGAGACTCACGTTAGCGTAAGGAAACCGATAGATCCGAATGAAATAACCCGGATCGCAGTTGCGAACAGCTTCGCGTTGTCCAATCTAATTTCCGTATTTTTGTACATGAGGTAACCGAGGGCAACTGCAGGGTCGGAAGTGAACATGTTAAGAGAACAAGGACTGTGGAAAACTGGGAAATGACATACACTGCACTAGCACAGCCGTAGTTGCAACTATCAGTACCACGAGTGATGACATTTGGCGCCTAAGGTAATGTAAATTCTCGCATGATCAGCCACGAGGGTAGCGGCCACTAACCAGATGGGGTCTTGTGAGTGGCAGTAAGTCCCAGCAGGATCTTTCTCGACTGTCGTTGGATTTGCAGAAGAAAACTATTCAACAGTCATCAAATGATATGTCGTGGTAAGTATCACTTCCCATCCCACAGTCATCAAAAAGCTCACCAGTATCACTCCGATTAATATCACGAGCCACACAACATAGGGAACCGCCAATAGCTATTTGCCATTCGGGATTATCTCAGTGATCGATGCAATGTTCGTTGAAACGAACCAGTACACACAAAGATTTTGGTTCCTTTCGAGGCCTCACTGCCGTCAGCTGAACGAGCATAGCACATTCGCAATAATATCTGAAATCGTTTTTGTAAGGGACCTCTCGCCCAAACGAAGGATCGGCTTACATGAACTAGGAGAGCAAGCGTGGTAGAAGCCGTCCTGTCAACGCTAGAATTAGCACGGTGTAGCTCGCGTAATGGGAATATGACAGACATACAGGGTAGGAGCGGAGTAGATCGCCGCAGCTTGTATCATACACAAGCTTTCTGATGGTGTAGAACGGAATTGTTGGCCAGCAAGCGTCAGGAGCGAATATGAAATGGCTGAAATGATCCACGAAACACAGAAACTATACCAGCTTGGCCAGCGTTTGATAGTTCTGCTAGCCAGTGCTGTGACGACGACGATGAGTAAACCACCTCCTCCGATGAGGTTCAGCGAAACGAAGGCATGGACTACAGGCCGCGACACTGTTCCACAGATAAGTTCTCGCTCTCCTGTCGACGAGTGCTCTACTCACCTCTTTGGTCAGAATCCGACATGGCTGTGACACCACAGTGACTCAGTAGCGCACGCCCTCACATCCACTCGCCTCAGTTGCGGGTTCGTGCAGTCGGCTGATACGCTGGGTGGACTGAAGTACGGAGGTGGCAAAGTTAAAAGGGAGCAAGAACGGTCTCTAATGATCACTTCGTTTAGGAGATGTTCCCATTCATAGGAACAGCCGTGCCGGAAAATCTGACGATCTCCACCTGACCATGATGCTCTTACGTTGAGGGAGGCTTCAATACCAAATGCTTCGGTCAAGAAGCTCACGTAGAAGTGGGCAATCAACTAACTATCACATCGGGTGACACAGGCTCGAAGATACGTCAGATAGTGATGTTGGTAGGCCTTGCTAAACTGGAAGAACTTTTTTTGAATGCGACGTGTGTAATGGTCGATAGATGTTTCTCACCGAGAATTCACGGAGATATGCACCTTCTGAATGTATGTTAATTCTGTACCCGCGGTAAGAGAAACTGTAAGGTAGGTACAACACACACATGTAAAGAAAACCTGAGAGGTATTTTCAGTTTCTCAATGGTTCTTGGATTCTATAGTCCATTGTAGTTAGTGACCCCACAAATGCGGGGTTCGAAGTAGTGGGTTCTGGTGCCGGCGAAGTGCTTCCTTGCACAACTGTGACCGACATTTGCGCGAAAACTGTAAAAGACATTGTCCCAATGGTTGAGGCCCCGACAGAACCAGTGTTGCGAGATGAATTCCTCTTCCAAAAGAAGTATCCCTCCCAAAGATCCTGAAAGCCCCGTTACTATAGGAGCCGGGAGATGAAGAAAACATGGCATACCATCTGCGATCCGAAAATAGCTGCGGTGAAAACTGGGACTAGCGCCGGTGTAAAGTACAGGCCATGCAAATGCTTCTGATCAACACGTACTAAGTGCTACAATCACGTCAAACACAGCACCACGTTGGTTTGTGGCTGCAAAGGCAGTGGCAGCCCTGTAACGTAACAAAAGGATGTCAATAGTTCGTTCTTGAATTTTGAAAGTTGATGCTGCGATGTACCCAGTTGCTATCACAGCGGCCCCTGTGTAGATGGTCACGCGAAAGGCCATTGCGTTGGACTGGTTGAGGATGTCCTTGATAGCACGGTTTCTGTATAACATACAGATAATGGCACCTAAAAGGTAGCTTCCGTGATAAAGAATGTTCAATGAAATAATAAAAGCTTGGTGCACCTTCCAAACATAGCATGGCAACTGAGAATACAACCGAAGAAACTGCCGTTAAGCGTGGGCTTGGGGAATCTTCAGAACCAGGCCGAGGGCAAAGGAAGAAGGGGCGTACATTGGAGAACGAAGCACAACGCAGAAAGTTGCATTTGGGGAAAGGGCAACTCGGGAATCGTCGTTCCTAACATGCTGCGGGATCTTTAACACGAGAATAGTGGTGCAGAGAAGCCATCCGTACCAGGATTATGCCAAGGAGCGTCGAAATCCAAGCTATCCAAGGGAAGCCAATGGCCTGGTCACCAAAAGGTTCGATAAATAGAGATTCGGGTCTTGTAGTCGAGTCTTCATACCGCCACATTGTAAATAGTATATGTTTGAGGTGCTGTCACGTAGGATAAGGCCGACAATATCTTGAATAACAGCTGGGAAGCGCAGGTCAATCGAATGGCAACCTTCCGAATCAAAGAGGTTCCGTTCGCACCTGACCGACTAAAGCAAGCGAAGCGCAACCGGACCTATCGGAATGTGAGTTAATAGCCGGGTCTGGGAAAGAGACGTTGGCAATACAAGAATGGGGCTGCGTACACCAACGCTGCTTGCGTTATGCACAAACTTCGGCTGGGTGTGCTGAACTGCTGACCACCAAACGAAAGAAGTGCATACGAAAGCGAAAAGACAACCCATGCCAAACAGAAGTTATACCAAATGGGATGCCGCTTCACTTTTGGAAACGCCAGCGCGGAGAACACCATGAGCACAAAAGCAAAACATCCCATCATGTGCAAGATTACGAATACATGCACCAGCCCCACAGAGGTTTCCATGCTCACTAAACAACCTTTTAGCTTTGACTCAACCATAGGAAAAGAACACTCACCGCAGGCTGCAACCACAGAGATGACCTAGCGATAGAACAGCGACAATAGGAACCAGGGTACCACTGCTGGAACCACCTAAAGAAGGGGAACAGCTGAAGCATCTTGCGGAGTTGTTAAAGGAACAACGCATTACTCCCATGAGCATTTGCTGATTTCCGCTTGAGAAATGTCGGATCCGTATCACTTTGCCCATGAACAAACATCCTTCACCGAACCGAGGTCCAACGCGAGATTGTTGCGGTCGAGGGACTTCTCAACGTCGTTGCGATCGCTGTTGATGCTGTGCTGGGGATTCTCGACGTACCGTGGCATTTCTATCTCTTTTGGACCGTGAACTCCTCATACATCGCGAAAAATGTGCACAGTATAGCAGTATAGGAGGTGGTATTAGCCAAAGGGCAAAAAGAAGATGATATCGAGCGCGGGGTTTTCGACACGGCTTCTTGCGTTCGTTTCCCACGGAAAATGCCGAAGCGCGGCAAGAACCTCAATTTCAATTACAATCTAGATTTATAGTCCTGGTCAGCTAACCAGTAGTCTTCGCATGATCTAAGTCGCGCTTCTTTTGTTTCAAAGCATCCCTAGCCACTAAGCCTTCTTCTGGGGTTGCAAGCACAAAGTCTTTCTTTAGATAGACGAAGGGCTTGGCTGGGTCTGGAAATCCGTAGGTTCTGGCACGCTCTTCGTCCTCAATTACCTGCGTTTTCTAGTTGTCCTAGCATCAGTGCATAGCCATTTGCGAAAACAAACCGCCACGGACCATTATAAGGGAGCTTTTAACCCCGAAAACAACATCACTATCCACGTATGGATCTCCTTCGAAATATAACGCCGTGGTAAGAGTCTCGAATCCAGGAGCCTGTTCTCCATGAGTTACAGCGAAGGTCAGCGCGGAGCCTTCTGCGTACCTGGATTTGTACATGAAGATGGGCAGGTCTGAAAATGTGCCGACCTAGTCGCTCGACTAGACCGGCCACGGGACCATCGTCTGGGATGCTATATGGCACAGGCCTGTCTCGATTATGGCATCAGATCACTGAACTCTTCCCCGTACATCTCAAAGAACTCACACAACAGCCCGGTAGGCAAATCTTCCGTCATCCTGTGACTTCAGGCGACCGCGACAGTCAGGCCCCGTGCGGTTTTCGTACTGGAATTGTCACAATCAATTGACCTTGATGCAGAATATGGAATCACACTGAACTTACCTGAACATCATAATGTCCAAAGCCATCGGTTTCCCAAGTCTCAATATCTGCGTTGGGTATCGGATTGCCTTTGGTGTCCTGGACTTGACCTTCTACATACATATAGTGCCCTTTCCCTTCTGTCGCAATCGCGTCACCATGCTCAACTAACGATGGTTCGAGTTTCCATCACCTTTCAGGAGATTTACCGCAGAAATGGACTTACGTTGATGTGCATCCGCAGTTAAGAATGGTCCAAGTACAGTACCCTCGGTAGCATTCGGTGGTTTCGCGTTGTTAATGGAGTCCACCAAGGTCGAAAGTCCAAGCGTATCAGACAGGAGAATGAATTCTATACCAACTGATCAGCTAACCGCAAAAACGCAATTGGCGACCCATTTATTTGCCTTGGCGAATATCAGTGCACTTTTGACCTGTCTGCGTCAAAAACTCGATCGCAGCCCTGGAGATTTGACATCAGAACATAAATTCGCGAAGAATTTCCAGCAGTACTAACATCCACTCATCCGTTGTGATAGACGTTTCACGAACGAAGTCATGGAGATGGTTAATCTATTGACATTCTGTCAGAAGACAAGTTTTGAGATGATGAGTTCTGCGATAGGGACGTACAAGGCCCTTGAAAATGAATTTCATCCGTTCATCCGGACCTGTGTTGTGTCGAAGAAGTCAGCAGCGGTCGTCAAAGTATCACGATAGACCCAAGTAACGGCCGCGCTCCTCTCCTTCTTACATCTAGAGTTCCGAACATGAACGTTCTCGGTGATTGTATCTGCGTTCTGGTCAAGGATGCGAGGTATACTCGCAAGATCCGTGCCATGAAAAATCGCAGCTTGTCTTGCCAGCTCTCCAGGGTCGATGTTGAGGGTCGTCATCTTGAAGGAAAAGCTAAGCGATGTTAGGGACAATAAGGATCAGACTGACCACTCTGCACTTATTAATATGGAAGCAAAGATAGCCAACTCGGTCCGTAAGTTGTCCGACCGCGTGTATCTTTGGACACCATATTTGGTTGACCAGTAAAAAGGAACAACGGCGCTACTCGAAACAACACCGCTTGAAATGGGTCTCGTGGTGCTCTTCCTTGATGGGTGCCATCGTATTCGACTTCGAGTGACGCTGAATTGGTCAGAAAGAAGACAACAGTCCAAACCAGGAAAAGAAGAGAAGGCTGTAGCCACGTACACAGGGTCCATTACAACATGATGGGCCTCACGCTAGCTCGAATGCCAACGGTGGTTGAATCTCGACTTTGTCGAACAGTACTGTTCTGCCAAGCGAGACTGTGCCGAGACTTGGTTCGCTGTTCTCATATCCTTCCATTGCGCTGTCGAATACAGAGCTTCAAAAAGTCAGCTGGGAGTTAGTCGGAAAGTAATCCCCGCTTCGATCTGCGTCCTTATGATCTTCTTTTCAGCAATCCACTTAGTAAGTACTGCCGGTGGGTGTCCTTATAATCAGACGGAGCTTCTTTCGGCACAGCGGCAATCCTTTGCTTGGCTGATCCGCGAGCGGGCGCTTAAACAACGATCAATATTCCTTGGCACTCTAAAGCCAAGCTCGAAATTTTGGTCAAAAAAGGTTCCTGAAAATCGTGACATTCCTTTGACCATCGCCTACAGACGTCTCTTTCTCTTATAATTCAATGGAATACTTCTCACTGGATATTGCCAGCTGTCTCGTCGAGATTATCTGCCCGGAATACCCTGATGGCTCAATGGTCGCCTTGCTTCGGTCGCTCTGCCTCGTCTCGTCCACGTTTCGCGAACTCTGTCAACGCAAATTATTCTCGCACCTTGACGTGAACCGGAAGCCCACGGTCGAAGGAACGAATAACACATGTACACTCTTACCCGGGACGAAGCTGTTATCGCTTCTAGATCAAAATAAAAGGATTGCGACCTACGTTCGCTCGCTCAAGATCAGCAACGACTCCGACTCGGTGCCCTGGCTTTCCATTGACGAGCATCTCCCAGTGGCGCTGTACCGAATTGTCGAATACCAGCGCATTCAAAAGCTCTCTCTATGCAAAATCTCAGCAGAATGTGCCGGCCTGAGTATTCGCCACACTGTCGCCTCGTTGTGCGGGTGTCCATCATTGCGCTTCCTGAAGTTCCGATCATGCCCCCTCAGTCTCATCGAAAATTTTGCGGAGTCGTTAACCCACCTCGATGCGGATCCATCTGAAGTGCTGTTTGAAAACCCCGTTCCGCCTACGTTCGACATCGATGCGCCGAAGACGACTGCAAGGACAGGTCGAGCAAAAATCACACATTTGAAGATCGAGCAATAGGAGGAGGAGGCCAATATCGAAACCTTCAACTTCTTATTGGACAGAAACCGATCCGGACTTGACCTTACTTGCCTTCAATGCTTTCACATTGGCGGTTCGGGTAGCTTTGGAGGTTTCACCCACTACTAGCTTCCGCTCTACGTAAACTGCTACTAGGTTGTGCGAGAACACTTCAAACGTTCTCGTCCAACCCTCCTGACGGCATCATGACGCAGGATCTTCTGGGTATGCTGACGTACAGTATTACTTTCTCTGTGCTAATGTTCCTATTCCCCAGCTTCCGTCGATGGTAGATGCAGAGGCTTGATAGATTTTTCAACTCTTCCTGCCATGCAAAACATCGTTATAACCTATTCTCTCGAAAGCGACCCTTCTACGTTCACAAAGAGAACCGATCCAATACTGTGGCTTGTAAGCCGCCTCAAGACCTTCCAACCTCATAACCGACTGGAAAACCTCAAAGTCTGCATCATTCCCGACTGCTGCGAAATTTACGACCCTGCAACCCACGGGAATGCTGTTTCTGAAAACGCATGGCGCAACCTCGATCAAATCCTATCCGATTCCCCCAGATTCAAGTCGTTCAAGAAGGTAACCATAGAACTCCTGTCGGTAAACGGGCGGAAGGAAAATGGCGAGCTTGTTGATGACCTTGAGTCTCTGAGGGAGATATTGGACGGGAATTTGCCAAAAATGCGGCGCGCGGGACTGTTGGAATTCG
Source organism: Coprinopsis marcescibilis (assembly GCA_004369085.1). Classification (NCBI taxonomy): domain Eukaryota; kingdom Fungi; phylum Basidiomycota; class Agaricomycetes; order Agaricales; family Psathyrellaceae; genus Coprinopsis; species Coprinopsis marcescibilis. The sequence continues at coordinate 15,614 of ML210187.1, forward strand.
AGCTTCACGAATACGACACGGAAGTACGGAATATATCTCACCATTAGTAGTCTCCAAAATAATGGTACACTTTCAATATGCATGTGTATATACATTAAAAACGATGGTTGTACCTTATTCCCCGCGTTTGTGAATGCATTCTCCGCATCGCTTGCTTCCTAGTACAACGAACTCAATTATCAATACCAGATACTTGTCATGTCAAATACTGATATTTATAAATATCAAAGGCCGCAGCTCGTAGCTGTGTTGTCCGTTCCACACAGCAAAAGTTTAAACTTAGTAAATGTCCGCATGCATTGACCGACGATCAGCTCTGTACGGCGTCTTCAGGTTCGGTCAACCTCTTCCGAATCATATCCGCAATCGCAGGACCGTACACCGGTATCGAATCTATCATTAACCAATCAGAATATTTCTGGAAACACCGTCTTTGAGCCAATACTTACTCCCATGAAATCCAGGACTATAATAAAGCCCCTGTAGCAGAGAGATTTGAATGAAAACGCAAGTTGGAGTGAATCGCGTTACGCACCTCATGGTACTCTTGGGCTGGGAACGTGAGAAACGAATCATTCTGCACGCCGTAATGCTTGTGTCCGAGATTTCGCGCAAGCATTTCGTAATCGAAGACATACGCTGGATCAACCCAAGATAAGCGCGCGACCTAGCACAATTGGAGCAGGAAGACTGACACGGGGGATCGAAGATCTCGAAGACTGCCGACCGCAAGGAGGGAGGCATAATCAGTTGGTGCTACAGAGCAATGATATTGTCAGTTTGACGCCGCACAGAGACAGGATAAGCCGAAGGTGGGCGTACTGTCAAGCCGTTCCCATGAACCCCAACCATAATCGTCGTCCTCGCGCCAATCTCCAACTGCTGCTTGATATTCAACCTCTCCATAGCAGGAATCTCCAGCCTACACAGGCCCTCTTCCTCCAACTGCTTTAAAGATTCGACAAGTCTTAGATGATCCTCTTCCACCAATCTCCGCCTTGCATTTTGACGCGATATGTAAGTCACAACGGGCCTGTTTCTGTATTCCCGATCCTCTTGAGAATCGGGCACCGACGATTCCACGACTCGAGCTTGAGAGTCAACAAAAGGGATGTATCCAAGAGTATTGCGAAGTATTGACTTTCGAATGGGTTCCCAATACCCTTCGGGTGCACTCAAGCTCATAGCGCCGGCTATCATTTTGAACCAGCGATTATTGTTAGGGCTGATCGTCAAAGTCAAGGCGAGAAGTCAGCGGAGATGCAATAATAAAAGGTTAGCCAGAAGGCCAGAAGAACGTACTGGCGGTGTGCATTGTAGCGATTGATGATCATAGCACGTTCAAAAACGACCGTTGTCTCCAGATCAATGAGATCTTCCCAATAGTCACTTGTTTCAATAAGAGCCCCGGGGAATGCAGCACGCATCAGAGGCCCTATTACTCCTGCTCTGTCGCGCCATTCCTTTCCCTGAATTGCCTAGACAATGTGCGGTAAATACCTATCGCAAAGTGGACCTCCTATGACTGCGGACGTACGGGTAGAATAAATCGAGAGGGTAAAGAAAGTGAATTGAGGGATTTCATCCCCGAATCTTCTCCGAGTCCCTCTCCGGGTCCGAAAACAAGCGTTGAATACACCCTCCACATGCCTAGAATAATTTCACCCCACCAGTGATAGAAATGCTACCAAATAAAGGTCTTAGTATGTATGCATGACGCATGGATGGCTGAACCTACGTGCATGAACTGAGGAGGGTCGTAGAGAATGACACTGAACCCAGGTATAACAGTAGCAACCTCTCCCAATACTTCCGATGCCATTTCCGGACTGATAATTTGCATCTCCTAGGGCGGCAGTGAGACAACCAGCGAGATATACTATTTGGGGAACTCCAACCCACTTTGTCAGTCGCGGTCCTATCGAGACCACTGTCCAGGTCCAACCACCGCGCGATGAGGTCGTCTCTCGAGGGAAACTCGGGGTTCTCCGTCACCACATAGAATGAACCATCCCTGAGGTACAACGTGTCCATCAGCGCGAATCCCAGCACCCATGTACTCTGTTTAATGGGAGGATTCGAGCCCGGGAGTATCACGGATGGAATCGTCGTTTCCTCCCTTGTCGAGGCGAGTGGCCTTGAGGTTTCTTCGGCTTGGAGCTCCTGTTGCTGGTTTAGAAGGAGTGTGCGGCGAGCAGCTTGAAGTAGGGAGAGGAGCTCGGCATCGTAGAGTGGCAGGAACCAAACGTAGGCAATGAAGATGAAAGCGATACCCAGAGAGATGGTCGACCGACGAGCGCGTACACGCAGCGACATGGTTGGTTTGTGAGGTTAATGGCGTCGCTGTAGCCCAGCACAGTTCGGGTACGAGAAGGGATACGACAGCCTCTGAAGTCGCTGGACAATGTAAGTATATGAAGGAGAATTTTGTCAGCCATCGAGCGGCGTACATCCTGCTCCCCTCCGGATCAGCCAATTGAAAGAAGCGAATAAGACAACCTGATTCATCCATTCTATCCACCACAACGTCTGCAATATATTGCTAAACTATGATCGTTATGAATTCCGTGAGGTCCCTTCAAAGGTCCAAAATCATTTATTGAGCAAGTGTCTTAATCTTCAACAAAGTCATCAGGCTCAGTCAGCCTTCGTCTAATCATATCCGCGATCACAGGTGCATAGACCGGTATCGTATCTGCAAAGACCATAATCAGCGTCGATCATTAGCCAAGAGAATGGACAACATACTCCCATGAAACCCAGGACTGAAACGAACGCCCTGCAGAACACTGCGTCAGATACAAGAGCAAATCGGCAAGACAAGAGAAAACAGAGACATACCTTGTGATACTCGCCCTTCGGGAAAGTTATCAACGTATCGTTGTTTACCGCATAGTGCTTGTGGCCCATGTTCCTCGCAAGCATCTCATAGTCGAAGGTATATGCTAAATCAACCAGAGCATAAGTCACACATCGCGAGTCACAACCAAGGAACATACATGGGGGATCCAAAATTTCGAAAACGGCAGACCTCAAGGATCGGGGCATGAGAAGTTGATGCTGAACGGCTTCAGAATCAGCATCCGAGTCACACCTCGTACTCAATGGAACAAGGCTTACCGTCAACCCATTCCCATGCACACCAACTAAGATTGTCGTCTTCGCACCGATCGCCAGCTGCTCCTTTATACTCAGCCTTTCCATCATCGGTATCTCAAGCCTACACAGCCCCTCCTTCTCCAACTCCTTCAGTAATTTCACGAGCTCCAAGTGGTGTTCATGAATCAACCTCCGCCCTGCACCCTGACGCGAAATATACGTGACAATCGGCTTTTCGTCAGAGTCGACAACCCGGCCTTGAGAGTCAACGACAGGGACAGAACCGACAGTGTTAACAAGGAGGGACTTCCGAATGGGCTCCCAATAACCATCCGGCGCCGTCAAGTTCATAGTACCCGCCATCATCTTGAACCAAATGCCAGAGTTCCGACTGGAATAATTACAACAGGCCGTAAGAACGAAGTGAAGGCGGTTTACCTGAGGCAGAGAACGTACTGTTTATGAGAGTTGTGGCGATTGATAACCATCGCCCGTTCAAAGCTGACAGTGGTGTCGAGTTTGGCCAGGTCGGCCCAGTAATCGGCCTTCTCGATAGGTATCCCAGGGAATGCAGCGCGCATGAGAGGTCCATTCAATCCCGCCTTGTCGCGCCATTCGCCAGATTCGACGGCCTGCAAAACAGCCATTATACTTAGGAAGCTCTAACAGTTAGTTGTTGTACGCACCGGCAGCAAGAATCGCGAAGGGAACGGGAGCGAGTCTACAGACAGTGGCGCGCCATCGGCATCGGTTTCATCGAAGGATCCGTAAGCCAGCGTCGAATAGACTCTCCACATCCCTATGATGATTTCTCCCCACCAATGGTAAAAGTGCTATTAAGAGCGATTAGACGGTCGGACTGGTTCGTAGGCTATGGAAACTCACATGCATGAATTGACCAGGGTCGTAGATGACGACACTGAATCCAGGGATGATGGTAGCATATTCTCCCAGGACTTCTTTGGCTCGGGACGGATGAAGAAATTGTAATTCCTGCAAAGAAACCCATAAGCTGAAAGCTACGGCGAGGCAGAGGAGTTGAGCGAACCTTATCTGTCGCCTCCAAGTCTACACCCTTCTCCATTTTCAGCCATTTAGCGATGAGGTGGTCCCTTGAAGGGAACTCGGATCCCGAGGTGACGATGTAGAAGGTTCCGTTTCGGAGGTACAGTTTGTCGAGAATCGCAAACCCGTCTACCCATGCACTCTGTCGTGTATCGGTTCCTGGGAGTTTCACCGAAGGGATGGTGGTCTCTTCCGTCGTCGAAGCGAGGCGCGGTGCTGTCCACTTTTCTTCAACCCCCAATCCCGATTTGAACTCCTGCTGTTGACTGAGATGCATTTTGGATCGGTAGCTGTCGACAAAGTAGGTAACCTGCTCGCTGTTGTGGATTAGAGTCCACAAAGCAACAATGAAGAGGGATGCGCCAATGCCCAAAAAGAGCAACGGCTTCTGGGTGCGTCGAAAAGGGCCCATGACTAGCCAAGTAATCTAGTCCAAGGTAGAGTCTTTCGAAATAGCTGCTAGTGGGGTGGAGACTCAAGACCGAGCGCCCAATTTCGGTGATACCCCTCGATTGTGCGATGTATATCGCGCTGAGGATGAACTTCGGTGGTTTTAAATTTTGTAATGCTGAGCATTTTAAATATAGTGCAAGGAATCAGGAATCATCCTCCCCGTAGTCACAGAAGCTGATCCAGAGTACTCTCTTTCCACTTCCTTTGTGGTGGCGGAGGACCAAACAATCTGTCACTGTAATTTCAGTCTTCCGTGGCACCTGGCTGCTGGCAGTGGTTGACGAGCTCGGCGGAGGCCTGGCAGAGCCGAGCGGTCGGGCAAGCTACAGGATCAGTGATGTGGAAGCAAGGCTTTGTATTACAGCTGGCCCTTGCGCCTTCTCCAAGCGTTTAAGAAGGGATAGACCGTGTATCTGTCGCATAATTGAGACTCAAGCTCAAGAGGCACAGGACGTCATCTAGATCATCAGGAAAACATAAGATGTCTATTGCATTCAATTATCAATATTGACATACCAGGACATAGGTCATATGAGGCCCGAGGGGCCTGTATTATCTGGATTCTGAGGAAGACCTTGATTGAGAAAAAAGAACTTCTTTGAATGTTCGCGGCATCAGTACTTGTTATGTACTAATGAATGCTTACCTAATAAGGACTTGTGGTTTGATTGGGCCGGCACGACTAGCAGTGCTACTATCAAACACTATGTAATGCAAAACGACCCTAGTAATGCAAAAACGGGAATCGTGCCTCAATAACACATTGAAAGGATGTTGAATAACTTGCAGTCTGTCATACTTAAGGTAGCGGAACATTCTATGAAATAAGTGAAAAAATCGGAGGGGAAATGGCTATGTTATACTCTTATCTGTGGCCGAATTTCACGATGCAAACAGCATTTTTGAAATTGTTCGGAAATTGTGAGCCTAGTGGTCATCAAGGGGTTCTGGATAACTTCAAAGAAGATGAGCTAATATCTCAAAAGTGGGCTGGTTAACTTTAGAAGGCAGTGGGATCATGTTCATGAGGGAGACAAACGTATGTGTTTTGGCATGACAGAATCTGGGCCATCTATGATGAATAGTTTCATTCTCTGATCCTTTGCAAAATCCTAACGCTGCGTCACACGTCGCTGCGATCACAGAATGTGTCACGCTCTCGCTTCGGAGTTGTAACAGAGTGTGACAAGGTGTGCCCTAGCCGTTGTCACATTTTTTGCATTACTACGTTTTTGGGACACCCTCTGCCGGAAGAGCTCTGGCAAATGATACTCTACTCTGATTCAAAATATAGCTAAACAGG
>ML210187.1:22403-152811 GCA_004369085.1 Coprinopsis marcescibilis
ATGCCAAGCAAGCTTGATGGATGGAGTAATGACTGCAAAACATAGGGGTAAGACAACAATATGGAATAACAAAAGCAGCATGACTTACTTAGTGCGAGTGTGTACGCTGGAACTCTCTCAATGTCAGTCCAATACAATTTCAACTTGTCGATTCCCATTTGTATAGCAGCACGATACTCTGGGATTGTTTCGCGCATCTGCTCCCAGGCTGTAACCATTCGATGAAACGATGGAAGTGCTTGATGCAAAGTTGGTGCCTTTTCACTTGATAACTTCTGCTGGAATGCCTGAGGGACCTATGGAGCTGGTTAGTCATGCCACACCCACCAATTACACTCAGATATTAAACCCACACACAGGATTTGGATATAAATGTCAAGCTTATCCCACTCGGAATCTTCAACCATGTATTTCTGCAGTTCACAAGTCTGCGAAATCATCTGTGTAATTGGCTAAAAAGACATTGTCAGTTGCTGGGGAAACATGCAGAGCAACATTTTGATGGTTTGTACCTCTCTTAACTCAATGAAGTGCTTGATTATCAAAAGAGTCGATGACCAACAAGTGTCAACATCATGGAGAAGCTCCAGTGGGACTTTCCCAGCATTAAGAGCCTGCTGAATGACAGCAAATTGGTCATGTCACAGAGACGATGAATGGATCTCATAGTCATAAAGTGATTAGCCTATAGCCCAGCAAGACAAATAAAGACAGGTACCATTCGTATGATCGCGCGGATGTGAGCAATAAGGTCACGATTGGGGTCTTGTGATAGCACCTCGTTGTCAACGTCAACATTGTCGTCATTTACAGAAACCAAGGTAATATTTGTTAGACCAGCAAGCACAGCCTTGCTTCCAAGATTGGTGATATGTGGGAAGCACCTATCAAATATGACTTGAGCCATCTGTCGTTGGCAGATCGAGTGGAGAGGACACACTGGATATGGTGCTTGAAATCTGAGAACGAGAGGCCTCTATTACCAAGGAGGCGGGATAAATGTTCAACCATCGTGTCGTTGTTGGATGTGTTATCTAGTGTTACCCACCCAATCTAAACCAAAGTCCAATAATAGTTACCCTCCACAGCAATGATCAAGCACAAGTTCATGACATACCTTGCAGTCAATCTTGAGTCGGTCAATGATATGCAGGAGGGCATTTGCAAGATGCTCCCCTGTATGCTGGCCCAGGATACGATGGAAAGCAATGAGGTCAGCATGGAGGGTAAGGCTAGTGACAGGGCCCTCGCTTGTCTCTACGGTCTTGGACTGAATCCAATGCGCCGTCACTGCCATGTATGGACAGAGGTTTGGGTCAGACCACATGTCTGACGTCAACGACACTTTGCCAACAGATCTCTAGAGTTAAGTGAGTATGAAGCCTGGCAGAATCAAGGTAAAGTGACTGACCTTAAGCTCACCACTAAGCTGAGCCAAGTACTCCTTCCAGCGAGCTTTGATGTGGTTACGGACTGAGGTGCGATGCGGAATGTCTTTGTCCAAAAGCTCGCTGCGCAGTAGCAGCAACAGTTGATGAAAGAAGACTGATTCGACAACATTAAGCGACTAGTGTGTGATATCATGAGCCTGGGACAGGCATAAAACAATGCCAATAGTACATACCTGGTCATCAGCAACAATAAAGTCGACAAGAGCATTGATGAAAGTCTCGTCACTGAATTCAGGTATGGGCATAGCTGGTGTGTCATCTTGTGCTGATCCTTGTCCCTGGCAGGCACGGTACCCTGCGACATGTTCCTTTGCCTCCTTGGCTGTGATTGGGATCTTGTGGTCATTGCAGGCCTTAACCCATTCGCCAAGATGGCAAGCCAGAAGGTGGCAACACAGAACACCTGTGCCTGACACCTTCTGGTATTCTGCAACTTCGCTTCCAGAGGGAAGTGTACCGGCCTGTGCTTGGATCCTGTCCTGGTGTGTAAGTGTTCTGCCCTCCAAACAAACACCGAGAGTAGAGTGGATAAACCACGACTTATGAACAAAACTTGCACCAATACTTGTCACAACCCGGATCCTTCACAAAAAAGGTCCAAACATCGGCTGCGTTCTTCCTCTTCTTATTGTTAGTGTGAGAATGCGAGTCTGGCGATGACAATGGCAATGGGGACACATTCCTGGAGGCAGACCGAGACCGAGAGCGCCGACCACAATCTGGGCTATGAGGCCCAGCATGGGGAATGTTAAGAGCTGGAAGGGCAAAGGCGTTAAGCGCCTCTTGCAACGGGGGTGGGTGTGGATGCACTCCTGCTGCTGGGCCTGATCCAAGGGGGGCCAGGAATGGGTTGTTGGGGTCCTCGATAGGTTGCGTGGCTCCCGCATTTGTGTTGAGTGCTGGGGCTTGATCCTGAGCAATCAGAGTTGGGGTATGATCAGCTGGGGGTGCTGGGGGTGCACCTGGAGCACTTTGATTCACTAAAACACTTTCAGTACACTCAAGACTTGGAATGGGTATGCATGGCTTACCGTCCAGGTTGAGAGTCATTTCAACTGCACCATTGTTGTATGAGCGTGTTTGACAAGTGGCTGGTGCCTGTCATGGGGGGGCCTGTGCAGCAGCAGCTCCTCGGCGGGATCCTCGGCCTCGAACCATGAAATGTTGTAGAGGAGAGAATGTTGAAAGAAATGGAATAGGGTGGGAAGGACAATGTGTTGCTCAGCCGTTCATCAAGCCTTTTATCTCAATCTGAACAGCTTGTGATGCAAGAAAAATGATGACATTGGGGAGCAGTACATTGGGGAGCTCGGCAAGTAATAACAAAACTACGTCAGACGGGAGAGTTTTGAAGTTGATAACATTACCAGAAGTCTTTCAAATTCCCCCATATAATCCCATTGACCTCAGAATATCCTTCCATTGCCTCTTAATTCTGCCGACTTAATGATAACGAGCACTGGTACAGCCTGAGCATGACGAAAGGAATACATCATTAAGATGCTGGTGTAGCAGTTTGGAAATCAAACATACCTCGTGCTATTCACAGCGGAAAGAGCACCACAGAACGTGCCTGGCACCCTGACCAACGTGACCATCTTCCATTGAAATATTGAGCCCTGGGCCATGGCGAAACGATGTGGAATCGTGAAAGGCAGGTTGAATGGGTGTGACAACACTGGTGAGGTTGTTTGGGCACGGTGAGGAAGCAAAATTTGGTGTTTAAGACTCAGAGCCCCACCACATTCTTGGACAATCAAAAGATACTACAGAGTGGTCAGGGACAAGGGATGAGTTACTGCTGGAAGCTGGGAGCCGGGAAAGGCCTCATGATGGGGGAACGAACACATTATGATGGATAACAACGAATATGGAATTACATGTCAGGTTGAACCGGGTTAACCCGTAAACTGTATAGTTTTATCAGGTTGCCGACCGGCCTCAACCTATGACCTCACCTGTCAGGTTGGGTTGGGTCGAAACTGGTTCGGGTCGCTGGTTACGTGGGTTCGACCGGACCTGTGGCAACACTAACTGGCAGCAGCTACTGCATTAGATGCCAGATACTAAGCGCTTGTTTGTACAACAGCCAAAGGAAGAGAGCCAATTTTTTATTAATCTTCTATGCTACTATCTGGCTCAGTCAGTCTCCTTCTAATCATATCTGCAATGACAGGTCCGAAGACCGGTATCGAGTCTGAAAACAAAACTAATCAGCGCCGCTATTCCGGAAACATAAAAAAATGACATACTTCCATGAAATCCGGGTGTATATAGCACGCCCTACACCACCGCGTCAGATTAATCGAAAAAAAACCACAGAGAAGAGACGTACCTTGTGATACTGGCCCTTTGAAAATGTGATCAATGTATCGTTGTTCACTGCGTAATGTTTATGACCCAGATTCCTTGCGAGCATCTCGTAGTCAAACCCATATGCTGGTGCAAACGATGATAAATACGAGTCCCGAATTCGAGGGACTGAGCACTTACCGGGAGGGTCGAAGATTTCAAATATTGTAGACCTCAAGGAAGGCGGCATGATCAGTTGGTGCTATGTATCCGTTTATCAGCTTCAGGTATCTAAACGATGCGAATGAGGAGGCTCACAGTCAACCCGTTCCCATGCACTCCTACCAAAATTGTGGTCCTCGCGCCAACGGCCAGCTGCCCGTTAATAGTCAATTTCTCCATCATCGGCATCTCAAATCGACACAATCCCTCGCTCTCCAACCCCCTCAATGATTCTACAAGCCTTACATGGTCCTCTTCATTCAGTCTCCGTCCTGCGCCCTGGCGCGAGATGTACGTGACGACGGGCTTTTCATGGGCAGGCTCTAACTCGTCGCTACGCGAAGCGGGCATCGAAGACCTCAGGATTCGTCCTTTGGAATCAATGGCGGGTACGTAACCGATAGTGTTTCGAACGAGACTCTTGCGAATGGGCTCCCAGTAGCCGTCAGGTGCAACAAGACTCATCGTACCCGCAATCATCTTGTGCCAAATACCAAAGCTTGGACTAAAGGCGACGCATGAGGACAAGAATGATACAACTATCGATGAACTTACTGGTTGTGAGCATTGTAGCGGCTGATGATCACGGTTCGTTCAAAGACGACAGTGGTGCCTAGCTTGGCGAGGTCAGCCCACCAGTCGGCTTTCTCAATCAGCATTGCAGGGAAGGCGGCGCGCATGAGAGGACCAATCACCCCCGCGCGGTCGCGCCACTGGTCCCCTTCAACAGCCTAGCAGGATAGTTTCATTACGGAGCCAGCAATCAATTTGACTGGCATACGCACAGGCATTAGGAATCGCGATGGGAACGGGAGAGGATCTACCGACGGTGGCGAGTTTCCGTTGGTAGTTCCGTACGCTAGTGTCGAATAAACTCTCCACATGCCAATCATAATCTCGCCCCACCAGTGATAGAAATGCTGCAAAGCATCTTTCTATGAGAATATGGCGAGGGATTTTGGGATGAATGACGTACATGCATGAATTGAGGAGGGTCGTAGAGGATGACGCTAAACCCAGGGATGACGGTAGCATAATCTCCCAGCACCTCGCTCGCCTTTTCTGGGTGGATATATTGCATTTCCTGCGACGATAGAGCCAATGCGTCAGTTTGCGGCTCAGTCGTGTATTAAAATCGCTGCACCTTATCTGTCGCAGTAGAATCCACACCCCCCTGCAAGTCTAACCACTGGGCGATAAGCTCGGTTCTTGGCGGAAAATCGGCGTCCGTAGTTACCACATAGAAAGTCCCATTCTTGAGGTACAGTCTGTCGAACGTGACGAACCCTCGCACCCAGGCGCTTTGTCGAACAGGAGGGTTGGTGTTTGGAAGTACCACGGATGGAATGATCGTTTCTTGCTTGGTCGAGGAAGGTTGTTCCGAGTTCATGCTGTCCGCTTCAGCATATCCAGTTTTGATCTCTTGCTGTACTGTCGTGTCTGGTGGTCGGTGGTAGCTAGCAAATGTCGTTGCGCGTCCGCTGTCGTATAAGAGGGCCCATAGTGTGAGGGAAAAGAACGCTGCAATGCCTAGGAGGACTTGAGGCCGCTGTATGCGTCGAAAGCTGCGCATTGTGTCGCGCGGTATAGCCTCTTGCGAGGATTTCTATCGTAAAAGGGAACGAAGAGGCGGAGGACCAAGAGGAATGCTAGTGAGCGCCTCGTCAAGCTTCAAGCATACTTGACAAGACTTGACAGCACTCGAGCCTAATCAAACCTTGAATGGACTAAGAATGCTTAGCATTTTATCAGTTGCGGAACTTGCTAACTACTTACATTTCTCGCGATTCCTACAGAGCGGTTACTTATTGGTTACTTGTGACACCTTCAAGTCATATTCAATGTTCGCGAGGTTCCAGTTTACATGAAGGTCGTAGTGCCGGTCGATGGATTTATGATCCAAACCTTGGGAGTTGCCGTTGACATTCGGCAGATGATGATGTAGGGTGAACTTGGAAGTAAGATAACTCAAAGGTCCATGGATTCCGACTTATTACATTAGGGAAAAGGGAAGCCAATCTCTAGATTAGTACACAGCATCAATTGCTCGCAGAGTTAGTCCTCGACAACACGGTCAGGTTGCGTCAGTCTTGTCCGAATCATGTCTGCTATCGCAGGCCCATGGACATGTATGGTCTCTAAAGGACAAATTTGATACTGGTCAGAGCCATATTAATCTCGGTAGAAGTTGAAAAGCATACTTGAGTGGAACCCTGGCGAAAAATGGACTCCCTGGTGGAAGACGCCTTTCGGGAAGGTAACCAGGGTATCGTTCTGCACGGCGTAGTGCTTGTGTCCAACGTTCCTCGCAAGCATCTCATAGTCAAATGTATACGCTGAGACAAAGACTATCAGCAAGATCAAATGCGAGAAACTACTGGGAACTGACAAGGTGGATCCAATATCTCGAAGACAGCTGACCGCAAAGACGCCGGCATAAAGAGTTGGTGCTACATTGGTAAGTCTCGCATCAGCAGCTGCAACAAAAAGCCCCTAAAGCATTAACACGCACCGTCAACCCATTCCCGTGCACCCCGACTAGAATCGTACTCCTCGCACTAATATTCAGCTGCTGCTTGATGCTCAATTTTTCCATCGCCGGCATCTCGAACTTACACAGCCCCTCCTTTTCCAATGCCCTGAGCGACTCAACAAGCCTCAGATGGTCCTCCTCAACCAGCCGCCGGTTCCCACTGCCTTGTCGCGAGATGTAAGTCACCAGGGGCTTCACATCGCTCTCTGATATCAAGTTGTTCTTGTGCTGTTGCGCTTGAGGTGATGCCTTATCCTTGAGCAGATGCAGGGATGACTTCTCCACCTGGCCAAGGGAGTTGACAAACGGGACATAGCCTAGGATATTTCCTACAATGTTCTTGCGAATTGGCTCCCAAAAGCCATTAGGGACAGTGAGCTCCATTGTTCCAGCTATCATCTTGTACCAGCGCTTCCCGTTAGGACTAAAGGCATTATTAGCATGTCGTATGGGATTGAGTATAGTTAGGTATACGCACTGTTTATGTGCTGCCCATCGGTTGATTACCATCGACCTTTCAAAGACAAAAGTCTCATTCAGATTCCCGAGGTCGTTCCAGTAGTCGGCCTTCTCGATCCCCGTCGAAGGGTATGCAGCTCGCATCAAAGGTCCAATTAGATTTGGTTTGTCGCGCCATTCGTTCCCGTGAATTGCCTAGAGCCAATAAGTGGTGTTAGGAACTTGGTACAGTGCATGGCCTGAGCGGCTCGTAATAACACGTACTGGGAGGACGAAGCGCGAGGGTGGAGGCAGGGATTCCAGTGATAGAGTAACGTTTTTTGAAGGTGTGCCTTCTCCGTACGCGAGTGTCGAGTATACTCTCACCATCCCAAGAATGATTTCACCCCACCAATGGTACAAATGCTAGAAAAGGGATGTCAACGTTTGGGACTATTGAGCGGACTGAGTGCGACGTACGTGCATGAATTGAGCTGGGTCATACAGAAATACTGTGAATCCGGGGACAAGGGAGGCGTGGTCACCGAGAATCTCCTGCGCTTGTGTAGGATCGATTATCTGCATCTCCTACCCCCAACCCAGGTTATTTCCAGGTTCCACCAGTTGCAGGAGGGCTACGCACTTTATCCGTTGCTGTCAAATTCGCTACTCTCGATAATTCCAACCACTGTCCAATGAGACGCTCTTTTGCAGGAAAGTCCGGGTTGGTAGTCACGACGTAGAAGGTCCCATTTCGCAGGTAGAGACGGTCGAACGTTACAAACCCATCTATCCATGCCCCTTGTCGTGTTCTTGGCTTCCTCCCTGGAAGGAGCACAGAAGGTATAGTGGTTTCTTGTATCGTTTGAGTGATCCCCGGCTTGAGGTTCCCCGGGTCTGTATGGCCGTCGTTGCTGGCAGTATTGGCATACGGTGCGTCTTGCTTGAGTAGCCGAGTCCGTTGGTCTTGTACGAACGAAGAGACGCGCTCACGGTTGTAGAGCAATATCCACACCGAGAGGACGAAAACAACCGCAATGAGGATGAAAACGTTGGAGCGTTGACTGCGTCGGAACGGGCCCATGTTTATCACAGTGTGGTGCGGAGCTTTTAGCGAGTTCAACAGAGAGGGGTAATGTGGGTAGGCTGCAGTGGGCAGCGGATGGGACGCAACCTTCCCGGTGGCTGAGCAAACCGTGTATGATGCTATGCTGGTGGCATTCAGTCAACCAAAGCACAGTTGTAACTTCCACAGAACTTTGTGAGCAGATTCGGACTGCGGTACGGCACATATAAAGTCAGCGCCGACGGTGCGATGATGGGCACATCCCGGCGACCTTGGACGAAACCTTGTTTCAGAAGGGTAGGTAAAGCAATCGTTCTCATGATGTATGCAATTATACAACAGCATTCAACCTGGACATGAATCGCTATATGTCAGAAGTACTTCGCGCACGAATGCAAAGATTCTGGTAAGCGAGAACACTCCGGTATTGATCCCACATATGGATGGGGATTCGATCCCTCGGCGAATCAGATAAATAGGGGTAAGCTGTATCTTGAGACCGAATTTAGTGCTACTTAGGTGCTACTAAGCACGCCTTGTTCACTTGGTCGGGACATGTTAAATACACTTATACAGTAGTTCTTAAAGGTGCACTAAGCTATTGGCACGATGAGTATCCTTGACCAGTGTGTAACATTTAGTATTACATCGCCGATTCAAATCAGTCCGACTAGACCGGACCCCCGCAATCGTGACTCTTCTGAATCTTCTCACGAATCGATGGCTTCGGATTGCCTAGTCGTTCTCAGAAAGCCTCCAGGGACATTGATACTAGGCCGTTGAATCACGAACTGCATGGGGATGATGGTTTTATGGGTTTCCACTCGGAGTGGATCGCCGCGAAATGACGAAAAGGTATGTGTGACCTGTCAAGTACTTCTGATGTGGAGACTTCTTCACAGTTGATAGCAGGGTGCAGGGGGTCGCATGACCACTTGAGAAACACAGTCTCAGGCACCACGACGTATTCACCCACTGAGGAGAAGCGACCTTCGCTGTTTTCCAGTGACCGGAGGTGAAAGTTACTGATAAAAGTCCCCAATATCTGGACGTTGGCAAGCGTGAAACCTTCGCTCATGGCGTTTAAGCTAAACCACTTGGACTTGGTGCTCACTGCGATAACCTTGGTCGTTTCTTTTGCTTCTTTCCAATGGTCTCGACGAAGTCGCGAAAAGCTTCCGCTTCCTCCTGGGCCAAGGAAAATTCCGATACTCGGCAATCTCCCAGCCATGCCGACCAAGAACGAATGGATTCAGTATCACAAATGGTGCAAAGAGTATAGTGCGTCCAATGTTTTATCCAATCGCAAATATTTGCTGAACCTACGTTCCACAGAGACAGATATACTCCACCTTGACGCTGCTGGTACCTCTATTGTAGTTGTAGCCACCTCCGAATTGGCGACAGAGCTCCTGGAACGGCGTTCTTCGATATATTCTGGGCGGTTCGTGCCTTTCTGCTCTCTATACGATCCAACGTGTGATTTTGTGAAAATCCAGGGCCAGAATGCCGATGATCAAGGAGCTTATGGGGTGGGACTACGTGTTTGGGCTAATGGATTATGGTATGCTGGTTCTGGCTGGGAGTGGTTGATTATGCTGACCAGGACTGACAGGAAGCTATTGGTTCGTCTCATCAGGTATACGTGATGAAAGTCGCCCTCATCTGAAACTACAGGCGCAAGCATAGGAGGCTCATGCACCACTCGTTCCATCCTTCGGCCGCGCGAAACTATGAGCCTCACATTATGAAGGCCACGCACAACCTCCTCAACCGATTCTTGAAGTACCCGCATAGCCCTGTTGAGAATCTGAGACAGTGCGTTGTTCCGCCTAGGCTTGAAGCGTTACTCATTTGTCTTCTCTAGTTTGGTTGCTGAGTCGATCCTCTCCATTGCGTACGGAATCAACGTGCAGGAAGAAAACGACCCTTTTGTGAAGTTGGCAGAAGATGCTGTGGCGCCGCTCCTGGCCGCTGCCATTCCGGGCACATTCGCAGTCGACTTCTTCCCTTGGCTCAAGTACGTCCCGGAATGGGTACCCGGTGCTTCATTCAAGCGCAAGGCTCGGGAATGGAAGCACCTTAGTCTGGGCTTGCTTGACAAACCTTACCAGGCGACGAAAGATGCGATGGTAAGTTGATGCCTGCTTTATAGAACTGGACTCACGTTTCAGTCTCCTTAGGCCTCGGGAACGGCGTCGATGTCGTTTGTGTTTGAAAGCCTTGAGAAACTGGAGGCTGGGACAAGCGATGACGCCTACCAGGAAGATTACATCAAGCGTACGGCTGGGACAATGTACACGGGTAAGTCATGGCCATTGTTTCTGCAGTCGCCAATGTTAACCTTGAACATCAGCCGGGACAGATACTGTATGTCACTCAACCCTTGGAATAGTGTATTACAGTCCACTAATCCCAGTCGCAGACTTCGTCGGCCATTGCGAATTGCATTCTTGCGCTACTTCAGCATCCTGAAGTGCTGGCAAAGGCCCAGAAGGAATTAGACTCGGTTGTGAAACCAGGACGTCTGCCCGACTATGACGACCAGGATGCGATGCCATATGTTACTGCGATGGTCAAAGAGATACTAAGATATAGGGTTATAGTACCCATGGGTGCGCTTCGAACCTGCCTTATCTCAGCTCTCCGAGATAACCTTGTAGTGAATGCAGCTATTCCCCATGTATTGAGCGTGGAAGACGAGTTTGAGGGCTATCGCCTGCCGGTGAACTCCATTGTAGTGCCTAATGCATGGTGTGTACCATCCATAGTAGGGCTCATATAGTCATCGTGCTGATTAAATTGCCCTAGGGCTATGCTTCACGACGAGAATGTGTACGAAGACCCATTCAAGTTCAATCCCGAGCGTTTCATTGGATCGGACGGGAAACTTGACTACAGCAAAGCGAGGGACCCTTTTCATGCATGTTGGGGGTTTGGTAGAAGGTAAGCGCTCGGTATAGTATTGAGCCTTTACTGATCGCATTACCTAGGGTTTGTCCTGGCAGGTTCATGGCATTCTCAGCTGTATGGATTGCTGTTGCATCCATCATCTTTGTTTTTGATATCGAGAAATTTAAGGACGAGAAGACTGGGGAAGTAATTGAGCCTCTGGATGAGCAGGACAATGCACTGGTATTGTATGTTTACCTGTCCCTCAGCTGAACCCGGTGTGCGTTTTCCTGATTGTGTTGTCCCTAAGAATGCCAAAGCCCTTTAGATGCTCACTGAAGCCTCGTTCAAAGGAAAAGGAGGAGCTGGTTAGACGGGTTGTGCTTCTCGAAAGAACCTGATGTGTTGTGTGCCACAAGACGGAGTTAGCTTGCACGAGTGTAAATTGGGATGTACCTTTCAACACACGCTTAAATGGTCCCCGCACCTCATTGGTAGTACCCCAAATGGGCCTTCAGGAGTATTCTTATCATCTAGTGATATTTGTATCCTGTATTGGGTTGGCAATGACAGCACAAATTCAACGACAGTTGCCCAACACAGGTATCGGAAGTTGCCGATGTAGTTTGATCGCCTGCTGGCCCATCGTTGAAAATTTCACCGAATGCTCATCGACCACACTAACATGGAGCCCACCAAGTCATGTTTCTGACACAATGTATTGCACACTTACTGCTCGATTGCTAGACTCCTAGATAAACAGTGGTAGGAGCTTCAAACCTCCAACTCGCCGGTTATCAATCGACGGAATTCTGACAAAAACATATCAACTCTCCGTGTCTGCGTGATTCTCGCAGGTTTCCCAAGCCTTCAGGCTTTCGCAATCAAGCGATAAACCGTTTGTGGTGAGTCCACGATTGTGAATTGCAAACCATGCTCCGATGTGGAAGATTTGACAGGTTTAAATCGCATGACCATAGTTCCAATTTGTACCAGTCTGGCATTCTTCACAAGTCTGCGCCACCAGCGTTGTACACGATTGGCGTCTCATCATCGATTGCTGTCCTGCATTTTCCGATACCGATATATTGTATATAGTTTCCGCAATGCTGGGAATGGTCTTGTCCAACTCCCCCACAGGCAGCTGTTATCATGGCCTTCGAACTATCCCTCTTGGACGTGGTGCTCACCTCAACAGCACTCATCGCTTGTGTTTTATCGGTACAATGGTCTCGAAGGAATCGCTACAAACTTCCTCTACCCCCAGGGCCAAAGAAGATGCCAATTCTTGGCAATCTTTTAGTGATGCCGAACAAGGACGAGTGGATACAATACCACAAGTGGTGCAAAGAGCTAAGTGTGTCCGGCTACTCGACCATCTCGTCTGGAGTTGCTCATTTGTGCGTCAGAAACCGATATCCTCCATCTCGACGCCGCCGGTACCTCTATCATCGTTGTTGAGACATCCAAAGCAGCAACCGAGCTTCTTGAATGACGTTCATCCATTTATTCTGGGCGGTTCGCGCCTTCATTTCTTACTTTCCGTCCAATGCTAATTGTGCGTCAATTTAGACCTCGAATGCCAATGATCAAAGAGCTGATGGGATGGGACTTTGCGTTCGGTCTGATGGATTATGGTGTGTTCTTCGACCTTGACCTATCAATTGCGGTATATTTAAACGAGGACACCTAAAGGAAATGATTGGTTAGTAGTCTTCGGCCTGCTCAGATTCCCACCCTGAATTAGAATTTCAATATCAGGCGCAAGCATCGGAGACTCATGCATAACTCGTTTCACCCATCTGCCGCCCAAAATTATCGGCCTCACGTCTTGAAGGCAACCCACAACCTACTCAACAGGTTCTTGAAGTACCCACATACCCCAGTCGAGAATCTCAGGCAGTATGTGCTTTCCGCGCTTGGTTCTCGTCATACTTAGTTGCCGTATCTAGTATGGTCGCAGAAACCATCTTATCTATCGCTTACGGGATCAACGTGCAAGAAGAGAACGACCCATTCGTGCAATTGGCAGAAGATGCCATGGCGCCACTCATTACCGCGGGACTTCCAGGTGCATTTTTGGTTGACTTCTTCCCTTGGCTGAAGTACGTGCCGGAATGGCTCCCTGGCGCCTCGTTCAAGCGCAAGGCTCGCGAATGGAAATATATTACCTCAGCCTTCCTCGAAAACCCTTTTAAAACGACCAAGGATGCAATCGTTAAGTCAGATAGATAGGGTCTAGATATTGGCTAATTTACATTTCAATAGGCGGCGGGAAGTACCGAGCTATCATTTGTATACGAAAGCTTCGAGAAGTTGGAATCAGGTACGAACGACGATGCATATCGCGAAGACTACATCAAACGTACAGCAGGAGCGATGTATGGTGGTATGTCCCATCTCTCCGTCTCCAGCAGTAGTGCGTAAAGTTGTTGATCTCAATGCACTAAACGTAGGTGGAACCGACACAGTAAGTGTTAAATTAAACGCTGGCGCATCAAGCTTGGCTTATTTCAATCTTAGACATCCTCGGCAATCGCGAACTGCATCCTAGCTTTCTTGCAGCAACCCGAGGTCCTGGCGAAAGCACAACGGGAGGTGGACTCAGTCGTGAAACCAGGCCACCTGCCGGACTACAAAGACCAAGATGCGATGCCATATGTTACAGCGGTTGTGAAAGAGATTCTCAGGTACAGGATTGTGGTGCCTATAGGTGCATATCAACCCTTCCATCTTGACGTCTGTCTCAACTATCGGATAAACAGCAATCCCTCATGTGTTGAGCGCGGAGGACGAGTATAATGGATACCGACTTCCAGCGAACTCCATTGTCATTCCTAATGCTTGGTGAGTTCGTTCGATTGTGCTTGTGACGCTCCTAGCAGTGCATGCTGACACAACGGAACAGGTCTATGCTCAATGATGAATCCGTTTACGAAGACCCTTTCGAGTTTAAACCTGAACGGTTCATTGGAGAGGACGGACGTCTTGATTATAGCAAAGCCAGAGACCCCTTCCATGCCTGCTGGGGATTCGGACGACGGTATCTCTTCCTCCAGCGTCTACAACAGTGCTGAGTCCTGACCTGATATATGTTAGGATATGCCCAGCGCGATTCATGGCGTTCCCCGCTATCTGGATTGCAGTGGCAAGTCTCATCTACGTATATGATATTGAAAAGATGAGGGATGAGAAGACCGGAGAGGTTATCGAGCCTCTGGATGAGCAGATCAATGGACTTGTTTTGTACGTTCCATGCCAACCTTCCGTGTCCGTGTTCCAGCTGACCATGTTAACAAGAACGCCAAAACCTTTCGTGTGCTCGTTCAAACCTCGTTCCAAGGAAAAGGAGGAGCTTATTAAACGAGTTGTAACCCCTTGAAAAAACGGAAAGTATTTATCATAGGCTGCGCGGTCGTTTACGTTTGATGCTTGATGATGTATAAGGACAAATGTCCTTAACGTTCTAGTTTTCAGATTCAGCATACTATCCATTTATGGCTCTTTTGGAAGCAGTGGTGCTGAGAAAAGAGCGTGCTCATAGGGACGAATTGATAGACTAGGCTAGGCCGTGAGTCGCGCCATTCGGCAGATCACGTCTTAAAGAAACCCAACCCCAATTCATGAAGGGTTTTATGGAAGCGCCCACCTTGCCGAAGGCTTGATTATATATGTGAGAGTGCTTAGCATCTTTCCCAAATAAAAAAAGTACTTGCTTTGTAGTCGGATCAGTCCCAAACTGAAGCCCGTTGTCTTCTAGTGAGTGTATCCCAAACAAAGCCTTTCGGGGTTCACAGAAACAGTAATACTTGCTTGTTTCATTTCGTAGTAGGCCCGTTAGCGTAATCTAATATAAGCTCCATTGCCTTCTTACTAGCTTGTCGGAGAGCCGAAAAATGATCTTTGACGTTTAAAAGGAAGATTCTGACCTAGTTGAACATATGCGGGCTCGTTTCTGCCCCTTCAATTCGAACAAGCATGGAGACTATTCAATTTATCTTTACAGCATTGGCCGCTGTGTGGCTTTTCAACTGGGCTATCAAGCGCCGATTCCAGTTGCCTTTGCCGCCTGGGCCGAAGGGTCTCCCGCTTGTCGGCAATCTCTTTGAGATGCCGAGAGACTTCCCCTGGGAGAAGTACCACGAATGGTGTAAGGAATACAGTACGTCGCCGTTGCTCTTATTGATTGAGTGCTTGTCGGTGACAATGTGTAACGCAGACACGGATACTCTACACCTGTACGCCGCTGGGAAGCATATCATCGTTCTTGACTCGCCTCAGGCTGCGGCAGACCTCCTTGACAAACGGTCACTGATATACTCTGGACGGTCCGTATCATGATGACACTTTGGAGCTGTTTTACTCATATAAAGCCTGTTCAAATAGACCTCGACTTCCCATGATAAAGGAGTTGATGGGATGGGACTGGTTCTTTGGGTTCAGAAACTACGGTAAGCGAAGATTGCAAATTCCTGGAATATTGGGATGCTTAGTGACATTCAACAGACGAGACGTGGTGTGTTTATGTTCAGTATTTGTGTAGTTGCCTTTCCTGATCTAATATCTTGACGTCCCAGCCGTCTACATCGCAAACTGATCAACCAAGCATTCAATCCGACGGCAGTGAACCAGTTTATTCCCCAAATCAAGAGGGCGACAAGGAACATGCTCGGGCTTTTTCTCGAAGATCCTGAGAAGCTCGAAGGGAACTTGCGAAGGTGTGTTTTATGCTTGCGTCTGTTCCGTCCCAATTTACTCAAATGCTGCCCCTCGCAGGATGGCGGGAGAAACGATCATGTCCGTCTCATATGGAATCAAGATTCAAAAGAACGATGACTTCTATGTGAAGACTGCTGAGCAAGGAGTCAGTCCTGCTCTCCACATCGTGGGTAACCCTGGTGCGTTTCTTGTCGATACAATCCCTATTCTCAAGTACGTTCCTTCGTGGTTCCCGGGAGCGGGCTTCAAGACAAAGGCCAAAGAGTGGAAAAGGTTAAGCAAGGTTATGCTCGAAGTACCGTTCAAAGCGGCGAAAGCTGCCATTGTGAGTATACCGTACAAATCCAAACACTTCATCACCTCATTGACACTGGATTTTCAGGCTGATGGGTCGGCGTCCATCTCGCTTGTATCTGCCAACCTAGATAGATTAGAAGCGCTCGGACAAAATGACTCAGCTCAGGAACAAGCTGTTAAAGAGGTGGCGGGTGGCTTATATGCAGGTGAGCGTCTATTTAGTTTTTCCTATCTATGTCGGCCATACTAACGCAATTACTGACACCGTACAGTTGGAATAGACACGGTATGTCACTTTCAAGAAAGAATGTGCACCGGACTGGTGCTAACTTGTCGCCATGTGACACAGACAGTCTCGCCGATTGTGTCGTGCATATTGGCACTCGTGAAAAACCCAGCGGTGCTAAAAAGAGCTCAGGCGGAATTGGATAGCGTCATAGAACCTGGGCGCTTCCCTGATCTGAGCGATGAGCCAGCTCTGCCGTACATCACCGCAATTGTACACGAGTCATTTCGTTGGAGAGATGTTTCTCCCCAAGGTTAGGTTCTTTCGTTTGCCACACCTTGACTCCCAATCTGTGACCACTGACCTTGAGATCGTAGCGCTCCCGCATTGCCTTATCAAAGAGGACGAATATAACGGGTATAGAATCCCGGCAGGTTCGATTGTCATTGCAAACTCTTGGTGGGTTCCCGTTTGCTGAGTGCTTGAAGCTGTTCATGTCTGATCATTTGAGCCTGTCGCACCGCAGGGCTCTTTTACACAACGAAGACATCTATCCTGACCCGTTCGCGTTCAATCCGGACCGCTTCATGAAAGAAGGTAAACTAGACTTCCAGAGCCAGCGTGATCCTTCGTTTGCTTGTTGGGGATACGGACGAAGGTAAGTTGGCAGTCTAATGCTCCCGCACGTTAGTGTGAGTCGTCTAACTCCTGGGCTGTGGGATGTAGGAAGTGTCCAGGGAGATACATGGCTTACCCCGCTGTCTGGCTTGCAATCACGCACTTGCTATACTGCTTCGACATTATGAGGGCAAAGGACGAGTACGGCAACGACATCGATCCACCGGAAGAGTTTATCTCTGCACTCACAATGTACGTCCGCGTATTAAAATAACAAACTTCAGACCTATGACACGTCAATAGTATGGCAAAGCCATTCAAGTACGACCTTAAGCCAAGGTCAGAAGATATCGAGAAGTTGATTCAACAGGGCTTGAGTGCCGAGGTGGACTTCCGGGAATTTGATGGAGACCATTAAAATTTGATTTGAAAGGCCACATTTGGGTGCATCTATATTTATTTTGAATACGACATATTATTATGTTCTCCATTCAAAACCATTTCAGTTCAAGTCAGTGCGAAGGACCACTTCAATAATAAGCTACATAAACCGTGCCGCAGTGATTGGCTACCACCGTGGCCATCAGTGTCAGTCAGCTTTGATTCACATTCTGATACGAGTATATATGTTACTAGTCGTCAATACATAGTAGTCAATACAAATAGCTTCAATATTGTGCTTTGCTTCACGGTGTCGTTAGTTGAAGCCCTCCGAGGCAAGTACGGATTTTTTGATCAGGTCCGCCTTTTCCTTCGAGCGAGGCTTGATCGTGTATTGGAAAGGCTTTACCAATCTTGAAAATTGGTCAGGCTCATCACTTTCAAATAGCATGAGGTGGGCAGATACATACATAACTAACTTCGAGAAATATTCTTCCAGTGGCTCTATGTCGTTGCCATCTTCGTCTTTGACCTTCTCAAGCTCAAAAACGTACAAAATTGAAGCGATGGCGAGCCAGACTGCAGAGAAGGCCATGTAGCGCGCAGGGCAGATGCTGCGGCAACGCGATAATGAATGTCAGAAGGAGCGGTTCGGAGGAGTGCGATGCATGCATACCGCCTTCCAAATCCAAAGCACGCGTGATTAGGGTCGCGCTGGGTCTTGAAATCCAATTTTCCGTCTTTCATGAATCGATCAGGGTTGAATCTGAAGGGTTCGGGGTAGACCTTCTCGTCGTGCAACATTGCCCTTGAATAACCTTGAGGACCTAGATGACTCGACCGCACCAGGGGGAGTACGTACCATGCATTTGGGATGATAATTGATCCCGCAGGAAGATGATATCCGCGGTACTCATCGTCAACAGAGAGCATATGAGGAATCGCTGAAATAAATAAATTTAATTTCAACAGGCCAGGGTAAAGCAACTGGAGCATACCAAGTGGGACGACGTCTCGCCATCTCAAGGTTTCCTTCACAATTGCGGTGATATAAGGAAGCGACGGCTCGTCGTCGAAGCTAGGAAGGTTGCCTGCCTGAACTACGGAGTCGAGTTCCTTCTGGGCTTTCCTCATAATTTCTGGATGTTTGGTCAGCGCTAACAGGCACGAGCTGATTGCTGAGACAGTCTGTATAATCGTCAGAATTGCATCCACATTGGTACAAGCAAAGCAACCAATTACTGTGTCTGCACCCGCTGCTCGCAAAGCACATAAGCCAGCCAATCCCGGAGAACGAGGAGGAAATACATACCAGTGTACATAGTTCCGGCAGTGGACTTGATGACATCTTCTTGGTACGCCTCATCTGTACCTTCTTCCATTTTCTGGAGGCTGACGGATACAAAGGAGGCTATGGCAGTCCCATTAGCCTAGTGATGTGAGCATTAGGCGCGCAATAGCGACGTGAGAAATGAACTCACGATTGCTGCTTTTACAGCGCGGTACGGATCTTCCACCATCTTATTGGCAAGAACTCTCCATTCCTTGGCCTCTGTCCGAAAGCCGGCTCCAGGTACCCACGCAGGGATGTACTTGAGTAGGGGAATTGCGTCAACGAGGTATGCTCCAGGAACTGCCGCAGCAAGTAAAGTGTGAACGGCGGCCTCTGCGACTCGGACATACGGATCGTTCTTTGCTTGAATTTCGATACCGTAAGCAATCTTCAAAACCGTCTCCGCAGCTAGGCTATCAATACGGTCAACCTTGGAAAGCGGGAGCGCTGGTAAACAACGATAACACACTGGCGTAAAATTTCCATCATATCACTGGGATCTTCGAGGAAGCGATTTAGCATCTTCTTCGTAGCCCTGGAAATGTGAGGGTGGAACTGTCGAGCAGCCGTGGGGTGGAAGGAGTGGTGAAAGATGCGACGATGCTTGCGCCTGGGCACAGAAAAGGATCAGTGGTGCGGGTGGTCCTTGATCGCAAGACGACACACCAATAGTTTCCTGTATGTACATAGCCCCAGCAGCCTCAGCCTTTAGCGCCATGGTCCTGATCGCAGTCTTGCACGCACCGTAGTCCATAAAGCCAAAGTTGAAGGTCCATCCCATGAGTTCGTTGACCATTGGTAAGCGAGCACTGTGAAGAAGCAGTGGTGTTAGCGAGTACCGCGACCTGTTAGAGTCTACAGAGGTCTTACCGTCCAGAATATAGCGAAGACCGCTTCTCAAGCAAATCATTAGCAATTTCGGCTGTGTCGACCACAATAAATGACGTAGTGGCCACACGAAGGTGCAGGATGTCAGTATCTAATGCGACCATATTTAATACGGTCGATGGCGAAGATTGAGCAGCGGCGTACTGTACTCCTTGCACCATTCGTGATATTTCTCCCACTCCATGTTGGTTGGCATATCCTTGAGGTTTCCAATCAAAGGAAGCCCGGGTGGGCCAGGTGGAAGGGGCAGCCGTGGCTTCGCCCTAGACCTCCTCCGCACGAACCACACAAGGCCGACAGTCACCAGAGTAAGCGCCACTTGGTAGGGATTGATCATGTACGCGAATAAGGGAGGTGTGGAATGTAAGTCGTGGCTCCAACATTGGCTCTTTATCGTGCTCGGAAAGTCATATTTAGCCACTTGGTTGGTAAGTAAGATTTGGCTCACAGATGTCTAAAGAGTGCGGTGGGTAATTATGTCACAACGATGGCGACCGCCGAGCGCCCACAAATGTTCAGGTAAACATATAGACATCCCATTGCAGGTGCCCAGGATTACTGGGCCCAGCGAAGGCGGTAATAGACGACCCTGTAGGCCCGACGAAGACGAAGACAAGCCCATTCCAGTTCACACATGAACGGTTCTTAGGACGATGGATGGACAGCTTTGACTCTACATGCGCTCGGGACCCAGGTCATTCATCCATTGGACACGGCAGAAGCCGAATCCGAACCAGCCAGCCACAGGATGCAAGCCCACTAACGCTGCGGGCTATCGATATACCCAGGTTGCTTCGTGGAATTTGGCGCGGTCTGTTTGATGATCACTTCTCTCGTCTAAGTTATCAAAATTGAGAGGCGAAGAATGCTTGCAATGCGAATACCATTTGAATTGATACTTGCTTTTAGTTTACAAATCCAGAATCGTTCCTCGTTCTGCCGCCATGTGCTGCACATTCTTTGACAAGGTTCTGGCCGCCCTGTCAGCATCTGCTCCACCTTCAAGCTCTTCAGGCCTCAGGATCCATAACGGTCTTCTTCCTAATGCGACCTGTTTACTGTCTCCGTCGTCCAGGATTAACTCGGCCCACAGAAGCTCTTGACATTTCGGTCGAAACGTCGAGAAAACGAAAGTCTGCCCTTGGATAGCGCGTAATACTGTTTGAAAATATTATGAGGCGTCGCGAGCGAGTGCAAACTTCAGAGAGTAGTTTTGCGATCAAATTGTCGCATACTAGTGCTTGGTGCACGGACCACAAAATGCCCCTATCTACAATGGCTGTGCTCCAGACTAAATGCTGACTGCGCCCGTTACGGTCTTGCAAAGAGCCATTGATCGCAGCCAAATGACTACAGTCTTCCTTCTTCCCATTCTATTCGCAAATGGCTGTCGTCGATACCCAGAACGCTGCTCTTGTCGAGCACATTGTCTCTCAAATTGAGCAGAATGTCCAGTTTCTAGCATCGCAGAACTATATATCCCAGGCCGATGCCGCAACGATTTTGGAGCGACTCCCCAACGAGAGGGCTGCCCAGAGCAATGGGAGCGCTCTCTCGTCAATTACGTCCAAGTTTTCGAACATGATGCCCTCCAAGGGCCCGTCTATGCCTGTACCACGAGCTGTACCCGCTGCTCCTAAGGTGCAGCAGGCAAGGGCGATTTGGGGGTACAACGAGGGTGGAGCAGTGAGTCGTCGTCGCATGTTTGCTGCATGTTGGTTTCGGTGCTCACATACTGTCGGTTTAGGATCCAAACGACTTATCGTTCTCGAGCGGGGATATCATTGACATTATCGAGGAGACAAACGAAGATTGGTGGAAGGGGAGGTTCAATGGAAAGGAGGGTCTTGTTCCGGCGAATTACGTCGAGAAGCTCAGGACGGTTGCACCAGGGGCTCCTCCTGCTTCTGCGCCCACACCGTACAGGAAGTTCGGGGCTGCTTACCATGGGGTAGATGCTCCCCCGCCTACAGGGCAGGGTGTCAACTCCGTTGGTCTGCAGGAGAAACCGGGTACGGAGGAGAAGAAGGCAGGATTTGGGAAATACAAGGACACGGTATAGTGTTCGCTCTGGGTTTTAATTGTCTGCATTGCTAATGACCTTTACTTTTGTAGCTAGCTCAGTCTGCTGTTGGTGGAGCAGGATTTGGTGCCGGTACGTTTCATTATGGATATCACCTTGCTGTTTCCGTACTAATCGGTGGTATAGGTGCTGCTATCGGTGGAGGGTTGGTTCGAGCGATCTTCTGAGCAGCCGAATGTTCAGTATATAAGATACCTGTGGATTCATATTCAGGATGGATATCACAGTCTCCTTTACTCCGACATGTGGTGGCAAGGGGCTCGGCTGTCCACGCATCTCTGAACAGATATCCTTGCAAGATAAGTTATGTCCGTGACATGTCTTCCAATTGACCTCTGTTACTATTTCCCTATCAATCTGCGCGTTGCATCGCACATGGGCTGTTCTCGCTTTCTGACAGCTTGCATATGAAATCAACTTCACAAGATCCTGCCCAACCGTTCTCACAATCCATGAGACCATCAGGCCAATACGCTTCGACTCCCTATGACATTCACTGATGTTCTTCCGCGTCATAAGTGGGCTCAATTCTTGTTTATGCCTGCGACTTTGTGCATACTCTACGGAGTCGATGCGTGGCTATGGACCCGCCCCTTCATAACAGTTAATTTGAGTGCCAAGTGAGGTCTAAGTTTTTTGTGGCTGAAAACGTGCGAGATTGTCCAGATTCTGGACCGACCAGGGAGACGTGGCTATTCAAAGACATACCCTGCTGTCACCAGTTTATACATAGGAGAAGCACAAGAGTCTTCGTCTTCGAGGTGTATCTTGTTCTTCTCGTCCCTCGAGGTATAAAACAAACAATTTTCTCAAAAGGGGGACGGATGACCCCGGCATCATTATCGGTGACGAGCGTGGGAATCTGAGCACAACGACAGCCGAAAATCATCTTGCGGTCAATCCCCTGAGTGCTTTCCAGCTCACCCCATCATCGCCTTGCTCGCTTCGTCACAGCGTCCCCCACGTTCTTTACTTTAAAAAGCTCTTCTCCGCCAACCGCTTCTTGCGCCTTCGCCCCATTACTTTTACAGTGAGTACAATGTCCTCGAGCTCGTCGTTAGGGTACCGGTGCTGAGAATTTTGCCAGGTTTTCGTAGTCGAAATGCTCTTCAAATCTACTACTCTTGTCGCCACCCTCCTGGCTGCTGCTTCGGTAACTTCAGCTCAGCTCCGTGTTGTGCGCCCTAGTCGTGACATCTGGTGGGGTGCGTTGTGGTTTTTGACCCCCTGTGACCGTCCGGATGTGCTGAACTGTTGTGTGTAGTCGCTGAATCCACCAATGTCATGGAATGGAGCTGCCGAGAGAGCCAACAGGAACAGTTCACTATTCTGTAGGTCTTTGCTGTTTTTGTTGTCTGGTCTTGACTTTACTGACTTTTCGCCTGTAGTATCGGCAAAGAGGTTCGCCTGACGCTACTACCCGGCGTTGTGCTCCATGCTGACCGTGTTGTGTATTTTTAGGGAGATGTGATCCCACCTCTGCCAATCTTCGCCATCCAGAACAACTTCCAGTGCTCGATTGAGGTTACCCAGGACAAAGCTAACCAGGTGCCAGGCGACAACTACCTCATCTATTTTGCCAACATCATCAACAACACCGACGTGAGTACCCGCTATAACGATTTTACCCTGCACACCACTTTGCTTCGTTTGTTAAATGAAGCTTGGCTTCACCGCCTTTCCATATGCATACGATCACTGTTATCCTCGTCGAGCTCCATGATTGACTGACTAGCTTTTGTTCCTATCAGGTTTACGCCATCTCCGAGCCCTTCGAGATCAGGCCTCTGGGCTCAGCCTACCCTGCTGAGACCACCCGAGGCGCCAGTCCCTCCGCCTCTGGAGGTGCCAATGCCCCTGGCGCCTCCGACGGCGCAACTGGCAACAAGAACGCAGCATTATCCCTCTCGGGGAGCAGCATGGGCCTCGCCACGGGCCTTATTGGGCTTGTTAGCGCAGCCGCTGCTGCAATGCTCTAAACCCCGTTCGAGGCTCCAGACTGCCGTGATTGCCTTTGCGGTGTTATGCTTGACCCATACCGGTACCACACTTTTCTAGCCATTGCTTAGGACTTCGCCTATACGTATATCCTTTTCTACCCACTTCTTGGACTCGGATATATACCACTGCTTCTCGTTCCAAATGATTGCTCATGTTCTTATTGACGCTTTTGACGTGCTCTGTGTTCTGTGTAATACTCTACTAATCCCTGTTGTTGTTGTAAGTACCTGCTTATCCTCGATGAGGCTCCCTTGCTCGCTGTCTTAGCTCTTGGTTCGCTTTATAGCACATACTCAGGGGGTCAATCTAGTATGGATCATATGCCTCGGAAGGACATAATCTGGAATCTGGATTCTGTGACAAATTTCGGAGCGAGCACGTGATAATGACGCGCTGTTCAAGCCTCACGTGGGAGCGCGTGAAATCATTAAACATGTTACACTGTCACGGTCCACGGAGCAAAACCCCAGCGCGGAAATTTCTTGGACACAAGCCATCATCCACCCACTCATCGATGCAGACACCCGGGCCAGCATTCTCCACGCCGTTCTCGACGCCAGGACCCTCGAACACTCTGAGCTTTACACCTGGCAGTGGTTTCCCGAACCCGTTTAACAGCCACAACAGCGGTGTGGGGCTGACATGGGGACTCGGCCAGCCACCGTCGACAGTCGAGAAACCTGCAGCTGCAGATGTCACATTCGGAGGAAGCGCGTCGTGTAAAGGGAGCAACGGGGCTGGGATGCCAGGTCGCGCGAAGAAGACGCGATACAGGAGTTATAGGCCTGCAAACTCGAGCCCGTTGACACGGCTACCGAACGACTACGCGGACCATGATGATGATGAGATGGACGACGAGGATGTAGAGGATCTGGGTGGGCATGAGCCGTCGTCGCCGCTTGGACGGATGTCTACGTTTACTATTGGGTCTGGTGGGAGTGGTGGCAGCTCGAGGAGGAGCAATGAGAATGACTCGCCGTTGTTGGCCAGGCGGAGGGCACAGTACAAGTCGACGGGGGGTGGGATTCCTGGGGGTGGCACATCGAGGAGGAGCAGTTACGGGGATACGTTGTCGAGGAGAGCGGTGATTGAGTCGTCGAGCTCGCCTGTGAGACCGCTTTCGTCTCCCCCAATCGCGTCCTTGTTTCGTGGTGGTGGTGGTGGTGGACTGCCCACTACGCCTGAAGACCCACAGCGTGCGTTTTTAAGAGAAAGGTTCAAAAGGAGGTGTTTTGAACGCGCTACGAAGGCAAGGGAGAATGCTGTCAAGGCAAAGAGGAGAGATTGTGGTGAATTGGGCGCCTGGAATCGGAGAAGGAAGAATGCCAATACGGTGGGCGACGATGCTGGAATGGAGGAGGAAGATTCAGACCTTGAATCGGATACAGAGGAAATCATGAACGATGAGGTATGTTTCAAGGTCCTACTCATCGAGTGGCAGACACTGACACCCGTATTGTAGCTCTTCCGGCGCATCATGCTGAATGTCAATAGAAAATGGCAGCATTCAAACCGCGTCTCTTTCCAGAATGAAGTTGGTAGCTCTCTGGATCCTGACATGGAAGACGTGACGAGATGGGAGCAAGAGTTGACAGGTTCGCTACATTCCTCATTCCTTCGCAACTTGAGCGCGAACCTGATTGTCATTTTCTAGTACCAGGAACAGCAACCTGGCCGTCTTCCCCAGCTCAAATCCAGTCTTCGACCAGCGCTGCTACCATTCCTCCTTCGTCGTCCACGATTGGTGATATTCTCAGCTTCAAAACGCCACTGACAGCATTGGGTCCGACCACACCGGTCATCGATGAAGTAGAGGAATTCGACCCGGCCGAATGGGAGGATGCTGAGCTCGATGCTTATGCGGAGGAGTATGCGAGGCTGATGGAAGAAGAGGTACACCAGCAACAACAGCATGAGCAGGAACAGCAGGAACAACATGAACAACGTGAACAGCAGAGTCGATACGAACAGCAGCAACAACACTTCCAACAGACGACCCTGCCACAGCAATATCAGGACACTCTCGTCGGGCTGGAAGATATCCCTGAAGAAGAGCTTTTTGGGACGTGGAATTGGGAGAACGACGTCGATATGGATGTATGATTCTGAGGAGATATCGGAGATGCTTAGAGCTAATGATTCTGGGAGAATATTACGTCGATGACTAATGGAGTTTCGATTTGAAAGCCAATGGGCGATAGTTGCAAGGAGGGAGAAGTTACATGCACATTCGACAACATGATATCGTCGTTCATACTTATCATCCACATAAACTACTTTGCTACATATTACATAATTGAATACATTTCAAACGATTCTCGTGTCGCTGGCTTGTGTCCACTGTTCAAGTTCCGAGTCGGTCTCACCGTCAAATCCACATCAACCCTTGAACGTGCCCGTAATACCAACTCGTATCAGCGTCCCCATCAATCCAGGATATCTTGACACGTCCTCAAATGACTCAAAGGGCTACATCGTACCTTCCTTTTGTTGACGGGTTTCGGTTCTCGGCCCACGGCTACCACGCGCACGGACCATTGCTATTTACTATAAAGCCTGGAAGCTAAGGAACCCTGATGTGAGTGCCCCACTAGTAGCTGGATTCAACCTTTAGATTGCGTACCTTTGTACTCACTACTATACACAAATTGAATCTTATCTCTCACTCTCGTGTCGACACTCAACTTCCCCCTCTTGCATCGCTGAGCAACCACCCCAGTTGCAGCCTTGACAACATGGTGTCCGCATTCCCTCCAGAACTCATACGAGAGATCGTTACACATCTACAACACCCCGGCCAGGACGATAGGTCCTCACTAAAAACTGCGACTCTCATTTCTTCGGCATTCCGACCGCATTGTCAGAAGATTTTGTTCTTCAACTTGAAGCTCAAACACCCGGAAGATCTTGAACGGACATGGTGGCTGTTGGAGAACTCAAAGGCCATTCAGAACTACACCAAGAAACTCTCGCTTTATACTCATGAAATGACAGCCGGTGGCAAGAGCCTTGCGGTCGTCTTATGGCGCATCAAACAACTCGAAATTATTCGAGAAATGGACCTGTCCCGCATCTTCAGGGTCGAAAGTATCTCAGCCGTCATTGCTTCTATCCTTTCATCAACCAAGTCCCCGATTCTCGCCTTGTTCATCCAGCGGCGGTATTTCGAGTGGATGACCTCCTTCACCCCACTTTTAAAGCGTTTGAGGCTGTGTGGTACAATGCCTTTATCAATGTTCAAGCTCACCCCAAGCCCACCCCCGAGCACAGGTCAACGTTTACGACTTCATCACCTTCACCTGTCTGTAATTCAGCAGACCGGCATCTTTCGTTATCTATTCGACATAGGGGCTCTGGCAGAGTTGCGAACCCTCAACATCTGGCTGTCCCCAGGCCTAACACTGGATAACGCTGATCCCATTTCGGTCCTGCGTCCGCTTATCTTGGGCAGCGCCTCTTCCCTGAACGAATTCAGATATGAAGTCGATCTGTGTCGTGAGTCTTTGTAGCGCATATTGACCACTTTGGCCTCCATTGACGCGCAGTTATATAGTTGGATCACGTCTTCAAGATAAAGAGATCTTTGATCTTTCCGGATTCACTCGGCTTCGGGAATTAAGCCTGTGTTTTGGCTACTTCAACCAGAGGTACACCCGGGATCGACGGGCATACATCCACAACACTCCGTTCAGATGGGTCATTGGTTTTCTCCAGACGGCCACCTCCGAAACTCCTCTCGAAAGGTTCCGCCTACGTTGGGACCATGTCCCATACGACGACACCAGACAGCTGTCGCCCGACTTCGACTTCCAGGCCTGGGAGGAACTCGACTCCTTGTTCACCGACCGGTCTCGGTTCTCGAGGCTGAAGAAAGTGCATTTGCAGATTCGAATCCATGATGACCTTCGTCATCAAGGTGTTACCACACAGTTCAAGGGGCTCTTGAAAAACACGGCTGACTTGGGTATCCTTCGGGTATGCAAGTCGCTGCGTTCGAAGTTCGAACCCCGTTAATCCGGACATTTCTTATTTTTATTCACCTTCGTGAATGTGGCTCCTCTTAGCTAAAAAATCCCTTGGTGCTTTATATTAGTAGTTCATTTCATGTCTTCCTCCGGTCAAAATGTATGAACAAAGGGCCTGTTGGCCATTAGATGTACTTTTTTGGACGAATGAAATATACCCTGGCCGCCAACCATTATGGACTTGGTGCATTCCAAGTTAACTCGACGCTCAGATGAGATCTTCTGTATCAAAAATCATCCCAACTAGACCTTCACGATGACAATGGGATCGGATGCTGCTACTAGTTAACTTGGGCTAGTAGTACAGTATTAATTAGTTCGCCGGGCTCTGGTGGGACCTAGAGAGATCACATGACAGTCTCCTCGACAAGTCATGCTGACGCGCGTCCGTCGCGCGAGTCAATTTCTATCAACTTCTTGACAACGCTTCGATCTTTAGACCTGGCCTTCAAGCTCAAGCTTCAAGCTTCAGCCTCAGGAGTGCCCAGTGAGTGTATTTTATACTTCTACATCTTCCCTTCCTCAAGTTCGCTATACCACTCTGCAGTTAGCGATGGATATCCCACCAGAGCTCGCTCGAGAGATAGTTGGTCATCTTCCAGCGCTTGACGAAGATAACGGCGTATCCCTCAAAGCCATGTCTCTCGTTTCCTCGACATTCAGCTCTTACAGTCAGGAACGCCTGTTCTACAGTTTGAATATCAACAGTCGAAAGGGAGATCCCACAGCCGGACAGCGTATTATTCAGCGCTTGGATCATTGCCAGCTGGTGCGAAAATATATGCGAAAGCTTTCCATAACCATCAGCGATCCTTCCTTGGAGCCTAGCGTTGCTGAGGCGTTGCAGCACCTTAATCGCCTCAACATCATCCGTGAGGTGAATATGGATTGGCAGAGCTGGACGTATTGTCCATCAGACGTTCCAGACGCCATTGCCGCCATTCTTTCCTCCGCCACATCCCCCATCATTTCTTTGCGACTACGGAGGTGCTCCGCACATCTTGCAGACTTGTGTACCTCGTCGCTTGAGTACTTGGAGCTTGTTCAGCCCAGGACTCTGTCGATCATCCCGCCGTTGAGGGAACAGGGCTTTGTACACCTCAAAGAGCTCTGCCTCGAGGCAACAAGTGCTTTGCTTGCAGAGAGCGCGGTTAGACGCCTACTCCAGTCGTCCAGGAACAGGATGTCAGACCTGCGCAGTCTAAGGCTACAGATAATGTCAGTCAACTTGGACGAGGTCAAAGTTCTACATTCTCTGGCTACTCTAGTTCTGGCCAGTGCTTCTTCCCTGCGCGCTCTCGAATATACCATTGGATTGACCTGTGAGTTCTCTCCCAAACATTGCATCACACATCGAAGTATGTAACTGTTACCCCATGTAGACAGTACACTCTTGAAAGAAGAGGGCGTATTCGATCTTTCTCGGTTTACACAGCTCCGAGAAATGCGTCTATCGTTCCAACATGCCCGCTATTTTGACCAAGAAGGGGAGGGATATCACCACAATACCCCATTCAAGTGGGTTCTTTGTCTACTTCAGACCGTGTCCAGTGCGATGCCTCTCGAAAACGTCGAGCTGACCTGGGACCATGTCCCCTACAACGAAGGCGTACAGCTAGCCCCAGATTTTGACTTCCAGATTTGGGAAGAACTTGACTTGCTGTTCTCGGACCGATCCCGGTTTGAGAGATTGAGTTGGGTGGGGCTTCACATTCGGGTCGAAGGTAGCCTCATTCATAATGATCCAACTGGGGAATTTGGACGGCTTTTGAAGAAAACGATGGACCGGGGTATCCTTCGCCTACGCAAGACTGTTTACCCTCGCCCTGCTTAATACGACGACCAGAAAATGAGCGCGCAAAGAACAGGGCGATTTTGTGAGAACAAAATAAGGAATGGGCGCATGTTGCTTATCAGAGATCGGATCATGGCAATATACATATTTGATTGACTATAAATACAGTTTTGTTGAGGAGCTGGACATTCAAAGGTAAGTCAAGGTTCAGAAGATGGCTCGGACCAAGCCTCCGCCAATCGCAGCCCCTATAACGCCATTTAGCTCAGCGTCGAGACATACACCGAAGGGCACGTACCGGCGCCAAATCCTACGCCACCAGCAGCAGAATGTGCAAGCTGAATGAATAGGAAGAGGGATTGGCACTGTGAGCAGCTAGCTGGATTAGGCGGCAGGATACACTCACCGTGTCTTTGTACTTGTTGAATCCAGCCTTCTTCGCCTCGGTACCGGACTTCTCTTGCAGCCCAATAGAGTTTACTCGTCGATTTGCCGGAGCAGGGGCCTTATTAGAGCCACGGAGCGCATTCGACAGCCTCCTGTATGGCTTCGGCTTAGCCCCAGGAGGGGCACCTGGTGCGACCATCCTAGGCTTTTCGACGTAGTTGGCCGGAAAGATACCTTCCCTCCCTTTACAACGACCCGTCCACCAGTCCTCATTTGTTTCCTCAATAACATCAATGACATCTCCGCTCGCGAAGGAGAGATCATTGGGATCCTAGAGCCCCAAGCGGTGAACAACCGACCATCGATGGTAATAGACGCGCAAAACTCACCGACCCATTTTCATTGTATCCCCAAATCGCCCTGGCTTGCTTCGGAATTGGTATAGCTGGAACAGGTCTGGGCGGGGTCGCTGGTGCGCCTATCGAAGGCATCAAACCGGAGAGTCTGGACGAGAGTGAGGACCGGGCGCTGCTGCTACTTTGGCCCTGGCCAGCGTTGCCCTCTGTGGGAAGTCGCTGCAGTATTTCTGCGGCGCTGTCCCGAGAGATGTAATTCTGCGAAACTAGAAAGTGGACATCCTGCTCAATTTGAGAAATAATGTGGGTGATGAGGGCAGGATTTTGGGCTTCAGAGGCTGGCATTTGGGATTAGGATGGGAAGAAGAAAGAAAGTTGGGGGTTATCTACTTAACTGCGATCAATGACTCTTTGCAGGACCGTCAATAACCGGGGGATTCTGACACTGACAGTGACCGCAGTCAGCATTTGTCACTCGGTGGTCCGTGCGTGAGGTCACAACCAAGCCGTAACAGCGCATTTGCGAGGCTTCTCTCAGCTTTTACGAGACTTCAGCGCCGCGACCAAGGGCCTAAAACTGCTGAGCATATATTGGGTGACTACCATGTGTCGTACATAGTAAGTGCATGGTGCATCTATAGTGCCATGACGTAATGAGTTGACAGCGCCTATTAGGTGCTGAAACTGAGTGACTGCCTGATCACTTCTGCTTTCTCTTGTGAACGAGGTTTCAGCTCATATGCAAAGGGTTTGGCCATTCTATCACAATTGAGGCGTGAGCTAAACAGCGTGTGAGGAAAGGCAGTGGAGCAGACTTACATCGTAAGTCCCGCTGTGTTATATTCCTCCTGAGGCTCGACCTCATTTCCATTCTCATCTCTGGGCTTCTCGATGTCGAAGGTAGATATGATTGATGCAACGGCGAGCCACACGGAAGAGTATCCCATGAAGCGCCCAGGACATATCCTAGTACGAGTGTTATGGTGCGTAGAGCTCCTGCTGTGAAAATGGCCAGCCTACTTACCTTCTTCCGAATCCCCAGCACGCGTGTGCTGGGTCCCGTTGAGTCTCCAAGTCAAGTTTTCCATCCTTGAAGAAGCGTTCAGGGTTGAACGTGAATGGATCTGGGTAAATCTTCTCGTCGTGAAGCATGGCCCTGCAGTATAATAAGCGTCGAGCAACACCAAACATGTCTGGTGATCACGTACCATCCATTGGCAATAACGATGGAGCCTGCAGGAATCCTATAGCCTTTATACTCGTCTTCCGCGGAGAGTTTGTGAGGAACAGCTAGTCGGCTTCATGTCAGTTTAACGGTTCTGCACATGAACAATTGAAGGCGGACCAAGTGGTGCCACATCTCTCCATCGAAAGGCTTCGTTTACGACCGCGGTCACGTAAGGCAGATCCGGCTCATCATCGAATGTTGGGAGAGACCCTGAGTCCAGCACAGTATCCAGCTCCTTCTGTGCCTTCTTGAGGATCGCCGGGTTCTTCACGAGAGCTAACAAGCAAGAGAGAACAATGGAGACTGTCTACGTACAAGCCACGGAGTACGAGCTAAGCACATCCCGCAAGCTCGTCAGTCTGAGGAAGACGCACCGTTCTGCTACCAGCTAGTCGTGTACACAAATCAGTAGATTGTACCAATGAGAGGAAAACATACGTTGCGGCTTACCTGCATATACAGCACCTGCAGAGTTCTTGATGATCTCCTCTTGGTACACATCGCCTTCATTACCTTCCTTCATCTTTTGAAGACTAGCGGATACAAAGGATGGCTCGGCTTCGCCAGCTTCCTGAGTTGGTGTTAAGTACTCTTAACGTCTAGATAAAAGAAACACACTCACGAACGCGGCGTTTGCCGCAGAGTATGGAGTTTCAACCATATTCTTTGCCAAAACTTTCCCTTCCCGAGCAATTCGCTGAAAGTCTGCACCAGGCACCCACTCCGGAACGTACTTGAGAATGGGGAACGCATTCACGAGGTACTTTGTCGAGGCACTTGCAACCCGTCCCATTGCACCGCTTCCCTCTTCTGCTATCTTGAAGTATAAGTCATCTTCTTTCTTTACTTGAAGTCCGTACGTTACGGCGATAACGGTCTCTGCTACCATGCTTCTCCTATCAGCGTCCACATACCCGTATGGACTCAGAGTGGATACTCACTGACGCAAGTTCCTCTCCAGGTCCTGTGGTCGCTCCAGAAATAGATTCAGTAGGTTTCGTGTGGCCTTCACAATGTGTGGTCGAAATGGACGTGAGGAAGATGGGTGTAGCGTTTGCTGGGCCAGGCGACGATGCTTTCTCCTGTGGTATTGTCACTACACAATGCAATTATATAGCCACTCGGGCTATCTTACCAGACATTCCCTAGCGAAAAGGTGAGGCACAATCAGGTAAACATTCACATAGGGTTCTATCTTTGGGGACATACCGTAGTCCATCATACCCAGATTGAAGTCCCAACCCATCAGCTCGACGACCATTGGCATTCGGGGTCTGCGCGTGTTATTCAGCTACAACAACAGAGGGAGCGGAACTGCACGTACCTCCCAGAGTAAATCAAAGATCGCTTCTCAAGCAGCTCATTCGCAGCCTCAACGGTATCCAAAATTACCATCGACTTCCCGGCGACGTTCAAGTACAGAATATCTGTATCTGTGTCCATAATACGAGGATCATTCAAAGACCGCAAATCAGTAGAAAGAGATCAGCGTACCATACTGCTTGCACCAGGCATGGTATTTCTCCCATGACGAATCTAAAGGCATATCGAGCAGGTTGCCAATGAGAGGCAAACCTTTGGGTCCAGGTGGCAATGGCAGCCTGGAACGATTCTTCAGCGTCCTTCGTATCACCCATACGGCTCCCACTGTGGATACAATGACTGTTGCGAGAGTCCTAATGCTGCGCAGGTCGTCCATTGTGTATGACTGGGGACAAGGGTTGAAGCTCGTTCAAGGCTGGTTTGCGTCAACGACAGTCAACCAAACAAACTGCCACGGTCGGGTGGCGCGAATCGTTACGGAGTCGATGAGAATCCTGGAGCTAAAAAAGGTAAGATGATGATGCCTGAAAGCTTGAAGGCTGAGGCAGCCTGACGGCATCGGTCTAAATTAATCTGACCAAGTGCGCGTAGACCGAACAACTGTCAAGGGATGTCCTCACAAATTCAAGAGAGGATTCAATTTGCGAAGATACTAAAAGACAGTGTCGGTGGAGAAGCAGAAAGTTGGTCTTATTGTCATCTCGTTCCAATAGCTTAAGGACTAAATCGTACATTCAGAAAGAAAAAGAAAGTTCAATCTAACTAAAAATAGGCATAACGGGGTGCATCATTGAGTGCCCCTGACCAGGTCCTCTTTGTCCTTAGAGCGCGGACGCAGCTGATATTTGAACGGTTTAGCCATTCTAAACAAAGCGTCAACTATAGTAATGAGGATTTGAAGAAGGACTTACATCGCAAGCCCAGGATCATAATCCCCAGGGGGGTCGATTTCGTTGCCGTTCTCATCCTTGGCTTTCTCGAGGTCAAAAATATAGATGATAGATGCAATAGCCAGCCATATAGAGGCATATGCAAAGTGTCGTCCAGGACATATCCTTCAAATAGTTTCGTAATGAGTGTTGTTAAGCGAGAATCCGGATTTTGACTGGGGCTGACCTTCGTCCAAAACCAAAGCACATTAGACTTGGGTCGCGCTGAGTCTCCAGGTCCAGGTTCCCATCCTTTAGAAAACGGTCTGGGTTAAATTTGAAGGAGTCAGGATACATATTCTCATCGTGACACATTGCCCTGGTGATTACATTACTGGGTATCAGAACAGATTACAATGTACTTGAGTGTCAGGAAGATGCTCACCATATGTTAGGGATGACCACAGACCCTGCAGGAATGAGAAAGCCTTCATACTCGTCATCAGTCGAAAGAGTATGAGGGACCCCTTCATAGACCATCAGACATTGAGTGGTATATTCGAGATGAAGTTAAACACCTTGGGGAGTAACGGGTTGCCAGCGAATCGCCTCGTTGACAATTGCTGTGACATACGGCAAACGATCCTCGTCGCTG
Organism: Coprinopsis marcescibilis; assembly: GCA_004369085.1. Classification (NCBI taxonomy): domain Eukaryota; kingdom Fungi; phylum Basidiomycota; class Agaricomycetes; order Agaricales; family Psathyrellaceae; genus Coprinopsis; species Coprinopsis marcescibilis. The sequence goes on from ML210187.1 coordinate 56,482, forward strand.
AAGTCGGGGAGGCAACCAGACACAATAACGCTATCCAACTCTCGCTGTGCTCTCTTCGTAATCTCTGGGTTCTTGACAAGGCAGAGCATGCACGTGAATATCGTTGAAACGGTCTGAAGTGAAAGAGCTAAGAACCCAGAGCTGTCTTGTACCGAAGGCAATGTAACGTACTGTGTCAGACCCAGCTTTGGAGAGAATAAATCAGCTTTAGAAAAGTGTGCAATATACCCAATCTTACCCGCGTATAGTGCTCCTGCACACTCTTTAACGACATCTTCCTCAAACACCTCGTTCAATTCTTCGGATCTCTCGAGGAAATGAGAAACAAAAGATGGTAAGATCGTTCCGTTGCTCTAAGTTGGTGATGTTATTAGAGCCGGCATTGGACACGGACTGAAAGAAATATAAATCAAGCCTTACAATTGCGGTTTTGGCGGCCCCAAAAGGTAGTTCTATCATATCGAGTGTCTTCTCCTTCCACTCTCTCGTCCTTCGCTTAAAGCCCGCACCTGGAAACCACTCGGGGATGTGCTTCAGTACTGGAATGATCTCTACAAGGAACTGGGTTGGATCATGGAATATCTGTATCACAGGTTCTACGCCCTCCTTGAAGGCCTTAACATAGATGTCATTCTCTTGCATCACCTTTATGCCATAGGTTGATGAGGTAATGGTTTCTGCGGACATCCTAATAAGTATATCAAGTGTTAACCATTGTATATCTGAAAGCCTTTGTGACACGCGCACAGTCTCAGATTACCGAGCATTTCCGCAGGATGGTCCAGAAACCGAGCAAGTGCAGTGCGCGTGGACTTGTTGATGTGAGGGAGGTAATCCTTCGACGCGTTGGGATGTAGTGCTTGCTGGGTCGGCTTTCGATGTTTCCTCCTGAGATGTCGATAGTATTTAGCGTCGTCACTCGAGTAACTGGAAACCAGAACACCGTACCAAATAGCGCCTGCGAACCAAGTTTCTGATAGAGGTACTTTGATCTATATAAGAAGCGCACGTACCGTAGTCTTTAAACGCCAGACTGAACTCCCAGCCCATCATTTCTCTCACCATCGTCATCTTTGGCCTAGCCAAATATAACTACAAGGGCAGGCGAATTACTCTGAAACCTACTCACCGACCAGAGTAGATTGACGAGCGCTTTTCAAATAGGTCTATCGCAGCCTCGAAGCTGTTGAGGACTATCATAGTTGTTCCCGCAGCGCGCAGGTGGAGGATATCGCTGTCTGTTCCACCAAAGGTATGATTAAGGATGCAAGAGATGGCGGTTCATGTACTCACTATAGTACTTGCACCAGCTATTAAACTTCTCCCACGCAAAATCAGGCGGTATGTCGAATAGATTTCCTACCAATGGGTACCCTTTTGGTCCGGGAGGTAGAGGTAAGCGGCGGCGAAAGTACCCACTGGTGGCCCAGCCCAAGCAAGCCAGGGCCAAAACAGCGGGAAAAGCCAACGTAGCGATGTCTCCAGCTACAAGCATGGTATAAACCGTATAAGTCAAATGTCCAAGGTTCCAATCGCCTTTGCTGCCTCTTTATATGTGTGACATCTACGATTGATTGGGGCGTGGGGGGACTTGTCAGTGGAGGCAAGGTATCACGTAAAACCCGTGTCATGCGGGGATTCGTCTTGTCTGAAGGACGAGCCGTGGAAAGAGAGAAAAATAAAAGAGTCCGTGTTATGGATGATGGTGGAGAATTGGAGTCCTAGTCGCGGTGGCAGTCGGCGAAAAGTCGAAGTCCTCGGAACAAGCTGCCAAGTGTTAGCCTGGACTTCGCGGCAGGGCGCTTAAGGGTCGGCACAGTTAGACACCATCGCATTTATTACAAATAGTCACCTTGCACTAACACTCCAACTACTTAGCTGTACATGAGACCACTGGTAGCGGGGGCAAGGAGTATTCAAAACCTATGGTCCTGTGTGATATACTGAAGCCGACAAGATGTCAATGGAGCTGAATGGGCCATCCTAAAATAGCTTTACGCAACAAGACCACATTCATACTCCTCAGTAGGGTTAATCCCATTTCCATGCCCGTGCTTTGCCTTGCGTATGTCAAAGGTATAGACGAAATATGCAACTGCGAGCCAGATAGCGTTGTTTGCAATATATCGTGCAGGGCAAGCTCTACTTCCGTGGAACTATATTGGCGTCCCGAGGGTTACATAAATAATACCTTCGTCCAAATCCGATACAGCGAACACACATTCGTGTGATCTAGCTGTGATCCCAAGTTCAGTTTTTCTTCCTTCACAAATCTTTCTGAGTTGAACGTAAATGGATACATCGATCTATAGCACGAAGGCTAATACCCGTAGCCCTGCTACAGCCGGAATCTGCTTCAACTTGAATTGACAAAACCATACGTCGTCGATTCTCGCGTCGCCAAGTTCTCAATATCGCTCCCCCCAAGTCCGTTTAAAATTCACGGCAACAAACTGTTATAGACTTAGATAATGGCCCCAAAAGGTTTAGGATCGCAAAAGTATAAATGGAATATACAAAAATAAACTAGATCTTGCAATAATATTCGAAATAATCATAAGCTAAATTTAAAGAAATGAATCCCTACTGGCTGATATCAGCCGCCTTCCGTTTCAAAGCGCTCACAGACTCCACTGTACGAGTCGATGCAACAGCCACCGCCTTGGGGAAAGCCTGCTCCCCAGAAACAGCCTTCCTCACCGTCTCATACCCCTCAACGCCAAACAGCCTCTTCAGCTCTCCCTCGTTCCCAACCCCAGCCAAAAACAGTTTCGTCTTCTCCACCTTGCCCTCCCATTTCCTCACCGCAACCACACCCGCCGACTTCCTCACGACCAACGTATGTGGCGACCCAGCCTTGATCGTCTCAAAGCTGCACAGATACGCGGATGCCTCAACCTCGATTCGAGATGCGTTCGCACTTTCTGACTCTCCCGTATCCTGAGGTCGAGAGAAGTTGACTTGACGAACTGGTCGATCTGAGTGCAGTAGTAGCAGGTCGGGCTTCCACATCCAATCTGACGGGGAGCTGGCGCAGCCTGGAGTGTGCCCTTCCTTCCAAGGATATCCGCCAACAAGATCCGAGTAAGGTTCCGAACACAGGTTCCAAAGGGCGGGGAGGCGATGTCTTGCTTTAGCTTTGCCAATGTCGCCTTCAGCAGTTTGACGAGTGGCGTGCATGTATCGTCAAACTTGGTTTCCATGTCCTTGCTCGTATCACCTTTGTTGAGCACATCCGAGAGAACCGCACCACATGGAGTCAAGAGCTTTGTCTTGACGCAGAACTCGAAGATCTGGATTACCGGTGCAACCCTCTCCGCACGGATGTCTTCAAGTCGGGTCGAGTTTGCGCTGTGATAATGATAGTGGTGGGTTGGGTTGATGCCGGACCTCCATTGAGGAACAGCAGCGTTGATACATTCCTCAGCAAGGGAGTCAACAGAGACTGTTTCGTCGGTTGGCAAGTGCGCCCGATTGTCATCCAGACCTTTTGCGAGCGCCATCCAAAACTCGAAGGTGCTCTTCTGGGAAATTACTTTGGGGATGACGCTAACAGAGGGAGTTCAACGTCAGAATGCTGTCGGGATTAAATGGCACCAGGGACATACCTGTCATCCAACACCTTCAATCCAATCGTCTTCGCGATGGTGATGAGATGCGGTACAGACCCAGCCTGAGCCGTAGAGTACGTTGTCGCCGCTGCATTCATGCAGTTGTGAATGAAGTCGTCAACGGTAATCGAAGTCTTCGTTGTCGGGATGGAAGCCTTGTTTTCTTGCAACGCTTTTGCGAAGTCCATCCAGAAGTCAAGCTTCACAGACTTTCCAGACAGATTAGGTAGGACGCTGCAAGCACCCACAATGAGAAATCGTTATCTTTTCGGGACGAAAGAGTGCGTACCTTTTGTCTAGGCTCTTCAAGCCACCAGCCCCTTTGGCGATATCAATCATACAAGGAATGTCTTCCACGAGGGCAACCTCGTACGTCACCAAACATCCCGCCGTTTGCTTCTTTATCCAGGTGCGGATTGCAGGTGCTTTCTTGGGCACATTGTCAGAGATGGCTTTAAGAACCCCCATTCGATTAGATAACTTCTTGGTGTATTTGAATATCTCTTCAAAACTGCATGCCAAGGAGCTCGATGAGTTGGATGAGTTAAAAGATGAAAATGAACCGGAACACACCTAGGCTTGAGAGAAGTGAATGTGAACGACTTGATGGCATTGACAATCTGTTCGTCCCCAACGGAGTATCCTGCTTTGGCAAGAGCACGATTCCACAGATCCAAATCCTTCCAGTTGGTTGCGTACTCCATTATCTTCAGCGCAAGCGACAAGTCTGAGACGGTATTCCCATTGCCCCTTGCCATTCTGTCCAAATCGCTGGGAGAAGAGTCCCGGAGGGCAGAAACGACAGCTTCTGCAATCTTCCTATCATCGGCAGTCGGCGGGATAGAGGACTTCTGTAGCTTATCCATTCCCCATGACACCCCGCCATTGAGGGAGAAGTTGACGTCGAGCCTGTCACTTTCGTAAAACAACACGAGTACAGTTCTGCGATACCCTGAACCCTTTGTCAGACATAGTTTTGAATCGGACAAAGCGGAATGACATACAGTGTTTGACTGTAGGTGTACCCTAAGAGGAAACCATATCAGCTTTAGACAATGTTTAACAAAAGAAACAAACTTCCCTCGTGATAGTCGCACTGCTTCTCATCGGGGGCACCTTCAAACGCATCTGCAGGTACAATGTGTTTACCTGAAGTCTCTCTCGAAGCTTCACTATCCTCGTCCTCTGAATCTTCGTTGGAAATACCACCTCCTTCCTCCAAAATCGGTTTCCCCGCCATATCGACCAGAGTCCCGAGCTTGTACTGCATCGTCCTCCCATATCTCTCCATTTCTGGAGACCTATCCTCATCTTCATCGTCACTGATCCCATACACGTCATAGAGGTGGATGCGTTTGTGGCCATGTAATGACACCTTGATTCCCGCTGGCCCCTGATGAAAAGAGTCAAGTTCGCCAAACCCGCGACGAACCCAAATTCTTTCAACGCAGGCAACAACGCTGTAATCTTCACCGCGTCTCCTCCAGACAGACAGACAAGACCTCGCGCCAACGCAGTATCGTTCCTAAGCTCCCGCAAGACATAGCAGAAGTACGGTGGAGACGGCGTACCCTTGGTTCCATATTTCTTCAGCTGCCATTTCTGCAGGACCTGCTTGAATTTGGCGACCCCTTCGTTCAGGTCAGGGGGGCAGGGACGTGGAATGCTGGCATTGGTGTGAGGTTGTATGTCAGGGACAGACGGTATCCTGAGGTGACTTGCGTAAAGGCGTGCTTAACCTCTGAGTACCAGGTGAGGAGGTGGAATTCGGTGGCGGAGGAGGCGCAGACGCCGTTGACGATCTTGATCATGCCGGAATGTGAGATCCAGGGTAGGCCCCCTTCGTACGCAGAAGGAAGAATTATGACAACCGTGCTGAACGTTCCGTCAATCTTGGCCGGGCTATAGCACATTCATCAGTCTTGCAATCCGGAAAGCTTCGCAATATCACTCGCTCTGTGCGAAGCGTACCAGTAGTAAGTGTAAAGAAAATATGTGTCAAAAACATACACGTCTTCATGTAAAAGAAAAGGCACTTACTGAGTACCACGCCCGTGTACAGAGAGCTTGACGAGCTCCAGTCGTGGCTTCATGTTCCACTGAGTGATTCCAAGACCCTTCAGGACCTCTGTCACAACCTTTTCCTCCAACCACTTCGTCCACTTGGCATTGCGCACCTGCACCTTTGCAGGCTGCAACTCGCCTGCGTTCTGCCAAATGCCACTAGCCACATTCGTCCCTGGAACAGCCACCCGAGGGGCAGAATGTATGATAGCTTGGGCATCGCGTTCGCTGAGCGGAATCCCAACAGCCCCAAGCCCTTCGATGGAGAGGAACGGGTTTGGGACCTCGGCGCCTTGCTTGCTGATGTGGTAAAAATTTCCTTTGAAATCGAATTTTCCGCCCAGAGCCTTTGTAAGCTCCTCCTACAATAGTAATTGTCTCAGAAAAAATGAAAATGAAGCGTTGACGAAAAAACTCACCGAAAGGTCTCCTCCTTCAGCCACGTCAATAGGGGCGTTACTCGTCCCGATCCCTCCTATTGCTGCACCAGTAGTGGACAAAGACATAGGCGTATTAGTTTCCAAGGTACCCGAGGAGAAAATTCGTATCGGACGGGGAAGAGACTTTTTTCACGCCAGCTCGTCGTCGGGCGGAGCGAAGAACAACTTTGATGAGGCCGTCGGACGCGACGCGTTTAAAGATGTTTAATCCTGGCGCGCCGCGCCATCAATTCAGGAAACACAGAGAGCCTTATTACTCGCCAATGCCGGAAGACTTACCAACAGATGGAATGGGAATCTGCCTCTGCGTGGGCTGCATAGCTCTTCGCTTTAACCCTAAAACACCAGAAAGCAGGGAATGAAGAAAAGCTCTTCGGTTCACAAATCTCGAAGGTGATCAAGTACGTCACCTTCAGAACGGAGAGAGAAATAGTAGAAGAGGCGGAGGAGCTGAGCCTTGAACGCGCAGAGTTGGTGGTACACCTCGCGTTAGGTTATCAAGATAGGCGCTGTGACGATCCAACGCGGCGGTTGTCCCCCAGCGACTCTAGCGCCTGAGCTGGTTGCAGTCACACAAGCCACCTTCGACTGAAAACCATGTCCATCGACGGCTCGAACAAGGTTCGGATAGTTTCCTCGCCCACTTGAAGGCTGTGGACTGACCTCCGCATGACATATTGCACCGATTAAAGATTTGCGTGGGCCCCTTAACTGTGGCGCGTGGTCATAAATCTCTCGGACGAAAGGGGTATGTAATGCGGACTACCATGATAGTGTTGAACATAATTCATGCGTTGGAAGCGACGTAGTATCTGGAAGAGCTCAGAATGTGGCATGTGAAGTTCAGATTCGACAGATTGCTTGAACGCTCCTGGTTTCCCAGCGCAAATTAGCCCGGCACAATATGTGCTTTCCCTCAAGATTTAAGAGGCATGGCTCAACTAACGCCCACCATTCTCAGGCTTTGCGGTCTTTTCGCGCAAATTGGATTGAGTTTTACGGGGAAGCGTTTATGGTAAGCATCTCGAACTAAACCTATTTAACATCTATCCATAAACAGAAGATTCATCTTTCTCCGCGTCACTCTTCTTCTTTTCCCACCAGCGCTAATTCTGGCTGCTATCTTCACCGCGCACAACTGTAATAGAAATCACGCAGCCAGGATGTTCGCACCGGTCATCCATCTTCCTATTCCATTCTCCAACTTACCAATCCCAAATTTATCGAGACTCACTCTTTTCTTGTTCCTACACCATTCTCCATCCTTCCATTCCGCATCTTCTTCCGATCCTGACTCATGGACACGCCTCCGATTACCGCATTCATCGCCATGTCCTAATTAACGCCCATCTCATCACGGTGTCCCTTCATCAACATATCTCTCCACGACGCCACCGACGCAACACCTGACCCTCTCGCTCTCTTCACAATGTGCACACACCCCTTAATCCCAGAACGACCGACCCTAATTCATCAGCCCAACGGGGCCATTAATCACCCAACCTCTCTCTCATCAAAACATGACCTACATTCTCCATATCATTCCCAACCTTATTTGATCAACCATCCCCAATTCCGACCACACGAAAGTTAAAAGTGATTGTGCGCTTACGATATTAGGCAACGACACATTCCCCTTCACATGTGCGTACCCAAAGGGGAGTAGTTCTAATACATACGGTATGATGTATCACAAAGCTTCAGTCTTGAGCAGAAGTCACTTTCACATTAAGTACTTCCTTTGGCTGGCACGCGACCTTCCCTTTTTCGCTATGTAGATTTTGTTCGTATCGGACCTGAGGCCTGATGCTGAATATAGCTATGTTTAATCGACACAGGGACAGAAGAGCGGCTGCATACTCGGTTCAGCGATTCGGAAATTGTGGCGAATGAGATATGCCAAAGTGGAGTAGACACATAACCGCGTAGTGGTGTTTACAAAGGTCATGTCCCTGACAGGAAATTTTGGAAAGGGACTTGAATCTACAGGATTGTAAGCGTTCGCCTTGGGCTCTGTGTTCGGTGTTTCTTATCGACCTGGCACTGGATCGCTTCGTTTAACCCCTGACGGACTAATCATAATTTACTGATTGGCTTAGGGTCATCTTCGTTCCGAAATTTGTCGCCCCCTTCCCGTTCGTACCCTGTAACCACACCGCGCCTCAGAGCTACAATCACTTCCCAACTCACAGAAAATGTTCAAAAGTAAAAAACGCAATGTTGAATGCAAACTACCACTTGATACTACATAGAATGTACTTGATTGAGAACCATCGAGAATGCGAAAAAGGAAGAGGAAACGTTGATGACCACTACTTATCGTGCACGAACAACCATGATACGGAGATATATAACGCGAGCAGTCATAATGGGTACATGACGCCGCGTCGTAGAACCTGCGCGTGAAAAATATAAGGCGAGGTAGCTACTGGAAATGACAGGAAGGAAGAAAACAAATAGACAGATGAAGAGCAAGAAGATACAAAGGAGGAACATGAATGAAGCACCCGAAACTCGAAGACGCATGCCATGTGAAATAACAATACAGATTACAGAGCCAATGAACAAGATGAAACAGAAAAATGCGCAATCCCACACCCAAACCCATCCAATGCATCCAACCCACCAAGAATCAAGGCCAAACGCTCAACGCTCAAACAACGTTGGACTCGCGAGTTGGCTCACACCATTCGTCGTCGCCCCCGTTCCATTCCAAGCCCCATTCGCGTTCCCATTCCCATTTACACCCGGATGCTCCTTATCCTCCCCATTCCACTGTTCCATCGTCTCCTCACCCTCACCATCCATGCCTTTTCCACTAACAGTCAACCACGCCTCCAACCTCCTCCCAAGCTCCCCACCCCGTCCCCCACATATATCCCCCGTCTGCTTCAACATCTGCTCCCTCTTCTTCTCCTCAACCACAAACGGCAGCGTCGGCATCTGCATAGCACCCACCCCACCCTTCACCTTACCCACATTCGTCATCTTGGGCGACGCAACCATCGGCCCTCCAAACGACTCACGCAGCGCCGACATCTGCGAGTTCAGACTCGAAAATGACGCCGCAGTCTCCGAGGGCCGTCGGCCGTGGTTGTTGGGTCGTCCGTGTCGATGCGGCGCATCCACCATCGCCTTTAGATCTTTATGGTCGTATGGCGTAGCTGGCACCTTCATCCACTCGCTCTCAAATTCCTCTGGCCCAAGAATGCTATCCACAAGTCCCTCCTCCCATCCATCCCACTCCGCGCACCGGTGGGCCATCCGCAGACGCGTACCGGTAGCTTCATAGTAAAGCCATTCGCGGCAGAGCTGCGTAGGGTCGATCGTCCGTCCGTTTTTGGGCAGGTGGATGCCGAATTCAGGGTCGGAAGGAAGCTCGGCGACCGCTTTGCGGAAGAGCTTGGAAACGAACGCGCTGCTCTGCACGCAGGCTGGTAGGTGTGCACTGGCCCACAGTGGACGAGTTGTCGTTGATTCCCAGTCAATTATGCATGTCTAGGAAGAGGGATTTTATTAGATTGATTATAGATGGCGAACGGTTCATCGGAAGCAAAGGTGACTCACGATCTTGGTGTTATCCTTGGGATCGACAAAGACGTTCTCTAGACTGAGGTCATGGCAGTCCAGAGCAAAATCTTCCGTGACAGTGGAGGTCTCGATCTGCTTGACAAGCTTCGCCATGAGCCTCTTCCAACGCTCCATCTCCCGGCGGACCGCTTGTTCCCTTTGGTTGAGGTGTGCAACCAAAAAGGTGCTACGTTGCATGCGACGGTAGTCGCGGTAGTTGATGTTACCCGGGCCTTCCCACTCTTCGTCACTCTCCTCTAAATCATACTCATCCGAGTCGTCACTCTCGTCCCCAGGGACAGCCCGCAGCCTGTGATGCCGCGACGAGCGAATCTCGTCGGGGTCGAGGTGCAGACGATGCGGAGCTGCGCTACCCTCGTTCTCGCGTATGACACCCTTAATTTCGCGGTCGACGCAGGAGTCGAGGTACGATGACGTGCTCGGCCAGGGTCCACGATTCATCTCGGTCGGATGGACCAGCTCGCCTCTGTTGGAACCGAAGAAGGGCCAAGATATGATGGGCCCAACGTGGTAGTCGTGCGTGATTGTGCATATCGATTGCAGGGAGGGCGATTTGGACATCATCCCCAGGGTAGGGGAGAATGGGAACCCAGAGTAGAGTTGCTGGGTGGCTTTGGGTGTCGGTGAGCCTGAGGGAACATGTGTTCGTGGGTCAGGGCCAAAATAGAGCGAGCCTATATCGGAAAACCGGTGAGCGAATAGTGGGAGGATAATCCTTGCTAAGTTTTTGACTAGCTTGACTAGGTCGTTGTAGGCTAGCCCATGGAAGACTTGGGACAGCGGGATTCCTGAAGCCTTCGCAGCACGTGACCTCGGTCAGAGAATTAACGCGACAAAATCGGCGTGGCGTACCTTTGACATGAGGATGAATTCGCCTCCTAATCGGTTGTAGGGGTTGGAATCGTAATGATAGATTTTGGGGACGGGCACGTTGGTCTTCTCGCGGAGATAGCTCAGCGTTGCTACCTCGGATTCAGTTTTGAGGCGGGGCATGAACCGCCTAGCAACCCTCGCGACCAGCTCTTCGTGGTTGGTGAGTGTGATGAGATATGCCTGTGATACTAGTGAGCATGACGTTCTAGGAACGTCAATGGGAGTTTAACCTTGTGAAAAGTACCTGGAGGGCAGAGGTCAGGACGACTTTGGCGGGCGGGAGGGGAGAAAACGCACCAGAGCTCAAGAATTTGATTCGACCAACCTCTGACCCCATCTTCTCCCTGACCACATCTTTGAGGAGCCTTCGGTCGACCTCAAAAGGTATTTCATGGTGATAAGCAGCATCAGCTTTGCGTTCTAAGCGTCTGTCTTCGTGTTCAATGTCCCAGTCCCAGTTGAGCGGGGGTGGAAGCGGTTGGGGCAGTGTTGGCGATACCGGTGCGTGTTCTGGCAAAGGTATGTCGACAAGGTTGAGTTTCGGCTTTCTACCATTCCGCTGCATCACAGAATGGTTCGGTAACGGGGAGATTTGGGTGGTGGTAGTGGTGGTGTCGAGTAAGGCGTGCTTATCAAGGTTCGTCTCGGTGGGTTCTCCTTTCAGATTTGATGAAATTGGTACGGAGTTCGATCCGGAAGTGTAGTGACCAAGACTGCTGCGTCTGACCAACCCCGAACTGAATAAAATATTAGAATCTGATATGTTATGGGTAGATGGTCAGAGGTAGAATGGACGCACTTGTAGTCAAAGTTGGCGCGCAAACTGCTGCTGGGTCCTGTCCCTTGTTTGTAACTGTTTGATTGACCCTGTTCAAACCCATTTGTCCATGGTTCAACGTGAAGCATCTTCGGAACGCCCGATTACCATCCAAATCGTCGTGAAGGTATGAGGCAGAAATTACTGGTGAGCAAGAGGGGAAATGGAACTTGAGAAGGATGATACAATCCCATACTTAAGTCACCAGATGCATCGGCGACCCGGGTGACGCGAGCTCGATTTGCTCCCTGCCGGATGGGCACAAAGTTGGAGATTCACGGGTCTTGATTTTTTTTTGTCCTCGCCACCTTGGTCATTTGAGAGTACGTATTGCATTCATTCATCTCCGTTTGAAATTCCTTTCGCTGATTCCGGCACTTCTAGATGACATCCAGAAGCATCCCAGGTTACACATTTGACCAGGAATGTCTACCAGATCTCCTCTCGATCCGGAACACGTCTGGGGATGGTGGGCAACGGAAAGTGCTGGAAAGGTTTAGTTTCTGTACGAAACTATAGGCTAATTTAAAAGCAGGGTTCGGATACATGAGGTCAGGCTCCTCCATAGTGGCTCATGCTCTCATGGCGGGTCCACTTTGAGGCCCAGTTTCGTCCCATGTGAGTCCATGTGCCACAGACACCCTCCACCTCACTTGGTATCTGGATAGGCCAAGTAAATCATCTTTCATTGTCAATCCTAGTTCCCGCGGCACAAAGAAAACCTGGGGTACATTCACATACCCTTGATTGACTTGCAAGTCCCGTTCGCCACATACCCAGGCGCATTGTCAGCGCCAAAAAAACCCTGGCCCAATATCAAGCATCACGATTCGCTCGTTAACACGCCTTTCAAAGAACACTTTTAGGATCAAAGAACCACATCATGGCGCGTTCCTGAACGGCGTAACCGCCATGATCTGTAAGTCTTCTGAAATAAAGGAACAGCGGCCTCTTTGCAACTCGCGTGTGGGATCTCATCAGATAATCCGACGTTCATGGAGGGAACACTGGAAATCTATGCCCAAGCGGTTCTCGGGGAAACCGCAGTTCACAAGTGCTGCTGTTGAGTGACATGGACACGGGCTCAGTCCTTCATCTGTGCCATCTGTTGGTATCGAACGTTCGCATACCTTATCTGCTCCGGGCATCGAAACTTAACCTCGACATCTTCCAGATAACGATGCCTTGAAAGCATGATCTAAAAGCATACTCGACTCCGCAGTTTGGCCTTAACTTTATCCAATGGCAATGTCTTCCTCTCTTGGCGTGCTCCGGAGAACCACGAACGGTACTTGAATACGAACGTGCTCCAATAGCGTTACAGATAATATTCCGATGAACCTGTTGTCCACGTTTCCATTACCTCTGACGGTACTCTCAGCGGCTTCCTCGACCACCCGTTCGTACCACTTAGCCTATCAACAGCTTCGGATGGTCTTCTGGGTGCTTGGCATTGCGCAATGGACCTTCGAGTGACTACTCGAGGAGGCTACGAAGTAGGTCTATTGCCACAGGATCATCAGCGGAAATTATGCTACCTTCGCATCCTGGTTCTTTCAATGCATTCTATTCAGTCTTAAACTCTTGGGCTTGGGCTTGGCTATCGTCTACGGCTCTTCTTCGTGCGGAACTCGACTGGGACTCCGACTTTTTTCTTTCGACTTACTAAACTAAATTAAAGGCTTTCCTCCTTTAGGCCCTTTGACACCTTTCTCTCGAGGAGAATCGCCACAGGGTCCACCATGTCGACTGTAGCATCTCGCAGCGCAGCAGACGCCACCTTCCTCGGCCGTTTCGCTGATCTATGTTTCCTTGATGTTTTCATACCAGTTCCGTGCCACTGCGTCATCGCGACTGTCGACATCATCATCAGCAGACCCATTTCATGCATAACCACCGCATCAAACCATCAGCACATATGTGATAAAAATCCCGTGATGAGCGCTTATGATAATGAGAGGGCACGCGATCATCAGTGCGGAGAAGAGCGGGGGTAGGCGGGGGGGTCAAGAGTCTAGGCGCGAGTGCTAGACGCGCCTCTTAGGGACCACTAGGGGTGAGGCCGGCTGAGTGATTGTGATGAAGGAGGATGAAACTACGCGGGAGGCCTATGGAAGCGGCTTGAAGGCTTCGATAAGACTGGGCGAGAAGGTGAGCGTAGGAAATGGCCCTAAAGGACTACATTTGTCTTCTCGAGGAGGTATCCGGGAGCGAAGATCCGAGTCCCTAAACACGGCACCTCTGGCCTCTTTGTGAGGACATAATTATTAATTATGGCCCTTTGTCTTGTGCCACTCGGGCTGACGCGATAGCTGTCTAAGCAGGTCTACGCCGCGATAACGAGGCAATGAGCCGGGCGACGCCGAGTTTCAGCCTAGGGACTCGGACATGTGCGGGGTCGGCCGCCCCGACTGCCGAGCGCACTTGGCGGGATCACTTACCTTTTGTGGACAATCTTGGCGGGTATGATTACAGGGTTCGAACCCCGCCAACTGCACATTCTTGTGCTACATTAACGCCAACATCTTTGACATGTCGTACTTATCGACGTACAGTATCTTCCCTGTTCTTTCCGTCAAAGTGAAACGTCAAGGTTATCGCATTCCTGCGAAGTAAACTGTTGGTCCGGGTCCCAGACGCTTGATTGTCCAGTGAGTCTAGCGCCCGGCGCCTCATCCACTGCTTGTTGTTTCGGGACGGCGACCCAGTGCCAGTGTATAGTCTGATATATCCAATTACCATTAACACTGAGTAGTATCTGCCCTGGTCAGTACATTGCTCTACCATGTACCATCGCTTTCAAGCTCCGAAGTGATACGCAACTTGGAGGAGTCGTTGGAGACCTTGCTATAAGTTTACCTTCGTGATTTAAGCGCCACACACCAACAGTCGTAGCCCCGTGACTAGTTCTTTGAAAAACTTTAACCGTATAACGGAATATAAGTAAGCGTCCGGTATAAAAGCGCCGACAATAGAAGTGTGAGTATCTATGTACATAAGTACTTGATAAGTGGGAGATTTCAAGGCTGTTGTATGCGCTCTTGTGGACATCACAGGTTGGGCGACTAGACTCGTCTGCAGCCAGTTTCCTCAGTCCCACCATGATATCGCACAGCACAGGCATAGTAGGGGCGGTGGCCGCCGCTTCTCTGAGCGCTCTGTGGCTTATTCGGAGGCTGAGCAGACGAAAGCCACAGCTTCCCCTTCCACCAAGTCCGAAAGGCTTACCTCTGCTGGGAAATCTGCTTGATATCCCTGATACGGCACCATGGGAGAAGTTCCACCAGTGGGCAATGAGCTTGGTGAGTACATGCTGAGTTCTTTCTGGATTACTTATTGATATGGTTGAGCTCTCACCTATCAGACACAGATATCCTTTACCTTAATGTCGCAGGAAAGAACATTGTTGTACTTGATATGGCGGAAGTAGCAAGTGATCTGATTGAGAAGCGCTCCTCTCTGTACTCGGGCAGGTATGTGGGCGTTGTACTGACCATGGACACGGCACAATGACGTTTGAGAAGACCTAGGATGCCAATGGGGAACGAATTGGTCGGTTGGAACTTTGGCTTTCAGGACTACGGTGCGTCGCCACGCATTGTAAGTTGACCTTCAGTAGAGCTCACACATGTCCATCAGGAACTTTTTGGTAGGCCACTCAGCATGGTGACATATTCATCCTTCTGATGGTAATTTAAGGAAAACCCATCGAAAGCTCACGCACCAATCGTTCAGCCAGTCAGCGGTTGCCCATTTCAGGCCACATATTGTCCGATCAATGTGAAATATGCTGAACAGGTTCCTTGACGACCCCGATAACATGCCAGAAGAGAACATAAGATAGTGCGTTTGCACCGTATTCTGTCTTCAACTGCCCAATCTCATACAATCAAACAGTATGGCTGCAGAGATATCTATTTCCGCTCTGTACAGATTGGAAATGGAACAGAAGGACGACTTTTACATCACTTCGGCAGCTCAAGGAATTGCTCCTAGTGCCGAGCTCCTGAAGTCTTCAATTGCTTGACCCATCGATGCATTCCCGGCTCTCATGTACGTTCCAAGTTGGATTACGGGCATCACATTTCGTCAAAAGGCTCAGGAAGCAGGAGACGCAGTGAGAAAAGTCCTTGAGGTTCTGTACAGAGCCTCAAAGGCTATCTATGTGCGTAAGTTTTCGCCTCAGACAGAGTTCAAGTCTTATGAGTATTCTGCAGGATGAAGGGGCTGCTTCTATGGTCTCTTTCACTTCGTTGAGTCTGAAAAATATGGAAGACAAGAGACCCGGCGACGTGTACACGGAAGACGATATCAAGAAATGTGCTGATGCACTTTTCTCAGGTGGGACTGTTTCGTTCAACGACATGAGTGCATCATCTAACTACGAGGAGTAGCTGGTACAGATATAGTAGGTGTGCTGGTATTGAGGTTGCTACGGATGCTGACAGCTCGTGGTCATTTAGACCTCGTCCGAGATTATTTCATGCATACTTGCCATAGTCAAGAATCCTTCTATCTTGAAACGCACAGAAGGAGCTGGATAGCATTGTGAAGCCCGGACAGTTGCCAGACTTTGACAGCCAACAGAGTCTCCTGTATATATCTGCAATTGTGAACGAGACTCTAAGGTGGAGGAACATTGTTCCCCAAGGTGCGTGCAAGCTCCTCCTATCCGCGAAGGTTAGCGCGCTCAATTCCGCACTTTATTTCAGTCGAGGATGAGTATCGGGGTTACAGACTGCTGGCACAATCTATCATTATTCCAAATGCATGGTAAGTACCCATCCCATTTCTTTGACTGTGGGCCAAACATTAGATATGTCACGACAGGGTCATGTTGCACAATGAGGATGTTTATCCGAGACCGTTTGACTTCAACCCTGATTTGAATTCCAAACCAGAAGGCTTGTACCGATAGTTTGATATCGAAATGACATACTACTACTACGACTGCTACTACTGCTACGACTGCTACTAAGTAAACCTTTCGACTCACAGCCCTCGCAATAGGCCTATGAGGCTACGACATACGTAAGGACTTTTGAGCACTCAGCCCTACGCTGATTTTGGTCAGGAGGATGGTCACTGTCATGACAAGGGTCGACAAGTTGGTCGTGGCCATTTAGCGAATTAAAATAATATTTTTAATGTCTTGGCGTCGTGATGCAGCAATTTTCATCTCTTTCACTTTGATGAGGCCTCACCTTTGCACTATGTAAGTTAGAAGAGGGTGGCCAAGAATACACCTGGACGTTATCCGCCGGCGCTTGACGGTTGACCTTGGTCAGTCTGACAGTTGAACAGTCATGGTCTTCTTTTGGACGTGGGCTGCCTGTTTGCTTCAGCGCAGCGTTGCAGGGGATGCGAACCCCACTCTCCAACCTACAGCGGTGGTACTCATGTAACAGGGATATTCGATCCGCCCTGGTGGTCCCGTGAAACTCCACCACTCGCCTTGGATGGATCACCTTTTTTCAACATTTTTCGCAAGATTTCATCACCCATGCTGCTGCCCATGCCACCATACCCATCTGCCGCACTCTTTAGACCTGTCTGCGGAGCCAATACGTCAACTTTGCTGACCGTGATGTTCCAGGAAAACATTCGGATCCAGGTTACTAGAATGGGAGGTCTTGTGACAACAGGGCGAGAAGTGTGGTCTATCCAGCGTTCAAAGCGCAACATAAAAGCCACCTTTCCCATTACCCCCAGACGCTCCACTTACGACCTGCGTGCACGATGCTTACAGCCTACAAGGTGGTGGGTACCCTTGCGACCCTCGGCTTTCTATGGATTGTACGAAGGAGGTCTGGGAAGAAGTCACGACTTCCCCTACCACCTGGCCCACCTGGGCTGCCTTTGATTGGAAACCTGAAGGACATGCCAACCAGCCTGGAGTGGGAGAGATATCACGAGTGGTGCAAGGAGTACAGTACGTCGTCGACCAAGCTTCGTTGACCTCACTGAATGCAGCTCCTATTAGATACTGATATTTTGCACCTTCGGGTAGCCAATACAACATTGATTGTGCTCGACACAGCCGAAGCTGCTAATGACTTGCTTGAGAAGCGGTCTTCGCTATATTCTGGCCGGTGGGTCGTACCAATGTAGACTTAGACGCGGCCTCACTAACACCGCTCCTTTATTATAGCGCTCGCCTGCCAATGGTCAACGAACTCATGGGATGGACCTTCAACTTTGGGTTTATGAACTACGGTGCGTGCGAGACTCTGAGCAGGGCCATGGCGCTGAGACCTGGATTTGTCGCTGGCTTGCACACGCAGGCGACTATTGGTGTGTCATTTAGAACCATCCGCACCACGGATATTGATACTGTCCGTGCCCAGGCGCAAGCATCGTCGCATCTTTCACCAGTCCTTCCACCCCGCAGCTGCTCGACAGTTCCACCCCCATATCTCCAAGGCTACGAGGAAGATGTTAAATCGCTTCCTGGAAGACCCCGGTGATATGATGGAGATCCTACGACAGTGTGTTATCTATGTCTCCCAGAGTTCTCACTTTGCAAGATTGACCATGTCAATAGCTTAGCCGCGGAAACGGTCTTGAAAATTGCCTACGGTATTGAAATTCAAGACAAGGACGACCCCTATGTGCGAGTCGCAGAGGCCGCCGTTCATACTTTGCAGACTGCAGCGATTCCTGGAACTTACCTTGTTGACACGGTTCCCCTGCTCAAATACATCCCTGCGTGGGTACCGGGAGCCGGCTTCCAAACAAAAGCCAAGGAATGGAGAGTTTTGGCCAGGAAGATGGTAGAAGATCCGTACCGCACGGTAAAAGCAGCAATCGTGAGTTACGTTCTCATCTCATGCTTTTGCGCGTCTAATATATCTATTCTTAGTTAAATGGGACTGCTGTTACCTTCTTTGTATCTCTCAGTCTCCAAAAAATGGAGGATGGGACTACAGATGAGGCTTATCAAGAAGATATCATCAAGTCGACTGCCGGAACTATGTACACCGGTATGTGCATCGGGCTTATATCCTGAGACTGGTCGCTTATGCGTCTTGCGGACAGCGGGGACGGATACAGTACGTCATAACATTCCCTGACTTGCAATGTGGATGCAATCTTGATGATTATACAGACCGTTGCAGCAATTAGCTCGTGTTTGTTGGCGCTGACCAAACATCCAGAAATATTGAAGAAAGCGCAGAAGGAACTTGACTCTGTAATTCAAGCGGGTAGCCTCCCCGACTTTGACGATGAGCCGTCGCTTCCGTATATCACTGCAATTGCGAGGGAGGCCTTGAGATGGCGAGATGTCGTACCAATCGGTATTACATAATCGCGTTCTTGCTTCGCCCTGGTTCGCTGAAACTGAATGTACTTGTATCAGCGATTCCTCATATGCTCACTGTTGACGATGAGTACCGCGGATATCACCTTCCTGCAGGATCGGTTGTGATTCCGAATGCTTGGTGCGTATACTCACTATTTTATGGTTCAACTACAAGCATATGTCCTCATGTTTGTTCCAGGGCGATGTTGCACGATGAGAAAGTCTACCCAGAACCCTTCAGATTCAATCCGGATCGATTTATGAAAGACGGAAAATTGGATCTCAAGACCCAACGCGACCCTAACCACGCATGCTTTGGATTCGGAAGGCGGTAAGCAGTGCTCTTTCACCTGATCCACCTATACATAATACATCCCTAACTCTTTCAACTCCAGTATTTGTCCTGGGCGCTTTATGGCCTTCTCTGCAGTTTGGCTTGCAATTGCGTCCATTCTATACGTCTTTGACATCGAAAAAAAGAAAGACGAATGTGGAAACGACATAGAGCCACTGGAAGAATATATATCAACTTTAGTTGTGTAAGTATTGGGTTTATTCGTAGCGATTAGAGGTGGTAGGACTAACTCAAAGCTCAAGAATGGTCAAACCTTTCCAATATACGATCAAGCCTCGCTCGAAAGAGAAGGAGGAGCTTATCAGGTCCTCATTACCTGGCTCGGGGGCCTTCGATTTATAAGTCCGCGGCTTTAGGTTATCTGTACGTACTACTTTACTACTAATCTCGCCTGTATCAGCACATCACCAATAAATCAAAGTTCGCTCCCAATGGCTAGGATTCTTCAAAAGGAGAATATTTGAATCTGATTTGCTCTCAAAGTTGAGCCATAAGCTCTTCTAATACCACTCAGCACGCTGCGCGCACCTCTCCGCTACCTTTCTCGGTGCATTCGACCATGTTCAACAGCGACAAACTTGCACTCGGTCTGGCGATAGCCAGTCTTCTTTGGCTTGTCCGTAGAAGAAATGCACGTAAATCCCGATTACTCCTACCACCTGGACCAAAAGGTTTACAATTCGTTGGAAATCTGGGAGACATTCCGAATGGTGGCTTTGAGTGGGAAACGTACCACAAGTGGTGCCAGGAGTACAGTGCGTCGTTCACGGATGTTCTTCATACAGATACTTGACCCTCTCATCTATAGATACCAATATCCTTCACCTTCGTCTGGCCGGGACTACATTTATTACACTTGACGACTTTGAAACCGCTAACGACTTCCAGAAACTCTGGATCCGGACATACCGAGTCTGTGCCCGCTGCATTCAATTGGACACGCCTGGGTCAGTCTAGAGGACTTGTATGTGTAGAAACTTAAAAGGCGACTCGCCCCAGTGTAGTTTGACGCTGCAACGGATTTGATAACATCTTCATCAAAAGCGCCATCCTCTGAAGCGTTTTCAAGTTTCTGCAAGCTAACGGAGACAAACGACGTTGCCGCTGTCCCATAGGCCTAGATTGTAGAGGATCAGATACGCGAGCGATCTCGCTCTAAAAGGGCGTTGCCTCATGACGAGAAAATCTACCCCGAGCCCTTCAAGTTTAACCCGGATCGATTCATGAAAGATGGAAAGCTTGACGTGGAGACCCAACGGGACCCTCACCACGCGTGTTTTGGATTCGGAAGGTGGTACCGGACTACTTTGCTTTCAAGCTCAGAGAATACTCACTTGTATACAGGATATGTCCTGGGCGGTACATGGCGTTCTCCGCCATTTGGCTTGCCATAGCCTCAATCCGCTATATCTTTGACCTCGAAAAGGCAAAAGACGAGGAGGGAAACGATATCGAACCTCTCGAGGAGTTGATTTCGGCCTTAGTCGTGTGAGTTGTGACTAGTTGGCCTAGATATACTCTATGCGCTGAGCTGACGTGTGATACAAATGTGAAGGAGAGTGCTGCCCTTTCAATACGCACTTCGACCTCGTTCTGGGGAAATAGAAGAGCTAATTAAACGGGTGCTTCGCAATTCCGACAATTTATATTGACCGGAGCTATGACACGACCTAGAAAACGGGGTTCTCTACCGTCGATTGTACTAGTACTTGCTCTCTGCGAAAATACATACGGAGAGTTTCCGCTCCACCTGTGTTGTTGATTGAAGACTCAGAATTAGGCGTGCTTGAACACTGATTGACAGATCTGTCCTTTTCCTAGAGGTTCAAAAGTAGCGAAAAGATGATCAAGATCCTTCAGGGATGGTCGTTGTGACTGCATTTTGAAAAGGAAACTCGGAGGAGCCCATGGATGGGCTGATTGCTTCTCATCAACATGGTCCTGTTCTACCTTGGTTTTCAGATTCAACCTCTGTATATTCAACAAGTCCGGGTGTTGGATGAACGGTCATCTACAGAATACGTTTTTCTCTCGCTTTTTGATGCTGACAGCGCTATTGTATTTCGGTTAGGCGCCCGGAACTAAGCCACGGATCTGCGCAGGCGGTAAAGTCAGATAAACAGAATCGCAGAACGTATAACTTTCCTCTCATCGCTATGCTCGACCAGCAACCCTATTCAAACTATCTAAGAGCGTCTTCTAGTCATCCTAGCCAACTACGGTTCACCCCATTCCCACAGAAGCAGAGAAAATTTAATATCGCTCGTGTGAAAGCCAGAGTTCCCAATTTAGCCACGCAAAATCTTTCCGGCGGGTCAGGACATTAATCCGGACTTTATTCCGACAACCTCATCCGTGCAGGTTCTGTACACGGGGTGCCTCCGCTCCATGTTCCATACAGAAATATCAGAAGGAGCTCAAAACAGAACATACCAACCAACTTACTAAGTGCAGCGTTTAATTAAGAACAGCGAGCGAACCTGACAAAGCCTCATGGTACCCCCGTGAGTTGGCAAAGTCTCAACAAAGCAACGAATGCAACCGTTTATTGGGCCCCATGACCATCCGGCTCCAAACCGAGTTCGAGGAAGTGCAATCCGAACGACAGCAAACGTGCAACTTGGAACTCGTGGTCCAACATGCATACCTGGTATGGCGGACGTATCCAGGGCCAACACTCGGCGCGACAAAAAAGTCACACTGATAGCTTACAATTAAACTTCTTCATTCACCAAGCAGAAGATGATCATCACCTTAATTATAGCCCACCACAATCCCACCAACACTTACCTTCTCACCTTGACGCTTCCGTTTCGGTAGGAAAGCCTCAAAGTTCCCTCAAGGTACACATCTGTCTTCACTGACATGTGAAATACGCCAAGCCGTCGCCGTCAGTGTTCTCTGGCAGAAGGTAGCTTAGCTTAGCTTTAGCTCTATCTAACTATATTTTAAGTTAACAGTCAACACTCAAGGTTTTGCAAAGGAGGAGAGAAGCGGAGGAAGACGCAGGAGGAACACTTCGCGAGATGGCTAGAACGACTTGAAACGGAACCGTTTCGGAGGGCTCGGAAGAATCGAACACCGAAAAGTTTCTTCTGCTCAGAAAGGTCATATGAGAATAGAGTTGGAACATGGGCCCCAGAGCCCGTCTCTAAGAGAAGAAGTGACCTGCAAAGGTACCCTCGGACTGAGTAGGGTCCTCACCGTTGACACGTGTAGGAAGACACTTGTAAAACGCCATCCACCTTTCTTAGCCGCTCTAGTCGCAGTTCTTTCCAGTTCTCTTATCACCAACCAAGTGGAGACAAGAGCTCGTCTAATGCGTACAGAAGGAGAAGTTCAAACATCAGAGACAGCTCAACACGCCCAACCCTCATGTCACACACGTGTATCTGAAATCCAATACGGCATATGCCATAGCCGCTCTAATTGCAACAAGACAACGGGTAGAGTAAAACGTACAGCGGAAACACGCAGTAGTAATAGTGTTCGTGATTGTAACAGAACAAGTTGAACTAAGTAAAAGTAATGATGAATGAAGCTTAAACTAAACTAAGAGAATGTGTGGCTACAAAACTAACGTCTACAGATGACATACATCCCGAATGTTCAATCATGAACGAAGTAGGGAAAAAAACACACAACAGTTGACTATCGTACAAACAAAAAACAAATGCTTCAGAAACACAGAATGACGTGCGGGTTATGAAATTAAATGAACTGGTCAAATGAACAAAACGATAACTTATGAGCGACAGGGCAGTTGGTAGTGACAACGACGACAATAGATGTGCAAACTTATGCAATGGTGAAAATAGAAGAATGATAGTGTTGTTAAGGGGCGTATGGGCGTCGCGGGAACAAATGAAATCAAGGGGGTATGGAAAGGAGTGGCACAGACAATCGAACATGTCTGCACCCTGGCTCGGGTCTGAAGGAAGTTTGGAAGCGGTATGAAGGTCCAGGGAGCGGCTTTGGCGATTAAGTCGGAAGTGGTCCAAGTGGTATACTTTTGGCGAAAATCGAGAGCAAAGGGAGGGTGTGGAGGTCAACGAACGGAAACGCCTACTGTAGGCTATAGATAAGGATGGTGGACGACTGGGGACCTACACAAAACGAACGTTAGGGCCAAAAATGCAATCAAAAACATAGGCGGAGTAAACGTACCGATCCGGTGGTTCAGTGCACGTTACATTCTCGACACGGCCGCCCAACCACTTTACGATATCCTGGCCCAGACTCGGACACTCCAGCAGCTCCAAAGTCTTTAGTGGAACAGGTGTAACTCCTCCAACCGGCTGACTCGCAGCTGCCCCGGCTGCCGGATTCCTCGCTTCAATAAGTTGAACCAACTTTGCTACCCCGTCTCCATGCGAGTGGCAATTCTTCATCGACAAACTCTCCAGGAGAGGACACGCCCATGTGGTCATCGGATTATTATCAGTGTCTGGGGGTCCGAGCGCAGTGAGAAGCGATTCAAATGGTGTACCACCAACCTCCATACTCTTGAGTTGGGTCAGCTCGGACAGAATATTCCATGAAATGACGATTCCGCCTGGCCCGTAATAGAATGGAGCCACCGTTGATGCAGTCCCGTAAGCGATAGACAGATGCGATAACGGCGGCGCACACGACCGTGTGAGAAGACTGGAGAGCGTATCTTCGATCGGATCGCGCGATTCAATGTCAATAGTCAGCGACTCCAGGCCTGGAAGAACGAGCGTGTCGACGAGTTGGGTGAGAAGGTAGTGACCCCCGACACTGAAGGAGGTCAGATCTGGCAATGTTAGAGGCGACATTGCAAGTATAGATGGGAGAACACCCTGGAAGTGGATGGCAAGGGTCTTGAGGCCAGGACTGGAGCTCAGAATCCACTGAATTCGATCCAATGGAAGATGGGATGTGGGAGTTGCGCGCAATGTCAGGTGTTCCAGTCTCTTGAGCATCGGGGAGGACCACTTGAACGGCGTATGTTGAAGCGTCACCGACCGAAGTTTCGGCAAGCAAACGACAGTTCCTTCACCAGAGTTTGGTAACCAGGGCCATTCGACATAGAATCCGGCTTCCGCGCTCGAAACTTCAAACTCTTTCAACAGTGGTGCATCGCCTGTATGACGATCAATCAGCATTTGACTAGGCTGGGAAATAAGGTACTAACCGTTAATGGATTTGAGTGCACCCATTGACGTGAACTGCCTGTCAAACCTGAATATGAACCGTTCCCACCTATGCATCTGCTCCCCCAGATAGAAGAATGCGATATGACCCCAGTGCATGCTGATTTTCGACGTTGATGCCCCGCGATCTGACGTCTGCTGAACGTTCCAGGGGTCATGAGGGCTGGGAGACGGAGGCATAACGATGGGAATATTTCCCCCTTGCCCTGCCGTCCCTGGAGGTGCTGGTGGCGGCGGATGAGGGGTAATATACGCAGCTGTGGTGATGCCATTCGGTGGCGGGAGGCTGGAGTTCCAATGTGGTGTCGGCGGGCTTGGCGAATTGTTGGACGAGGACCCCCGCCGAGCTGACCCTTCCTGATTTTGAGATATCGGTGGTGCAACCCTGAGGAATATCTCAATGTCCAAGGGCACAACATCGCCCGATCTCTCCAACCACAGTCGAATGGTGTCAGCAGAAGCCGAAGGCGTCGTGATGAGACGGATCTATTAGGTTCGAGGCAAAGTGTAAGCAATCAGATACAGGACCTCGATAAGGGAGAACAGTTCAAGATTATGGAATCACAATGGGTAAGGAACCATTTCGGAGTAGAAACGGACCGCCAAGTGGGAAATAGGGTACGAGGGGACGGATTCGAAACGCGCGAAGACAGCGTGTGCACTTACCTTGGACCAAAGAAGCGGCATCCTCAAGGCTAGCCTCCTCCACGATGTGCAGACCCCCGCGAGGATCCACGCCGAACAGGCGTGTTCCTCGAAGCACCACATGAATATCTCTCTCAACAGCTCCTGCGGCAACCTCCTCACTGGACTCAGATACGCCAGCGTAGCGAGCTCGTCCTGCACCAATCTAGCTTTCTCTGCCTCCAGTTCATTGATTGCACATCTTGATTCGCGCACAATTTCAGCGAGCGCCTTTTCCGCAGCGTCAATCTTGTTGGCAACAAATTCTATCGAGGCGCGCCTGAGTTCCAGGGCGTGTCGTGCACTGTTGAGCGAGGCCGTTGTCGGTGGGTCGGGAAACTGTAGCGCAGGGGCCATGGCGGCTGTCCTACCTGGAGCGACGACCAGTAAATGGACGGGAGATCAAGCGAGGGAAAAGGAATCTGGGGGATCCAAAGTCTTGAGAGAGAGCAACTGACCACTTCTCATAAGACCGTCAACCTCGATTCAAACTCCGCAATCACCGAGCGATTTGCTAAAGGCCCGGACTCAAAAGTTCAGTTTCGTTCTTGTCCTCGTACCTGGCCACAGTCATGCCCAGCGAGAGGAAGAATATACGCGTCCGAGTCGACAGGAAAGAAGGATACTGCCAAGTGTGATCCACAGGCTGCCCTCTATATGAATGTTGTGTAGGCCCCGAAATGAAAGAAGCGGCGACAACAACCAACGGCCTTGGTTGTCATAGCTGCATGTCCACTATTCAAGTTCCTCAGAATCGCACATTTAGAAGATGAAAAAAGACAAAAGACTTGCTGGAGAATGCAACCGAAGACGTGCAACCTTGATTAGAATGATGATGCGAATGGAGCCCGGTGCTCATGCGACTGGTCTTCTGAAACGGATTGCCTCCTCGAAATCGGATACGTTGGGACCAAAAACGGCCGAATAGCTGTTGAAACACGACGGGCACACAACAAGCATCATGGTCGTTCAAGAACAAGGTCCATACTTGCATTGGCGCCAGCCAAATCAACAAACCCAGCCAATACAAGCTCCGCGGCAAATTGCTCATCGAGTCTTCCTCGATTATCCGATATCCACCCTAACGTCGCAAAGCAATGCTGAATCAATAACATCCCAGGAAGACCCTAACAAAGCATCGAAAGGAACATCCAGGGTTCGGACATCTCACCGAATATCGCAATCGCTTATTCTCGTTCTCAGACTCACCGGCGATGTCCTGGAACGGACCTACACCCGAACCAGGAACAGACACCCACATTCGGCGTATATGGCGTTTGATAAGACAGACAGATGCGCACCAACAAAGATACATGTGCATTCGCATTCCTTCTGACAGCCTGACGACCCTAAGTAGAGCCCAGAGTCAGTCACGAGCATTATAAAAAGTCCCTAGTCTACATTGGAAAATTCGCAATGAATAGTACACGCTTTAGCCTGAATAAACAGACACCGTAAGCCATAAATACCACTGAACCAAGCGGTGAAGCGAAAAAGCCGGGAAAATATGGACTGCACCGAACATATCGCGAGCTATTCCTTCCAGCCTGAACTCTATCCGACAGATAGAGCGTGCGTCCTGGACCCAGAAGACATATCGCTGACAAGAATACGTCATTCCAAGTCGCGTCTCCCCCAAAAGTCGCCACAATCAACGCACAAGCCCGCCGCCACCACCACCACCGACAAGCCATCGCACCGAATGGGACTACAAACCGATACGGAGCATAGGCGCATCGGGACCCAACTCCTCCAAACCAAAGCCAGAACCCCAAAAAATCGAAAAACTCACTAACCATAGCCATAACTAGTCCCACCCATCTCCATAGATAGCACACCAACAATTCCATTAACAAGGAAAGGGTATCACCAACAGATGATGATGAAGAAGAGGAGGAGCGACAACAACAACACGGAGAGGATGAGAACAGCCCGCACCCAACAATCTACTTCTTCCCAGCTTCAATAGCTTCCCCATTCTTGCACGCAATAATCTTGATCTTGGGCGCGTTGACCATCTCATTCGACTCCATCTTGAACGACGCATTCTTCACGATAAACGTCCAAACGTCATCGCATAACCTGTATGTATGCAGGTGGCCCTAAAGTAATCAACCGCATGAGCCTGCGCCATGGCACACAACACGCGAGGCAGCGCACCTTGAGCGTAGTCTTCGTCTTGACCTGCTTGACCATAGTATCCGCCAGCGACTTGTCAAACTACCAAAAATCAGCCCTGCACAACGCACCCAACCAAACGAACCAACGCACCTGCTGCAAAACCTTCATAGCCAACTGCGGCGTGATAGCCCCGCTCGTAATGAGTTCGTCCAACGAATCAGTCAGGGCCATTCCAATCCTAATTCCGCCACCCCAATTCCAATCCCAATTCCAACATATCCAACCCCAATTCCACACATACAACAGAACCCCACCCGAAAAACGCAATTCAAATCAACACCACGCGACCAAACCGCAAAAGATAAAATACGCACGAAGAGCCCCGATAAAACTCGTAATAAGCAGTCGCCATGTTTCAATATCAATTCACAACGCCACTCCGAATGCGAATGCGAATGTCACTGCTTCTGCCCTGCCTGTGTCGTGCGTAACTCGGCTAGTTTCACCCAAGCTACCGTTCTTCTCCCAGTCGGTCTTGGTCTTGAACTTGGTCCGATCTGGTCTGGTATGGTCTGGTATGGTACGTTCCGCCTGGTATGATATGATATGCTCTGGTCGTACCAATCCTCAGCAGTAACGAGACAACTCTGCTCTTGCACTCGTCACAGCCCAACCACCCTTTCCAAATCAATCACAAAGTTGGTCCTAAAAGCGACGAAAAGAGAGAGAGAGGAGTGGTAGCAATCAAAACTCGCCGTGAGCTCGTGGTGGATGCAAGCAAAGACCAAGCCACTGCACCAGTTTACTAAACCTCGATCGTCCCCCACAAATGCTGACAGTGACAGTGACTCGGCCCTTCCGGCTCACTCGGAGCTTGCACGTGATATCCGAGTCACGCTACCAGAAATAAACACAGGGGCTAATTAAAAACGCGCGTTTGTACCCGGAACATCAGAGGCCGGTACAATTACATGGCACCCCACTGAACTCTCCCACTCACACAGAGAAAAAATACGCTCTATTCAAAATTTTACATATAGTACTTGCGCCACAATACTTGTACAAAAACAGACATACGAAACACTTGGCTTAAAAATCATCTACAAACCACCAAGATCATAGACTGAACGAATACACAGCGTCCATGCAAAAACCTAAAAAAAATGGCGCCCAAGAGAACTACTACGACTCGAAACAATAATAACATTACATATAGACTAGGACCTTCTGTTGGGATAGGAGCCGCGCAAACATCAAACACTTTCATCGCAAAGTTTTCAAAAAAGAGGGACGAGAGAGGGGAAAAAGAAAAACAGTCATAGGAAGATTAGCCAGAACAGAATCATACGAATCAAAATCGTAACGCCATCCAAAACCTCGGGAATGGATAAACAACGTAAAAAGTCGTAAAACAACGATAATGTCAAAAAATCGTAGAGGCGATAGTCCCACGAGAGGATGAGAGAGCGAGAGCCTGAGGGTGATAATCCCACCAGAGGAGAAGAGAACGAGAGGATGCTAGTCCCAAGAGAGGAGAGGAGAGAGCCCACCACCCTACCTAATCCCCGCACTCTTCACCCCACCCTTCCCACCCATCCCACTCTTTCCATGCGCACCCTCACCCCCTCCAACCCCAACCCCCTCCCCTCCACTTTGAACACCCCCCTGCCCACCCTTGAACCCCTCCCCACTCCCAAACGTCCCAAAAAACGGCGTGGCAGGACTAAGAGTAGACGGCGTCTGCGTCTGCGACGAATACGTCAGCGCAGGTGAAATCATCGATGGAGAATTCCCCGAATACGTAGTAAGCGCAGGAGAAATCATCGAAGGCGAATGCGACGAATACGCAAGACCAGGCGAAACATCCGACGACGACCGCCCAGATTCTTCATACCCTTCCCGCTGACCCTGACCCTGTCCCTGTCCCTGATTCTGACTCTGATTCTGATACATCGACGTCCGGTACCCATTCCCCTCCCCAACACCACCAACACTCTCCCGCCTCCTCACTCCACCATCACCCCCTCCATCTCCTTGTCCACTCAAAGCCATCCTCCCCACACTATTCCTCGAATAATGCCTCGCTCCCTGCGTCTGTCCCTGTCCCTGTCCCTGAGCAATCATCTGCCCCGCACCCGCAACACCAGACACACTCGCACGATGGTACGGAATCGTATTCGCCCTCATATGCACCTGATGTCCCTCTTCCACCCCCGCCTGATACTGCCCCGACATCCGATTCTGCTGCTGCTGCTGTTGATCAGACATCACACTCCCAGCCCCATACGCAGACCCCGGAGCCTGAGCATGAAACGCCTCCTCATCACTCATCTGTCCCCTCCCATACCCCCTCCCACCACCATCAACCCCCTCCTTCCTCCGTTGGCCAAGATCCAAAGGCGTCGGTCTCTTCCTCTGCGCCTGCTGCTGAAGAATAACAGCAGCCCGCTCCTCAACACTCATCCCCCCATACTGCAACTGCAACTGCAACTGCCTCTCCAAATGCGACCTCATAATATACTCCTCCGCGGGCGTATACCCCGTATGCGTACTCGCAACACCACTCCCTCCATACCCATACTGCAACATCTCACCCCCTCCATACTCCTGACCCTGATACTCTTGCAAAAGTTGCTGCTCCAATTGCTGTCGATAAACCTCCCTCTGCTCCACAGGAACACTCATGCTCTCAGTCATATTCAACGACTCCAACAAACTCTGCATCGCCGGGTCAATCCCACTCCCGCTCCGTCCATACTCAACTCGGAACGGATTCCCTCCAACAACACCGGCAGTAACATCATTCGTCCCATCCAACAACTGGTAGTTGCGATGATGAGCAGCCGAATTAGGTCCAACAGCCCCAGGACCATTCGCAAACGCAGAATACTCTAGGCCAGGCGCCCCGTTCCCAAGCTGAGTCCTCGACGTCGCAGCAACACCCAACGCCAATCCTCGACCCGCACCAATAACCTCTCGCCCATCCACGCCCTCCTCCCTCCCAGGCCAATCCAACCCCCTCTGTCCAATAACAGGGTACCCAGAAACCTGAGCCTTGGCGGGCCCCGCACTCGGCGGTGGCGGTGGCGGCAACGACGGTCCACTCTGCAAATCGTGACCACGAAGGTTCAACAACGCAGCTTGAGCAATCGTCAACCTCGCAGGGGAATCGCCCATCGACGCTCCCCCGCCCTCCTTTGATGCCCGCTCTTGACGCTTCAAAACACGCACAAATCCGATAAGTAAACCCATAAACAAAACATTGGACGCATAGAGACTCACTCTTAGCTCTCGCTGCTCGCTGGTATCAGCGAACCGAACGCTGATGCGACTCCCAGCATCGTTCCAGCCTCTAACCATCCTCCCATGCAACCTCTCCACAATCTC
This sequence comes from Coprinopsis marcescibilis, assembly GCA_004369085.1. Taxonomy (NCBI): domain Eukaryota; kingdom Fungi; phylum Basidiomycota; class Agaricomycetes; order Agaricales; family Psathyrellaceae; genus Coprinopsis; species Coprinopsis marcescibilis. Next base: position 86,905 of record ML210187.1, read on the forward strand.
TTCAGCACCCGCACGCGTATCCAACCTAAACCCTCCGATCAGCATGCCATAACCAAAAAACCAGACACCAACATACCGAACAAACGCAATGATCCTGGGCGGGTTGCTAAGCCGAGTCTGGAAGAACCGGCTGCTGATAATCCGATGAGGAGCCACCAAATTCCCAAGCGTCTGAAATAACACAAATCAGCAACGTCCCGCTAGACAAGGACGCATACATACCGGTTCATCAATGCTCAGGGGTAAACCCTCCATATACAAGTTGGTGCTCAACGGATCAGCAAGAGCCTCCATCCTCGCCTTGAAAGACGCATCTTGATCATCCTCACTCCCATCCCATCCTCGATACCCATCCGAACTGTCCGACTGTCCGGATCCCTGATGAACAGAAGCCTGTGCATAAACCGTGCCAGGAATCTTATGGACTTGCTAAAAACACCATGAAACACGGATCAGAACCAAAAAGATCCACCAACACAGCAAAAAACACACCTTTGAAAACGTCGGATGCAGATTCCGATACTTTCTCAAAACACCAATACACCTTTCGGCAGCGTCAACAGTTTCAAACCTAAAGCCCCTGATCAGAATCAAGACGGATGGAACAAAAATGGAAACCTACAACACAAAGCCATAGCCACTCTCGCTATCCCTGACATGCCTCGTAAACGTCCTGACGCTCTTGACCTCCCCAAACGGAGCACAGAGCGCATATAGCTGGTCTTCTGGGAAATGAGGCGGCAATCCATTGATATACACATTCGGTGTCTTGCCATTCTGCGAATCCACCCCACGGCCCGAAGACGAAGACGACGACGAGGTCTTGCCAGACTCGTCCTGCGCCAAAGGACTTGTCACAGACGGCATGACCGAACCAGCAGAAAGAGGCGTAGGGGGCTGAGACGAAGAGTTTGGGAAGGAAATGACAGAGTTGGAGACGGTGATGGTTCCATACTGCTGATGGTTGGGGATAAGAGTCACACCTGTAGACGCCGAGTTGTTCCCAAGATGGGGATGCACTCCGATCGGCTGTACTTCCCCCTGCTGCCGCTGACCCGACTGCATATCCCGCTGATCAGCCCTATTCGACGAAAAGTTATCATCGCCGAGACTGCGTCGGTCAGAGTCAAAGCTGACGTCCAAATCATCCTTTGACACACTGCGCTCGCTGATCGCACTAAGCGCAGGAGCAAAGGTCGGAAGCTGCGGGAGGGGCTGAGTTTGAGTGTAGCTCGACGATGGCTGCATGCTAGGATGGTTGGGGAACGAAAGAGGCTTGGCGTTAAAGGCAGTGGCGTTGGACGATGGCGGGATGCTATCGTTGTAGCAAGAGCCCAACATTTCTGCACCAAAGTAAGTAGTGTGGGCTGGCGCTGTAGACGGGTAGTTGCCCCCCGGTCTGCCACCAGGAACGGAAGGCAGGGGCGAGGAAGGGGGAGGGGTAGCCATGGCGGGGACGACGAGGGGCCCCGGAGTCAAGCTCAAAGGGCGCAGGCGGGGTTTCTCGAGAGGACTCTTGCGAGGATAGCCGCCATGGGACGGCAGCTGGTGTTCCTGGCCAAAGTCGAGCTGTTCCATAGAGGTGGGAATGGAAAGGGTAGGATCGTCATCCATGTCGGGTAGCGGAACTGTAGCCATTCGTGTAGCCGGCGGGATCTGGGGAGAGTCAAAGTCGGGAACAGGAGACAGCAAGCTTCGAGGGGTCGACGTGCGGGGTTCAGCCAAGTTGCGAGCGATAGATCTGGGTGGCGTGGAGGTTGCGGTAGGCTCTTGAATAGTCTCTGCAGAGGCTTTGGGATCGCTGTGGCTCGATTCTGATTCTGGGTTAGGCGCCGTGGAAAGTAGAGGGATGTGCGTATAGCGCTGGTTCACTGTCGGACCCGACGAGAAGCGCGGTCCACCCGGCAGCAGAGGGGACTCGTCAACTGCGCGCTCGTCTACGAAATAGAATAGAATAGATCAGCTCAATGTCTCGGTAAAAAGATAGGTGAATAGCAGGTAGATGGGCGGTGATGTGGGTGCAATGTGGGGATAGAAAGGATTAGTCAAATCCAACAAGCTCGCCGCTGGGCGTATAAATCACAGCCAATATGCATGTATGTATGCGGATGTATGCACTAGGTTCAGGTATGCATGCACCGCTGGTTGTATGCATATGAATATACACGGACCAAGCAAGATGGATGAACAGCAGATCGAATTGGACCCCCGCATAAGCACCCACCAGCCAATGCCCACACACGCCCACAACCAAGTGGCACTCACCACAGTTTGCAAGTCCACTGGAGGTATCCAAGCCCATGTCGTTGAGGTATATCTCCACGTCGTCGCTCGAGCCCGACAGGTTGTCCGCCGAGCCCCTGTCGATGAGCACGTCCTCGAGGTCGACCACGACGCCGCCGTTGCCGTCCCCGCGTTCTGCGTTGAACGACAACGTGGCTTCGACTGGCACAGAGAGCATCGCATCGCTGTGGTGCGTTCCGCGCGAGGCACCATCGCCCGGGCGAGACGACGTTTCGACCATCCCAGACGGGGTTTCCGGCGAACAAGAACGGGGCGGGGTGTTCATTCAACGGCGGGAGAAAAGGGAAGCTTAGCGGGTAGATATCTGGATGGGATGTCGGCGGCGGGGGTCGTCGTGGTTCAGAAACAAGTGCTGCAAAAGACAAATAGCAAAATAAAAAAGAAAGACAAAGGGCGCAATGGAGACACTGCGCTGCTGTGAATCACGGGGAGAGACGTCAGATCAACAAAAATAGAGAGAGCCTTGGGCACGTACTAGTCTGCCCGCTAATAGGTAATCCACCCGATCACCCTCTATAGTCTGTTTTCACCAACAAGACCGCGCTAACAAGGCGCAGAATGCAGACTGCAAGACAGAGCTCGCGGCCCCCGACAACGCTGGTCCAACCACAGACAATACGATACCGCAAGAGAAGCCAATAGAAAAAGGCAATGCCCACTTGAATAGCTTCTGGCGCGTCTGCTGTCGCCCGCCCAGTCACTCGTCCATCCTCTGTCGGAACCGACATTCTGTCCAAGTAGAAGCTCGCACTGTCCCACCGGCACGCCCCCAGCGCTGACAGCGGCACAGGCCCATTCCCAACCAGCCCACCTCTTCCATGTTCCTATCCACCGGCGTACATACCCCACCACACAATTCGGCAACCCAAGAACCCAATTCGACATCCTGCTCCACTAAAAAATCGATCCTCGGGCCTAGAATCTAGATGAAAGATCCTCGGACTCGGAGTGACCACTTCTGACTTCCTCTCGATATTCATAAATCACATCCAACCACCCCCGACCTGATCCCTGATATATAATCAACCTGGAACGAAAACCGGTTCTTCCAAAATTCTTTTGTATCAAAGAGTCTACCGTAGAAAGAATGATCAGCATACCTCTGCATTATGTGTAACCGCAACGCACCATATATTCATCCACAAGACGTAAACAGAGAGCACACACGAGATGATACTTTAGATTGACTGCAACCTGTTGACAGTGGCGGTCGGTTGGCGACTACCTCCCTCAGGGGTAATTACAACTAGTTCGAATTTCGAAACTTCGCACCGAACGATGATCAATGATCATGCGGGTCAGTTAGCCGTCTTGCCGAGACAGAGTCACACGATTGGAGCACTGTCCGCAAGTTCGAACCCCATATCTGCACGAATTTTGAGTCAAAACATGCCCAAGGACTCTTAAATACAAGAGAACAGGATGCCCCACCTAAATATTCGTCGGTGGCGAGTCGGAGCGGAAGGGAAGATCCGCACTGATCCACGGGATGACTAATTCAAGTCGTAACGAAACCTTTGACCGGCTCGTAGATAAGTACCTCCCAAACGTCTACTACTACAACCATGCCAAAGGTACCTACAACACCTTCACGCGCTGCCCAAAAATCCGCAACAGCGCAAAGTCTCCCCGAACTCCAAAAGGGGGCGGCGAGTGCAGCTAAGAAACCACATTTCGAACCAAAGGATGAATCGAACTGGAGGAAAAGCAGGATACCAATTAACAGCAAAGTGCGTGTAACGGCAATAATTCCTACTCCTTACAACAACTGCTCATAAACGACTTGGTTGCGTTATTATCAGATCACCAAAGGGGATGCAACGAAGCTGTATAGGCTCACCAGCGCCGAACTGCGTTAGCTGAAACATGGGGACACCATGTGCGTCTCGAGTTCAAAGTCCACTGACTTGGCATTGACTGACGGGTTTCCAAGTACCGAAGCTGGTTTCAAGGCGTTTCTGTACAGAGAACAAGACGTAGAGCGCCTCGCTTGGAGAAAGTACGGCGGACCTGAAGAATTTGCCGCCATGTAAGCAGGCAATTCCTCAAGCAAAACACAACCTAACCGCTCCCAGGCTCGGAGACTGCGAGAAAAAGTACAAAAAGCGATGGCCTTCCAAACAGTTCCCTCAACCAGCCGCATACAACCCATCTTCAGCCCGAGGTTGGGTGGATGCGCTAACCCTCCCACCCAGCTATTACACCACTCTAGCCTCAGTGGAAGACCGCGTTAAAAGCAAGTTGGTGCAGAAAGCCCACGGGGACGAATGGCTCTGGCACGCCTGCCTCAAAGCCTGGCGCCGCACTCTCAGCACCTACGAGGACTACATCCCCATCCCCGGCCAGACCCACCTGCACTACTGCGAAGCCGCCTGCAACGTCTTACCCACCTACCCACCGCGAATCAACCCTCCTCAACCGCTTCCGCCTTCCTTCCAAAATTTACAGGGAGTTCTTGATGAAGCCCCTGATTTTCGCCCGATGGAAGAAGATTACATCACCCACCCCGCCATTGAGCAGTGTGACGACCACGTCGACGGCTGGACATGGTATGAGTGGACCACGCAGTACCTGGAGAGGGTGTTCCACGCACTCATCACCATCATCAAGCACCACGGCGTCGGTCCGACCGGATGGAAAGCAGCTAGGTGGATGGTGTACGACGCGGTACGTCTTGCCCACACTCCTACTTAACCTCGTTCTGCTAAGCACTTGATTCGCCTTTGGTTTGGTCGTAGCACTCGCGGTCCTTGGGCGGTATAACGTCAAAACTAGTCCGAGGCGATTGGGTCCCGGACTCAGACGAGGCCTTCCACTGGTTAGAAGGACAAGGAAAGGAAAGCTATTTCAGCATTCCGAACCTCGTATACCGTTATCCTGCGAAATTTAAAGAATACTACGCCCTCCTGCCAACGTCCGACTGTCAATAAAGGGCATCGTTGGACACTGGAGATATGCAAAACGGGAAAATAACAGTATAATAAAGTACAACTCTAACGGACAATCTAATCAACAACATGTATATATGTAGGGTATCGAACAAATGTAAAACAGACAACCTTGTGCCATAGTAGTGTGCAGAAACATCGCCGACGAACGCCGCTCAAGGCAAATGTACATGCCTCGCAGGAATCAACAGCCACGAAAAGGCAATCGCAACCCTTATCAACACAGCAACACCGATCGTCGCCGCCGTCCCCAGCTGCCCCAGCACCAACCTCCCCACCACCACCCCCAAGAATAAGTACCCAATCACCATCCACTTGTGATCTCTAGAGGGCACACTTCGTCGCACATAGAACAACGCAGGATCAGTCGCGAGCTCTACAAACGCTGCTGTCAACACAACTACGGAACGTACGGAACACCGATTATCAGCATCATCCGAAGCAAACGCCACGAGGAAAGAAAAGGCTTACTGGTAGTGCTGAACGGAGTATTGAGCCTCCTAGCCATGATGCCCTGCACACCAAGACTCGCACTAAGACACGCGATCCCAAAAAAGTACCGCATGCTGACAACAGCGACGGTTTGCGTGGAAAATGCCGCATCCCCTGCACCAACAGCAACAGCGAGAGCGGGGATCGGCGCGGCTTCCAACGACCAAAACGTTAGCGCACTGGCGAGGGTGAGGCACGCCTGGATGAGCGTCCCCCCAACGAGCCACCCGCGCTTGTGCGTCCCGATTTTGTCTCCCAGACGACCGAATATGAGCAGGCCGGCGATAAACGCGACCAGCGAGCAGAAGGACTGTGCTTCGGAAGGTGGAGGTACGTTTTGGAGCACGGGTCGGACGGTGAACGCGGTTGGAGCCGGCGTGGTGAGGAAAACCGATTCCAGGCGGCGCGCGAACGCTAGTGCGAGCTGCAGAGCGATAGTACGTTCTCAGCAATGCTCCTTGCTTGACTCGTCGCGAACCCATACGCACCTGTGCAAAGTTGCCGGTTTGGAAACCGCACCAGACGAAGATGGAAGAGAACGAGATGGCATCGCTGGGAGTCAAGTCGATTAGGACGAGTTCCTGCTCGTTCGTTCGGTGGGGACGACATACATATAGCCAGTCATGAATGCATACGCGGATAAAAACGGCGCGACTTTGCCCGCGTCCACTTCAGACGTGAGTGAATGGCGCAACGAGGCTAGCAAACCAACCGTATTTCGAGCAGGCTCCTCAGCCGAGTCTAGGAAACACAACATACATACCCCTTATGAGCAACGAACGCCACAAGTACGACTAGCTCTCACCTGACGAGACAGAGGAACCTCCGTTGACAGAACGATAATGCTGTATCCCATTCTCAGGGTGTTTCATCAAGCTCGACGTAGACGACGACGACTCCATGATACTCCAAGTCCAATCCCTCAACAGTCCAAGTCGTCCCGTAGACGGTAGTGGTTTCCGGACAGTGTCCAAACGAAAAAGCCTAGTAGTGGTCGGTGGTAGAGCTGAAAATTAACTGGCAAGCCGCCACAGTTGTGCCGATTTGTAGTGCGATCAAGAAGCCATTAGAAGGGCCCATGATGCATATGCTAAATGAAGTTGACTGAACAGGCAGCTTGATTTCACGGGCACAAGCACCACCGGCTTAGTTGCCTGCCGCCTCCGTTCCAAACACCGAACGTCATTGGCTTGGCAGACAGAGCCTCCACTCAGCCCAATGCCTGCCGTGCCTCTTGTCTCAAATTCAAAGAGCACCTTGTCTTTGACACCTACTATCATTCCCAGTGCAGGTTTCCCCTAGATGTAAGACTCTCTTGCAAAGAGAACGGGGAACCGCCAGGAGCTGCCTCCGACAGACCGCCCGAGATCATCGCTCAAAGGGGAGACTCGGGAGAGCCTGCAGACATCGGTAAAATCGGAAATTTTAGGAATTTCGTCCACCTGCAAGTACCCGAATACAAATCTGGGGCGCCCAGGCCCACAGTTCAGACCTGGCCCGCCAGCCACGGGTTTAAAAATTCGTCTTGGGGCAAAAATGCGTCACACTTTATTCCGAGACGTCTTCCAAGGCTACTCTTGCCCGAATATCACCATCTTCGAGTCGAATCCATGTGTCGATTGATGCGTCCGGACGCGAGGTTTTGAACACGATGTTTCGTACGCCGTGGCCCCACCCCGAGTCGCTGTAGCCACCATACCTGAATTGGTTGATAATGCGATGTTACTACCATAGGCATCTGTTATGAGACGAGTCGGAAGGGCAACGCACCCTGAATGCTTGTCGAAACAGAACACGACGTCCTTGGTCGGTTCACGCGCACACCACTCGTTACCATGATCTAGACTCGGGGAATTAAATACATATCAAGGGGGCAATAAATCGAAAAAAAACGCACCGTGTCCAGATATCACAGCGCGAAGATTCTTGATCTTCGAAACTGCGTCCCAGAAGGGCTCGTCGTTCCCCACCGAGTTTGGATCCATGGAAGCCTGAACGGATCCCCGGCCAAGGTAATCCGCTAATCAGAATATCAGAACCCCCGAGAAATTATCAATCAAACTGAACACACCATTCTGTCCTGGGTTCTTGGAACTATCCAGTTTCGCCTGTACAACTTTGATGGCATACCTATTCGTAGCTCCTTCAACAACGAACGAGGCGTGGATGGCGCAACGAGGACACTTACGGCGGAATATGCATGAATGCCATCGCACTGCGCTGGGTATCTGGACCCCACGCAGCTTCCATTAATGCAGACTCGGATTGAATCCAATCCGCAACGGACGCGTCAACCCAGTCAGGGATGGGTTTCGTCCCTGCGTTTCCGTCGGGGTATATGCCGCCTGCAAAAGGTCAACTGAATTCCCACCCTTTCTCCGTTCCTGGTACTTACCTCGAGAATCAAAGAACCAGAGGATCAAAACCGGTGCAGGGTCTGGAATTGGATGTTAGATGCGTGCTTCGAGATAGACAGCATCATGTGGGTACCGAGCTGAGACTGGTATACCTTTGCGCAAACGCGTCAGTGGCATACCCTCTGTAAAAAGGCAACTACCTACTGGAACCCAATAGTTTCCTGGGCCTCGCTTGCCTCCAATACTAGACGAGGCCGTTCTCGTATAACTGAGAGGCGCAAGCTTCTGTTCTTGGATAATCTCCTCAATATGGGTAATGTTCACATCATTGTCGTGGTTCTGCATCGCGAGTTCAAGCACTTCGACAGGCGTGGGTGGGTGGGAACACTCACACCATGTGTGGAGGAGAAAGCGACTCCAGCTGCATTCAACGGGGCGACTATCTGATCAATCAACGTCGTCGAATTCTCTCTAAACGTATCTAAAATCCACCGTGAGCACTCAGTGCGTTCGAAGATGCCGAGAACGTACTCTCGCCGGTGATCAGGTCCCCATTCAACACACTACGGGCGAGCATGGGACATCACTGAGCGTCACGCTATAGCGTCAAAATTGGCTAGCAACCTACACATAGTCCGGCTGCTCCTCCCGCAAAACAGTCTTCATCAACCTCGTACTGTTCCGATCCTGTTCAGGGCCCCAATCCACCTCCGGCCCTTCCCCAAAGTGAAGGTCCGAAAAAACAGTGATTTTGAACGTGTCGTCGGGCCTGAATGTGTTGCGAGGCTTCCCGAGTGCAGGATACGGGTCGAGGTCCACGACGACACGCCTTGGCGAATCTGAATCGGGGGCATACCCAAGGCCGATTTTGGCTTGGTTGCTGCCCCGTGGCGGTCCTGCGAGGCTCGGAAGGTTTGAGGTGAGGTACTTTGACCACCAAGGTTCTTTGTCTGATACCGCTCTGCTGCCAGTGAGCCCTGAGTCCGTCGTTGGCAATCCCCGGGCGAAGGAGGTGAAAAGCGTCAGATAGAGATATGCCAAACCTATTTGAGCACTCCTTTGCCAGGAGAATAGACCCGTCATTTCGCGCGGGGAATGGACGAGAGTGGACGTGATTGGCAAGTATAAACTCGATTGTGAGAAGGAATTTCATGAAATCATGTTCGGAGACAGGGGCGGTTGTCGAACTGAGCCTGAGAAGCTTGGCGCTTGCTTATTGTCTATTTGCGCTTGCTATGATCAGAAGGACGGAAGTTGCCGAAGCTGATGCAGTCCTCTTTATTTTCGTCACCAGTACCACCAGAACCTACGTTAGATTCTCATCTTCACATAGACGGGGGGAAAGGTACGAACAGTTTCCGAGGATTAAAATTTGACGCCTCGAGGCTATCCGATTCCTAATAACGCAGGCCCCTTTCGAGCTGGCGGTTGTCGAGATAATCGTAATCTCTGGCGTTCTGAAGTCTGAGAAACACTGTAGTTGGCAAGGATTAACTGCCGTGGCAATGGTGGCATTGACCGAGGTCTCTTATCAGGACGTTCCGAACTCTCTGTTTGCGCTTACTAAAATTGCCGCCAAAGTGGAATCGCGCAAGTGCGGACTCGGAATAAACTCAATTGTTCTTCCTCCTTTTTCGAAGTTTGAATACCACCATCCATGTTTATGTTCATGGGTCGGTTTTTGCCACGCGGCGAGTACTTGCCGCAGAGGGAGCCCTCGTGAGCATCAAAGACCCTAGTTTTCTCGCCATTTCAGGGTAGTACCTATGCTTCTGCATCAACCCTCGACTTTAATGTGGTAGAGCGAAGACCCGAAGTCCGTTGTGAGAGGATCTTATCGGATACTTTCCGGGAGAAGATCAGCGACTGAATAACATTGTAGATTTAGGGAATAGCGTCGGAGCAGGCCAACGAGGATTCAGCTGTATAAACCGTATAAACTGTTCAAACTAAAACATCGTTCGATCTGACGCTTCAAGATGATATTCCCTCTTGGATATGCAAGCATCGCTTTGCTCCTAACAGGTGCTAGCGCCAGGCCGCACTCTATTTTCCAAGTAAGTTATCTGGTGCCTCCAGCTCTACCCAACTCTGACAGCTCTAGGAACTGCACGTCAACGGCGTATCCCAAGGTCACGTTATTGGCATAAGAGCGCCATATTACAACTACGTAGGCTGTCTGTTCCCCTTCCAGAGACTGACGTGAACAACTCGCACAGCCAACCACCAACGTTTCTGCCAAAGACATCATCTGCAATGGCGTTACACACGCTTGGAACCTACCCCTTCCTGACAAGGTTATTCCTGTTCCTGCGGGTGCACAAGTGACCACGGAGTGGCATGCAAGTATATATGGGGCGAACGACCCCAAATGGGCCAACGCAGAACCGATTGGAGCCGATCACAGAGGACCGATTCTGGCGTATCTGTAGGCGACAATCGTATCTGATTGGCTAACTCTGTATTAATAGACACTCCAGTGCAAAGATCCCAGATGCGCTACAGGAGAACATTGAGGGCCTGGACTGGTTCAAGGTATACCAAGAAGGCTTCGACAACAAAGAGGGCCTCTGGGCTACCGAGAAGCTCATGAGGGATAAAGGAAAGGTATCCTTCAAGATTCCTGAATGCATTGAGCCTGGTCAATACCTCTTGCGAGCTGAAATTATTGGTGTGCTCCTTTGTATCGTCTGGCTAGAATTCGCTCGCTTACCAATTTCAACCAGCACTCCATGGTGCCGGGAAGCTGAACGGGGCGCAGTTCTTCGTGGGCATCCGGTTTTACTAAAAGTTGGTATCCGACACCTGACACAGAGCTCCGATAAAGCTTTCCTGTGCGCAGCTTGAGATCAAAGGTGAAGGGAAAGTCGTTCCAGCAGCAATCGCCAAGTTCCCCGGCGCTTATGATGGCAAGTTCCTTGCATACCTGTAACTTTTTCCCCATGTTATTGACTGTGCCGATCAATCAGCGACTGATAGAGGAATTCGAGTCAGCATTAAATCCACTGGTCCAAATCCAACAGACTTGAAATATTACCCTCCTGGCCCACCCGTTTTTACCTGTCAATCCCCAAATCTACCCTGGGACCCAACAACGGTCATAACAAATCCGGGAACCATACCCAAATGGGAGCAGTGTGGTGGCTATGGGCAAGTGGTTCTCTAGTATCTCGTAGGCTCCCGATGGCTTACTCTGGCAAAGTTACACTGGAGATTCTGCATGCATCGCTCCCGCCGAGTGTGTGGAGATTAACGGTTACGTACGTCAACTTCCTTCCACTCTAGTGCTCCGTCGTCGTTGAATTTTCCTCCCAGTACCACCAATGTCAATAGAAAGGTGGCATAAAGGCAACACTTTACAGTCCTCGTGTGCTTAGTGAACAAATAACCTGAATGGTCGCGCTGGGCGCTAAATAAACAACATGCTATATATATACTATGGGCGTTTCAATAAGAAGGATTAAAAGGGGAGTGGAATAGGGGTCAGATATATGTGGTAATGATGCTCCGCAGTTAGAATAAACGAAAATAGACAATGGGGCTACGTGAAAAGACGACCTGCAAACTCGATGATCCCCCAAGAAGGACGGCTCCCAAGAGCAGCCATTGCTTGGTCCTTGTTTTGTTCATCGAAGATCCACATCACGCTGCGGTAGTACCCTAATAAAGACAAATGCTATGTGAGGTTCTGCGCAGTCTTTGAATTGCGGCCTAATTAACTCACAATGCTGGAGCGAGCCTGGTGACTGTGTAAACAAAGATCCGTCAGTTGGTGTGCATATTCCAAGAATGATCAACGCACCTCTCCTACAGACGGCTGGTAGTCAAAATCATCCGGGGAGTCCTTCTTGAAAGGATTTGAGGGAATAATCCACTCCTTGGGTATAATCGTCGCCTTTCCGGCGAAGCTCCGCCCATCCAGGGACACGACATCAGACAGCTCGTTATCCGTGCCTTCAACATCATCCATCTCCGGAAGCTCTTCAAACAACCCATACGACCCAACGCCGTACCGACCTTTCGGCTCATCGCGACTACCCCGATAATCCGTAGTGCCGTGTACTCGGGTCTCCAAATTCGCAAGGCCAACCGTGAAACCGAGCTCATTTGCAAGGCTGCGCAAGTGTGCGATACACTGCGCGTCGGGCGCTTTCAGTGCCGCTGCTCCGGATGTGAGGTTGGATGATGTGTATTGGTGTTGGAGGATGTGCGCCATGAACGGAACTTCCGGGGTATACTCCCGGCGCTTCCACTTGCTCAACACGTGGAGAAGACCCTTTGCCGCATCGTCATGCACGGCGTTGAGGGAACGTTTGGAGTCAAGCTGGGTAGTAGACGAGGAGGCTGCTTGAAGCTCTGATAGGGCGTGGTGCAAGTCATACTGCGATATATTTCACGAATCAGCAAAAGTGGCTGACGAGCAAAGAATACCCGCCGTGGTACTCACTGGAAGGTTATCCCCGGTCTCTGATTCGTCGGTGTCAGAAGTTGTGTCTGACAGAACTGACCCGTCCAGCGACCCTTCTCCGTAGGATGCGGCGAGTACGGTAGTTGCTGGCGTAGAAGTTTGGGTTGTCGAGGTCATGGAGGCTTCAACGTAGTGGTGGGGGGTTGGTATGTTGAACACTCCCAGGCCATCCGATATTTGTAGGATGCGGTGAAACCGAGATGTCCGAGCCTGGAACACCATGAGGTTCCGTCATGCCTTACGCCGCGCGCCCCTGGTGGGGCTCTACATACATACGTATGTTGCGCCCAAGTTGCGCCCATGGCTGTGTTTCGCTCCCAATTCCGGACTGTGGATCATTTAATGGGGATACCAGGAAATGAGAGCACCATCACCAAATCGTCATTTATAAGTGCCGCCGGTGCGTCCTCACGCTTCCGACGATCAAACGCTCGTCATGGTACTTACTCAAGCACTAGCACTAAGTACATACTATGATACAAGTATAATATCCCACAAATTTATAACTGTAACCAGAGGAATGCAAACTAAGAACTGATGGCTGATGATGCGCTTAAAGGAGGGCGCGTCGCGGAGGCTCCTGCTTCTTTGACGGATTCTTCAGGCTATTCCAATACCGAATCCACAGACGGACATCATCAGGGCCGATTATTTCTGAGGCATCCGGGTTCCGTAGGCTGTCCGAATAACGAATGGCATTGGTGAGGTCGAGGAATGGTACACCAGACGCATCAACATTTGGGTTCCTTGCCGAGCTGCCCATCACCAGTTCCAAGCCTGAGACGAGCCTCAACGCTGGAATATCACGCACGATCCGGTCGTCTGCTCTCTTTGTTCCGTTTGAGGTGACCTTGTTGTATCGGGCACGAAGTGCTTTAATCCATTCCTCAAATGGGACCAGTGGAACTTTGAACTCTTCTGAGACTGTCGCTGCAATGATGCTGTTCCACATTATTTCTTGGGAGTGGATGAGGTGTACGATCTTGTTTCCGACAATTTCGCAGCGAGAGAAGTCGACAAACGCTTTGGCACAGAGCGTAGGGGGGATAAAGAATACTGGCTGTGATAATGACGGACGTGTTGGTTAGCCCCTTAAACTTATACGGAAACGGTGGATTGGATCCTTGCCTTATCGATGGTGGGGAAGGCGTCCATGCCTTGAGCACTCATAACCAGACAAGGGAACCATTCTCCCATGTTCCACGTGCCGTTGAGGCCCCCTGAAACCTGCCCGACGCGTGCGATGATTGACCGAAGTCCACACACATCAGCGGCGCGAGAGAGTAATCTTTCAGCGACCCATTTGCCCTCGGTGTACCCGGACCCAAGCGCGAAAGATGGGGGAACGTGTTCTTCAAAGATGGTGGCAAGGCCGGCCGGGGCACCTGAAGAGCAGCAGGTCAGTGAGAGATTTCACATATACAAGGAGGATGCTCGCTACTTTGTAGGGCGATAGCCGAGCTGGCAAATATGATGGTAGGTCTGAAGGCGGAGGAGTTTGAGAAGGAGATCAAATTAACGAGGCCGATCATCATCGGGTCGAAAGACTTCAACGGCATTTTGAAGTTGACCGACCAAGCTATCCCCAGGGACTGGACTCAGCGTTGGGGATGGGTCGGAATCAAGGCTTGTACATACCGATGTGCATCACTGTTGTCACGGAGGATTTGAGCTGTGGGAAGTATTCAGTACTATGAGAGGATTGATTTGATTTTCACCAACGTGAGTGAACGTGGCCTCCGGGAGTCCTAGGTCAGCCTGGGTTAAATCACCGTCAAGGATTTGGAGCTTGTCCGAGTCGAGTAAGCTAGGGTCGAGACCCCTCTCCTCAAATGCTCGTCGTTGACGCTCACAAGTGGTGAGAGGCGAAGAGTTTAGTCGACGATTGAGACCATATACCCGCGTTATTGAGCTGTCCGTAAGAAGGGCAGCGAGAATGTAACAACCGAGAGCTCCTGTTGTCCCTGTTATAAGCACCTCGCGGTTTCCTGCTTGCGCAGAGCTGAAAGTCTGATTCGTGGGGAGAGTCTGAGCGTAGTGCTCGAGCATTTGGCGCATCTTGGCTACACGGGTAGCGGACATCGTTTCCGCGTCAACTTGAAGGTATGTGGACGGGGGGAAGAGATGGAGATAATACTTGGGCTTTCATCAACCAGATTCTGGTTGAGTGGCCTTATAAATTGAATGGGAAAGGTCTCGCCGTGCATTTGAGTTCTCACGCAAGCCACAGAAGCTCCCTGGCGAGCGCTTGAGTCCTGCAGTGTTTCATCTCGACATCCACGCAGAACACTGTATGATACTAACATCTTAACAAACCTAGTACGCAGTGATTAAAACCTTGTTAATTATAGCTTGTAATCTGCCAAATGTTGTGCCATTTCTGAGGCTGAGCTTCAATTCGAAGGTGATGGAACAGCTCGTTCAAGTTGCGCTGGCTCTGGAGTGCCATAGTTGTGAGCAACGACGTAGGCTGAGAAGTGGTTCCGCGGTCTGCCTCTTGCCTAAGTTATTGGCTGTGCGCCGAGACATTAGAATAGAACACACTCGTTTGCGACCCTCCTCGAACACTTCTTTTCCCCTGCTCTCGAACGATCATCAGATTCTTCACCCCAACAACCTGTTAGATCCAGGGGTTTCTGATACATTGCTTATCAGCGTCTGATGACAATTTATACATTCATAGGTCAGAAATGGTCAGAAATCCGGTGCTTTCAGCCCCGCGCCGTTAAGCAATAATTATGTGTCTATTCTTGCTATTCTTGTCTCTATCACTCAACGGTTCTGACCTGGCTGATACCTACGGCCTTCCGATTGGCTGGACCCCGAGTCTGAGTATACAGACTACGAGCAGGCTTTGGACTTCCATCACTTGGGCGGGCATGACATCTATGTGACATCTCTATCTTATCACCACTCATTTCTATCTCTCCACAACGCACCACTAGTCTCCCACCGTTCTCGATGTGTGAGAGCACCAAAGCCATCCAAAAGTGTGAGCTCATGTGCTTCCGCGAAGTCTTCTTTCCGCTCGAGGCGTAGGATATATAGTCAAGTCAGGCAATATGTTTAGGCCTGGTCTAATAGGGGAGAACTGATATTCTCGCAGGGCTACAGAGTTCTCATCGGCGATGAGACGCACCCGTTGATGTTCAGGGAATAAACCAGTGTATAGACATATTGTCAGACGTGACATCTCCCCGAGGATACTTCTTTTCTGAATCCTGGTTGTTCGTGACTCTGTCTATTTCTAGGCTACGCCATGATCCCTAATACTTACTGCCACAAGTAGGGTCCGGGGGGCTACCTTCCGAGTCACCGTGACCGTTTCCTCCTTAACCCAACCATGGGCTGTCGAGTTCTTCGAAAGATGAATGGGGGCGGTTGAGCCGATTTTGAGCACTAAGAGCTGACGATCCAAATCAAATCCCGGCGTACAATCCTGGACAGTCCCAGCTCAATGGAGGTGGCAGGTCGGACTAACACGTACTAGCTCAGGCTGCTCAGCTTTCAGCCCGCAGCCAGCTTCGGACTTCGACTCGGACATGACTGCGAATTAAATTAAAATATTGAAGCTGGGCAGCGCGCACGGTCCAGATGCTTGTCCTTGTTAGTATCTAAGGCTTTTGATCTTTTCGCATCAATCGTAAGGTAAATATTGTCTGTTTCTCGAATTTTACGTTCATTTCCTCCGAATCTCATTATCATCAATCCAATGACAAGACACAGAGTAAGTTGGAAGACTCTTTAAACTGTGTACCTCGAAGTGATTTTTCAGCCAAAAGGCAAAGGGAAAGGAAAAAAAGGAACAGCAGTCGAGGACGATAGAAACAACGACCTGTTAGACAAGGCCAGCTTCAAGAACGAGCGTTTCTTCGCGTACTACAAGGCCCAGAAAATTGTTCCAGATTCTGAATGGGAAGACTTTTTGGATGCTCTGCGTAGACCGCTTCCTACGACATTCAGAGTTGCAGGAAGTAGAGAGTGCGTACAGGAATCTTTGAATCTCGTTTGGGTGCTGAATGTTATCTAGGATTGCGAATGTACTCAACGCGACAATCCGGGACGTTCATGTCCCAAGTCTGAGCAACGCTACGTTTGAAGACCAGCTAATTCCGCCCCCAGTCCAAATCCCATGGTACCCCGACGGCCTCGCCTGGCAATTCAATGTTCCCAAAAAGGTCCTGCGCAAGCAACCCGAATTCAAAAAGTTCCATTCTTTCTTGGTTTTTGAAACTGAAGTCGGCAACGTTTCGCGACAAGAAGGAGTCAGCATGATCCCACCTTTGTTCCTCGACGTTGAGCCTCACCACAAAGTTATGGACATGTGTGCCGCCCCTGGTTCAAAAACTGCTCAAATTCTCGAAGCCCTGCATGCCCAGGACACTATCACATCGAGCTCGATACCCAGTGGGTTGCTTGTCGCAAACGACAGTGACAACAAGCGCACCCACCTCCTCATTCACCAATCCGCCCGTCTCCCCAGCCCCGCACTCATGGTTACCAACCTCGACGCATCCAACTACCCATCCATCAAGATCCCTGGTCCACGAGGGCCGAAAAACCTTGCGTTCGACAGGATTCTTTGCGACGTTCCATGCAGCGGTGACGGCACCTTGCGCAAAAATATCGGAATCTGGAGGACATGGGGTCCTAACGACGGAAACGGCTTGCATTCGCTGCAAGTACGCATACTCGTCCGTGCAATGCGACTCCTCAACTATGAACCTGGCGCAAGGATCGTCTATTCGACATGCTCTCTTAACCCCGTCGAAAACGAGGCCGTCGTTGCTGCAGCCCTCGCCCAAAACTCCGAGTTCGAGTTGGTGGACGTGTCTGACCGGTACCCGGAACTCGTCCGCAGGCCTGGTCTGACGGACTGGCGGCCTACGACCGACCGAGGATGTACCACCACTTTTGAATCTTACGAAGAGTTTATGGCTTCATCCAAGGTGGATGCTTCAGCGAAGGGCAAGCTGACGAAGGGACATTGGCCTCCGGAGGAATCAGTCGTGCAGACGTTGAACCTGCCCTACTGCATGCGAATCTACCCACATCTACAAGACTCCGGGGGATTCTTTGTTGCTGTCCTTGAACGGAAACAACGACCGCCGAAGAGCACCACTGCGTGAGTGGATACAGCAAATATTATCCACAATACTGACTTGTTCTCAGGAAACGTGCTGCGACTGACGAAGCTTTGCCAGAGTCCAAAAAGGCGAGATTGGACGAAGATGCGACTGTCGTGGATGCAGCTGAATCTAAAGAGGGCAGCCCGATGGAACAAGAACCCGAAGAGCCTGCCAAAACACCTCGTGCAGGCAAAGAATCCAGCCAGAGCAACGGGTCTTTCAAGGAACAGCCGTACACATTCATATCCCCCACGGACCCCATCCTCACCACATGCATGTAAGTCCGTCTTTCCTTACAGTGGGGCTCCACTGACCATGTCATAGCGAGAAGCTGCATATCAACCCAGAAACATTCCCCATGTCCAATGTCCTGGTTCGCAACCCCGAAGGCGACGCGGCTCGTGTGCTGTACATCTGCAACGACATTGTCAAGAGCATCATCCTCAACAACTCATACGAGCGGCTGCGGCTGACGGCAGCTGGCACCAAGATCTTTGCCAAGCAGGAGGGAGGGAAGGGGACTGAACCGCAGTTCCGTGTCTTGGGCGAGGGTTTACCTGTGGTTCTTCCATATATCGATGAGAAGACGATCGTGGATGCGGACCATCGGAGTCTGAGGACTTTGGTGGAGAGCTATTACCCGCTGTGTGAGAGCCTGACACAGCCGTTTAGGAAGGAGATCGAGGATAGATGTGAGTCTCTTTAGTTTCAGTATAGGAGGAACGCTTGTTAACGACTGTTTTAGCGACTGGTAGCCATGTTATTCGCTTCCATAAAGGCACAAGTGAGGTAGCCACACTTACCCATGACCTTGTCCTGCCCATCTGGAAGTCGAATGTTTCGCTTACTCTAATGATCGACAAGAAGGCCAAAAGGTATTGGTTAATGATATCTCCCTCGCTGGATCGTGACTGATCTGTGGCATACAGTGCTCTGAGCTTGCGCTTGTTCGGCACTGATATCACAACCTTTGGAAAGGAAAGGGAAGCCGCACAGAAGAAGGAGCCCTCTGTTGTCGTCGTATCTGCGGATTCATTGCCTGAAGAAGCGGAGCAGGTGGAGGCGGATGCTGAGGCTGTGATTGAAGAATCATGATAATCTTGCAATGGGTGTGTGAAATGAATGCAATTAGAACTCGCTCCAGGTTGTTCTAGATTGAACTGCTCTCCGTGCACATGTTAGGTCACGGGGCCTTATTCTACACCATCAAAGTTGAAGGGATTCCGACAGCTGGTCAAAGTTAAACTCATCTCAAAATAACCAGCTCAGATGATGGGTATATCCACCCAAAGGTCGCGGCATCAGCATAGACGAGTTATTTTTTCTAGCTCGTGGGGTATCGGACCATTCGCATTCGATTTTCACACCACTTCTTTCTAACCCCCACGAGGGTATCAGTGCCGCTATGTCCTGGAGTGCAGTCGAAATTGCGATTGCCTTTCTGCTCATTCTGGCTTCCGGGTTCTCGGTTGTTTCATGGAGGTCTCAGCGACGCCGCGGAAACCTTCCTTTGCCTCCTCAACCTCCAGGATGGCCGATTATTGGAAACTTGCTGGATATGCCCACTGAGCGTGCTTGGGAATGCTTTATGAAATGGGGAGAGGAGTTAGGTATGGTGCTTCGCTGCGCACTGAAAATGATACTCAGCTCTTACTGTGAGTAGGCTCTGATATTGTGTATGCGAATCTATGCGGATCGGGGTTCGTCGTTATCAATTCGTTTGATGTGGCTATGGATCTTTTGGATAAGAGGTCGGGGATTTATTCTAACAGGTCAGTCACTTCCCTCCGCCACTGTGGAATGTTCTGTTGATGCAACTTCGCCACAGGCCAGCGGGCTCCCTTGTTGATGATGTGTATGTGACTGCGTCTCGGGACTATCGACCAGCGGTTCTGATCTTGACCTATGTTGCTCCTCCACAGTGCTG
The DNA here is from genome assembly GCA_004369085.1 of Coprinopsis marcescibilis. NCBI lineage: Eukaryota > Fungi > Basidiomycota > Agaricomycetes > Agaricales > Psathyrellaceae > Coprinopsis > Coprinopsis marcescibilis. The sequence continues at coordinate 106,530 of ML210187.1, forward strand.
GATTTGGGTATCTCGTCTCACGCCAAAAATATGGCGACGTTTGGAGGGAACGCAGGCGCCTTTTCCACGAGCACTTGCGTCCCTCAAAGTCGAGCTTATACGAGCCGAAGGTCTTGGAACAGGTTCGACGATCGATGGTGCAGGTGCACCGACGCTCTGCAGATGACGTCCAAAATATATTTCGACACATGACGGGTGGAATTGCCATCTCCTTGGCGTACGGTTTGCCAATTCAGGACAAGGACGACCCGGGCATCGTATTCTCTCAACAGGTGTCCCTAGCATTCACCAACCTGATTACATGTCCAGGAATCTTCCTTGTCGAACGCTTCCCACTTCTCAGACATGTTCCTGCGTGGTTCCCTGGAGCCTCTTTCAAGCGTCGGGCGCTCGATCTGAGGGCACACGCTGTTCAGTTCAGAGAGAAACTATTTGCAGAGGCAACTCTGGTAAGGCTTTCTTGATGACCAACTTGCTGCAAGCCTCCGATGACAACGGTTTCATTAGCGTACAGAAATTGCGATGGATTCGCTAACGTCTTGCGCCTTGGAACGGGCGCGTACCTCGGGAAAGGACAACGTGGATCCAATCAAGGATGTCGCAGCTATCATTTTTGCTGGTAGGGCTTCCTGTGCTTCCTTGTCGTCCATTATCAATGCCTATCTTGACCTGAATGAACATAGCTGGCTCAGAGACCACATACACTACAATCAGTTTGTGGATACGAGCCATGCTCGTTAATCCGGAAGTCCAACGTCAGTTGCATCAGGAAGTCGATTCCGTGGTCTGCGACCGCCTCCCTGAGTTTTCGGATCTGAAGAATCTACCTTTTCTCGAGGCTTCTGTCATGGAGTCTTTCAGGTACGTTCGCTCGAAAGGCTATAGGATCGTAACCCCTGACCGTCCTGCCTCAGATTGTACCCGAGTCTTCCTTCAGGTATGTTACCTCTTGACCCCCTTTACATGCTTCAGACTGCTTTACAAGGTGTGTGAAAATATTAGGAGTGCCCCATGCTTTGAGCGAAGACGATGTGTATCGGGGTTACTTCATTCCAAAGGGATCTACAGTACTCGCAAATGCATGGTGAGTGTGTTGAGTAGTATTGACAAACCGCACATACCCATGTGCCATTTCAGGGCCATGCTTCACAACGAGAAAGACTATCCTGATGCCATGACATATAACCCTAGCCGATTTATCAAGGATGGCGCTATAAACCCGGCCGTCCTGGACCCGCGCAAGATGTTTTACGGTTTTGGCAGAAGGTCAGCACTTTCAACTTTTACTCACCTGGCTACTCATATTTGAATTGTACAGAGTTTGTGCAGGTGCTCACATAGCCAATGCGACTCTTCTGATGTCTGCTGCCACTCTTCTGACCTTGTTCGAGATTCGGAAAACCAAGGACGACGATGATATTGATATGGGATTACAACCTGGCAATCTGTTGTGAGTACATACATGCTTGCATGTTGTGTGGATTTTGATGCTTAGTGCTGACTGACCCAACTTAGACGCCCGGTTCCGTACAGATGCGTATTGAAAGTACGAAATAAGGCGGCAGAGTCGGTTCTTCTGCGGCAGGAAGAGTCTCTGTCTTAGCGAGCGCATATGAGGGAGCGAAATGTATGGGAAGGCTGACTATCATGTAATCCGAGCCTTTATGGTTTGCGACCATGACTACGTTACCCGTTATATGAGCCCCAATTTGGATGTACTCGGACTCTGTACGTCCTTTTCGTACTCAGGGGCCCGGGTGGAGAATTGAAAAAATGTTTATCTACTTGCAAAGAGACATGTTCTCTGGGAAATATGTGAGTGATTGCTATCAGATCTATATAGGGAATATCCAAAGGTCATGGGTCCAGACCCCACAGATAGCTGGCTAATTCCTCCCAATTCTATCTCAAGCGGTTGTTGAATTCTTTTAATTCAACCGCCCCCTTTAACCTTAGTCGTAACTAACTTGCACCCACCGATGCTCACAATGGGCGCTGCTGACCCCGTTATCACCCTACTGTTCCCCGTCCTCTCTGTTGTCTCGCTCGGTACTGGAGGTCCAAGAGACGATGGGCTACGCTTGCATTACCCCCCAGCCCTTCAGATGGCCCATAATCGGGAACATGCCTAACTTACCACGCACACGCGCTTGGTAAGGGTTTACGAAGCGGGGACAAGAGCTGAGTATGGCTTTCGTTGCCCGATCTAGTGGCTCCTGAGCCTGACATTGAGATTTGACTCATTAATTGTTCTACTACTACGTGTTAGATTTAGATATCGTCTATTTGAGTTTATGCGGGGCTGGGATTGTCATTATCAACACGTTCGAGGTGGCTATGGATCTTGGACAAGCGGTCGGCGACTCGGGGATTTATTCTGACCGGTTAGTCAGAAGTCTTTCCTCCGCTTCGCCCCTACTACGCATGAGCGTTCAATTTATTGATCAAGGCCGCGGGCTATTCTGATTGATGGAATGCAAGTCCAAGTTTCTCCTCAGGCCTCAGTGCTCAGTTCCCCAAACGCAATGCTGTGCTGACAAGTTGAATATCTGTTCAGGGTCGGATTTGATTATATTTTGCTTTCACTTCTGAAGTACGGAGATCGGTGGAGAGAACGGAGGAGACTGTTCCACGAGCATCTGCGTCCCTCCAAGTCGAGCGTCTACAAGATTCTGCATCAGGTTCGACGGACGATGGTTCAGCTAGCCAACCGACCTCCAGACGAGATCCAAAGTACATTTCGACAGTGAGTACTACTGCAAGTGGTGAACGTTGCACATTCAACTCTATAATTGCAGCATGAGTGGTGGAATAGCCCTCTCTGTGAGCCACAGGCTGTCGATCAGCGATAAAGACGATTCCCATATCGTTTGTGGAGGAGGTGTCGAGAAAGCTGAACTCGCTCGCAGGGCTGGTTAAGGGCTGGCCATCTTCGTCCTCAACCGGTTCCCCATCTTCAAGCACATTCCTTCCTGGTTTCCTGAGGCCAGGTCCAAGCGACAGACGCTTCAAATACGGCCGTATGCTGGTCCGGGTCATTCTGAGTTGCAGGAAGTACATAGAGAGTGCGTACAGTAATTTTTGCATCTCGAATGTTATCTAGGATTGCGAATGTGCTCCACTTGACAATCCGGGACGTTCTTGTCCCAGATATGAGCAACGTTGCGTTTGGAGACCAGCTGATTCTGCCGCAAGTCCAAATCCCATGGTACCCCAACGGCCTCGCCTAGCAATTCAATGTTACCAAAAAGGTCCAGCGCAAGCAACCCGAATTCAAAAAGTTCCATTCTTTCTTGGTTTTTCACACTGAAACAAAAACAACGACCGCCAAAGAGCACCATGCGTCAGTGGATACAGCAAATGTTGTTCAAAAGACTGACTTGTTCGTAGGAAACGTGCCGGAACCGACGAAGCTTTTCCAGAGTCCAAAAAGGCGAGATTGGACGAAGATGCGACTGCCGTCGATGCAGTTGAATCTAAAGAGGGCAGCCCAATGGAGCGAACCCGAAGAGCCCAAAACACCTCCTGCAGGTAAAGAATCCAGCCAGAGCAACGGGTCTTTCAAGGAACAGCCGTACACATTCATATCCCCCACGCACCCCTGCATATCAACCCAGAAACATGCCCCATGTCCAATGTCCTGGTTCGCAACCCCGAAGGTGACGCAGTCCGCGTGCTGTACGTCTGCAACAACATTGTCAAGAGTGTCATCCTGACGCAGCCGTTTAGGAAGGAGATCGGAGACTCTTTGACTCGGAGTTCCCTGGTGTAGGAGGAACACTTGTTAATGGCTGTTTTATCGACTGGAAGCCACGTTATTCGCTTCCATAAAGGCACAAGTGAGATATCCACACTTAGCCATGACCTTGTCTTGTCCATCTGGAAGTCGAATGTTTCGCTTATGTCGGAAACCCCGAACAGCAAAGCAACGGCTTGCGGTTCCGGGTTGCAACCCTGCAAGTGCAGCTCGAACGGGTGAGTCCGTTTAGTCAGGCTCGGAACGCTCCTTGCCCTTTGCCATCCCACAACGACAATGGTGTAGTGAGAGGTGCACCCTAAAACATACTCTTGTGCTCTCCACAACATCGGGGCAAGGGTAATACGTCCCCGCTCATCAACGTGACCTTTGCGGGCGCTCTTGGCGGAGACTCAGGATTGGCACAGATGAAGAGCAACTAGATGAAGACATATATGTACTTACTAACATTTCTGCATGCACACATTAGTTTAATACCTGCACATTGAATCTATGTACATTTTATCCGCTACACCAAGGGAGGCATCGGATAGTCCTAGTCATGCACCACCAAAGCGAAAACTGGGAAATCATTGCGACGCATTGCACTTTGACCCCACGGCTTCCGGTGAATTTGCCTTGTACTGGGACGGAGCCGGAGCTGGGCTTGCGCCGTTGCCGTTGTTCGCAACGGGCTCCGACAGATGGACAGGATCTCCGACATTACTCTGATGGTCGACAAGAACGCCAAAAGGTATGTACTTATTGGTTAATGTCTCCCCCGATGAACTGTAACTGGTTTGTGATATACAGTGCCCTGAGTCTGCGCTTGTTCGGTACTGATATCACGACCTTTGAAAAGGAGAGTGAAGCCGTGCAGAAGGAGCTCGTATTTGCAAATTCATTACCCAAGAAGCGGAGTAGGGGGGCGGCGGCTGTGGCTGTGGCTGACGAATTGTTGGAATGGGTGTGTGACACAAATGCAGGTCGGTTGCTCTGCTAGATTGCCCACCAGTATTGAGCCGAACTGCTCTCCACACATGTTAAGTCACCGGTCACCGTGACGGGGTTTTCATTGGGTGACATTCCGTATCGATTTAGAATCCATAATTATTCTCCAAACCTAGATAGCCATCAAATGGAGCTTGAATATTAACCCTCGCCGCAAATCCTACATCCGTATCCCAATCTAGGATATAGGTTTTCTAAATACATCAAATCATTGCCGATGTGCCCTCCCCCTTGTACCTTTCATCCCCCCCATAGTGAGCCATCCTGTAGTGTTATAAACCCACAAAAACATGATTCTGACATTTATAGCTTGGGAGAGAAGGATTTTGACGCGCGACATTTGTCCATAGACCTCTGTGTAAGGCCGACAAGCTACACTTTGCACATTTTGTAGGGTGTACGCAGGATACGGATTCAAGGGACTACACCACGGCTCCAACAACGCATACGAAGGCGCCGCAGAGTCGTCTCTTAACATTTTTGCAGTATTAGACGCGAGCAAGACGCGAGTTTAACTCGGAAGTTTGGGTAGACATAACTTTGAGGGGAAACGGCTGAGACGGCAGTTTCCCCATCGGGACGGAATTTGATTTAGAACTCTGGTTTGAGTCTGGAGGGTCGGGAGGCGTACGAAATCAGAGGCGGCATCCCGGCAATCTAGGTTTAGAAAATAATTATGGTTTCTAAATCGATACGGAATGTCATCCATTCAACAACCACAAATTTCATTTCAAAATAACAATTACCACATGATGGGTACTTTCCGAAGGTCGTGGTTGGGTCGTGGCACCAGCATAGACGAGTTATTTATTCGAGCTTGTGGCGTGGGGCACTCTCGGCCCATTCAAACTCGATTTTCACACTACTTCTTCCTTGACCCCCACGAGTTTTCCGTGCCGCTATGTCCTGGAGTGCAGTTGAAATTGCTTTTGCCTTTCTGCTCACTCTGGTTTCCGGATTCTCGATTGGTTCTTGGAGGTCTCAGCGACGCCGTGGCAACCTTCCCTTCCCACCTCAGCCTCCAGGATGGCCGATCATTGGTAACTTGCTGGATATTCCCAGTAAGAGTGCCTGGGAATGCTTTATGAAATGGGGAGAGGAGTTAGGTATGACGCTTCTCTGTGCACTGACAATGATACCGTCTCACTGAGGGCAGACTCTGATATTGTGTATGCGAATCTGTGCGGGTCGGGGTTGGTCGTTATCAATTCTTTTGATGCGGCCACGGATCTTTTGGACAAGAGGTCGGGGATTTACTCTGATAGGTCAGTGACTCCCTTCGCGGTATTGTGAAACGCTCTGCTGATGGAATTCGCCTGCACAGGCAAGCCGCCCCCCTTGTTGATGATGTGTATGTGAATGCTCTCTGGAATACTGGCCAGCGGTGCTGATCTCGATATTAATTTATCATTTGACCTGCGCAATGCGCATACGTCCGTCTATCCCTACAGTGCTGGATTTGGGTACCTCGTCTCACGCCAAAAGTACGGAAACGCCTGGAGGGAACGTAGGCGCCTTCTCCACGAGCACTTGCGGCCCTCAAATTCGAGCATATACGAGCCAAAGATCTTGGAACAGGTTCGACGATCGATGGTGCAGGTGCACCGACGCTCCGCAGATGACATCCAAAATATCTTTCGACACATGACGGGTGGAATTGCCATCTCCTTGGCCTATGGTTTGCCAATTCAGGATAAGGACGACCCTGGCATCATATTCGCTCAGCAGGCGTCGCTAGCATTCACCAACCTGAACACAGGTCCGGCGATCTTCATTGTCGAACGCTTCCCACTTCTGAGATATGTTCCTGCGTGGTTGCCTGGAGCCTCTTTCAAGCGTCGGGCGCTCAAACTGGGGGCATACGCTGTTCCGTTCCGAGAGAAATTATTTGCAGAGGGTAAGGCAAATCTGGTAAGGCTGCCGTGATAGGCTAACTTATCTGCAAGGCTCTGATCACAACATTTTCACTAGCGTACAGAAAATGCGATCAACTCGTTTGCGTCTTGCGCCTTGGAACGGGCGCGTGACTCGGGAAAGGAAAACGTGGATGCAATCAAGGATGTCGCAGCTATCATTTTTGCTGGTAGGGTTTCCTGTGCTTCCTTCTCGTCCATTATCAATGCCTATCTTGACCTGAATGAACATAGCTGGCTCAGAGACCACATACACCACGATCAGTTTGTGGATACGGGCCATGCTCGTTAATCCGGAAGTTCAACGTCACTTGCATCAGGAAGTCGATTCCGTGGTCTGCGACCGCCTCCCTGAGTTTTCGGATCTAAAGAAACTACCTTTTCTCGAGGCGTCTGTCATGGAGTCTTTCAGGCACGTTGCTTCGCTCGAAAGGCGATGGGATCGCAACCGCTGACCGTTCTGCCTCAGATTGTACCCGAGTCTTCCTACAGGTATGTTACCTCTTGACCCCCTTTACATGCGTCAGACTGCCTTACAAGGTGTGTGCAAATAATAGGAATATCCCATGCGTTGAGCGAAGACGATGTGTATCGGGGTTACTTCATTCCAAAGGGATCTACAGTACTCGCAAATGCATGGTGAGTGTGTTGAGTAGTATTGACAAACCGCACATACCCATGTGCCATTTCAGGGCCATGCTTCACAACGAGAAAGACTATCCTGACGCCATGACATATAACCCTGGCCGATTTATCAAGGATGACGCTATAAACCCGGCCGTCCTGGACCCGCGCAAGATGTTCTACGGTTTTGGCAGAAGGTCGGCACTTTCAACTTTTACTCACCTGGCCACTCATATTTGAATTGTACAGAGTTTGTGCAGGTGCTCATATAGCCAATGCGACTCTTCTGATGTCTGCTGCGACTATCCTGGCCTTGTTCGAGATCCGTAAAACCGACGACGATGATCGGATCGATATGGGAGCACAACCTGGTTCCCTGCTGTAAGTACATGCTTGTGGATATGGATGTCCAGCGGTGGCTGATCTAATTCCGTCTTAGACGCCCGGTTCCGTACAGATGCGTGCTGAAAGTACGAAATAAGGCGGCAGAGTCAGTTCTTCTGCATCTGGAAGAGTCTCTGTCTTAGCGAGCGCATGATGCATTGTGAGGGGGAATGTATGGGTAGGCAAACAATCATGTCTCCGAGCCTTCATGGTTTGCGAGCATAACTATTTATAACCCGTATGCGCGTCCTCCTGTACATGTGTACTCGGACTCTATACGTGCTTGCCGTTAGCCAGGGGGCCGTGTGGAGATGGCAATGTTCCTTGGGAAATAAGCCCAAGTGAGTAAATGCTATCTGTTCAATAGGTACGTAATAGCTAAAGGTCATGGGTCCAGACTCCACAGCTGGCTGGCTGATTTCTCCCAATTCTATCCCAAGCGGTTTGTGGATTCATATAATTCAATCGCCTTCTTCAACCTTAGTCGTAACTAACCTGCACCCACCGATGCTCGCAATGGGCGCTGCTGCAGACCCCGTTATCACTCTACTGCTCCTCGTCCTCCCTGTTGTCTCGCTCGCATACTGGGGCTCCAAGAGACGACGGGCTAACCTCCCTTTACCACCCCAGCCTCCTGGATGGCCCATCATCGGGAACCTGCTTAGCTTACCGCGCACACGCGCTTGGGAAAGGTTTACGAAGTGGGGACAAGAGCTGAGTATGGCTTTCGTCGTCCGATCTAGAGCCTGACATTGAGATTTGACTCACTGCCTGTTCTACTATTGTGTTAGACTCGGATATCGTCTATTTGAATTTCTGCGGGGCTGGGATTGTCATTCTCAACACGTTCGAGGTGGCCATGGATCTCTTAGACAAGCGTTCGGGGATTTATTCTGACCGGTTAGTCTTTCCTCCGCTTTGCTCCTACTACGCATGAGCGTTTAATTTATTGTTCAAGGCCGCGCGCTGTCCTGATTGATGAAATGCAAGTCCAAGTTTCCCCTCAGGCCTCAGTGCTCAGTTCCCCAAACGCTGACAAGTTGAATATTCGTTCAGGGTCGGATTTGGTTATATGCTTTCACGTCTCAAGTACGGAGATCGGTGGAGAGAGCGTAGAAGGCTGTTCCACGAGCATCTGCGTCCCTCCAAGTCGAGCGTCTACGAGCCCAAGATCCTGGATCAAGTCCGACGGACGATGGTTCAGCTAGCCAACCGACCTCCAGACAAGATCCAAAGTATATTTCGACAGTGAGTACTACTGCCAGCGGTGAACGTTGCACATTCAACTCTATAATTGCAGCATGAGTGGTGGAATAGCCCTCTCAGTGAGCTACGGGCTGTCGATCGGCGATAAAGACGATCTGCACATCGCGTTTGCGGAGGAGGTGTTGGGGAAGCTGAATTCGCTCGCAGGGCCGGCCGTCTTTGTCTTGAACCGGTTCCCCATCTTCAGGCACATCCCTTCATGGTTTCCTGGGGCCAGGTTCAAGCGACAGGCGCTTCAAGTACGGCCGTATGCTGATCGATTTCGTGAGCTCCCGTTCGCAGCTGGGGTAGCTAATTTGGTATGTGGGTTATCTGGGTTGAGATTTGGCGAGTCGTTTGTTGAGAGGCCTCTGAATGGTCGTTTCGTGGGGTTAAATAGGAGACTCCGGATGCTACGGACTCGTTCATATCGCGCGCGCTTGAGCGTATGCGCGAGTCGTCGGAGAAGGTCTGTTTAGACGCGATCAAAGATACTGCGGCAGTGGCCTACGTAGGTGAGTACAGGTTCGCCTTTGGCGCTCGGACTCGCCTAGGCACTCTTGTTTCGCAAGTTAAAAGTTCTCAAATGAACTGATCGACGCTCGGTGTTGATTAACTTGCTTGTCTACTTGTCTAGCTGGCTCGGAGACGACATACGCTGGGATGAGCTATTGGATTCGCGACATGATCGTCCACCCAGATGTCCAGTCCCAGCTGCAGAACGAGATCGACTCTGTCCTCTGTGGCCGCCTTCCCGAGTTTACGGACTTGGCCAAGCTGCCGTTGCTGGAAGCGTCTATTCTCGAGTCTTTAAGGTATGTCGTCTCGCCTGTCTATGAAAGTTAAATTATAATAATAAATCGGGTGTATACTATGTTCAATAGGCTGTACACCATTGTACCCACAGGTATCCAACACTCATCTCCTTCCTTTTATCTATAGCCCAAGAGGCTGACTTGAGAGTTTTACTACTAGGTGTACCCCATGCGTCCAGCGAGGACGATGTTTATCGCGGCTACTTTATTCCCAAGGGGTCTACCGTGATTCCAAACTCTTGGTGAGCTTCTTCTGGGATATCTCGCTCCTTTGTTGGTGCTTGAACGCGACCCAGGGCGATGCTGCATAACGAGAAAGACTATCCTGATGCGATGGTGTACAATCCTAGCCGGTTCCTTAGAAACGGTATCATTGACCCGGATGTGCTGGACCCGCGCAGGATTGCATTCGGATTCGGCAGAAGGTAAGTTTGTTTGTTCGAGGTCCCTGAGCTCGCCGCGGGTCCATTAATCATTGCCACGCGTTGCTACTGCATATACCTACACACAGGATATGCGCTGGTCTGCACATTGCGAATGCAACTCTGCTGATGGCCGCTGCGACTGTTGTAGCGCTGTTTGAGGTTCGAAAGGTGGATGGGGAGGAGGTTGAGATGGGGATGAAGAATGGGTTTGTTCAGTGAGTTCAGAATTGACACGGCTTTAGGGGTCAAAATGATGCTCATGTGGGCTTATAGCCATCCGAATCCGTATAGGTGTATTTTTGAGGTGCGGAACGACGTTTCTGGGGCTTTGCTTGGGCAGCTGGAGGAGGAGGGGGCGGTGATTGCCGGGAAATGAGTGGTTCCTTTTCTTTTTCTTTCCTTTGTGTGAGACTCAGCCTCAGAGAGTATTGCGCGTGTCGTTCAGGCCATCCTATTGCGAAACGATAAGCTACCTTGCCTAACGTAAATAAGTATGCTACCCTTGATCGTCAACTCCTGGCTTATGTGCGCTTTGTGGAAGTAAGACCTTGTCGGCGACTTTGCAGTAGTTCAGATGATTCTTGCCGTAGATAGCGCTATCATCTTCACCGCCTGCAGTGCACCATGCGTTAACGCACGCGTCCCATAGCCATTCGTCCCCACACGCCTTCTCCACCAGCTTTTGCTTCACTTTCGCTTTCATGGCGTTATACGATGTCGATAGGTCGATTATGCAGACCCACCCTTGGCTGCTGCGTGTCGAAGCTGGTTTGTATGAATCCGGCTGCGGGAAATCCTTCCCAGCATGTTTATTTGCATACTGCTTCTCCAGTTTAGCAAGCCTGGGGAAGTTGTATGATTAGAGTCTTGTTTTTAAGAAGAACACGGAAGTTGAGGCGCACATGCTGATAAACTCGTCAGGACCGCCATACTTTCTCCATGCGACAAGCTCCATTTCCTGTTATTTGAAAAGGATCAATATGCGGTCGTTCTGAGTTTCGAAAGGCCGGGATTGTTAGAGAGCGAATGTTCCGGAGATGAATATACGTACTTTCTTTTCTCGCAAGGCTCCGGCAACCATTTGTCCAGTTCTTCCCTTTTGAGTCTGTACAGGTCCTTTGCATTTCCCTTGTTGATCTGCAATAGGTATGAGCGTCGGTATCATTACAGAAATACGAATATTGGCTGCGCAGACTTTCGTACTAATCGATATGTTGGATTTCCTCCATAGGGACTCGTCCACAGGCGCGAAGCAGACGCGTTTCTTCGTCGGACTATTGGCGTTTGGGGTTCGAGGAGACTTGGCAGGAGTTGCGATCTGGGATTTGCGAGGAGACCGTACTGGTGTCGTAGGGGCTTTCGGCGGGGTCGTGGTACAACAGAAAGAGTCACAGCCTCCTCGTCGTTCTGAGGTTTGGGCACCCCCTATGCACCCGCGCGGTTCCTAACCAGCAAAGGGCGCCGTCACCGTTTAAGCTCCCTTTTGCACCTATTAAGAGCTCGGGAATTGTGGGATATGCTTATATTACTGCCGATTCGGTGGTTCTTCTAGGAGGAGACGAGCGTTTTTAATGTAAATGCGCGACGTTTTGGCTCGATATATCAATGAACGAATTTCGCCAACCGACCACGACAAACATAGAACGAGACTGGATGAGTACTATACAGCTTGGGGACGAGACGTACATACAGCACCATCACCCGTCCGTCCAAATGGCTGCTCCCCATCCCCTTGAGTGACACCACCCTCCTCGGGTGATGGCAACGACTGCGGCAAAACACCCGCGGATGTTCCTTTGCCCAGCAGGGCATCATATTGTAACAATGTTCTGATGTCGTTGGACAACGAGAGCGTCTAAAATTCTACGCACCGACTGGAACGGGGGCAGGCCAACGCGTCATTAGTCACTTTTGCACCATATCCCGAGCTAGTCATCCCCGAATCGAGGCACTCTCGACTCATGGCCACGTCCGACATCGTCATCTTCCATGTTGACATCGACCCTGCCTACCATCGCTTGTCTGCGTCTAGAAGCCCCAAGGAAGATAAGAAAGGCATCCCGGTCGTGGTGGTACAGAATCAAGAAGTTTGTTGGCGCCTGTCCCGATTCTTTGACAAACAACAACGCGTCACTCTCGCTCTCTCTATCTATGGAGTCCTGACTACACAACAAACAGCTCGAATGATCGTGCTATTTTGCCATTGACGAGGCAATAGGTGTATCATCAAACAAAACCAGCTTTTCGGCTGGATACAGCCATCCGAAATCATTGTCAACTCCGTCGTCGAAGTTGGATGAAGGGTTGGCAGGCTGCACCATGGCCACCAGCGCACAGCTCGAGGAAGCACCTTACATGGGGTATTCCGGAAGCTGAAGGCATATCCTTGTCGTTCTCATCAGGGATCTCTCCCTGCCCTACTGGTCTTTCTGTTCCGGGCAGGTCCCCAGCTGCACCCTCAAAATATCGGGCTCCTAACCTTGTTGGGCCATTCTTTGGCTTCTAAAGGGGACCTTGCCAAGGTTGCGCCAACGCCAGCACACTCAGGACTCACTGCACGGTACCCCAGAGCCTAGATCCCAGGTCGAGCGCGTCAATTTCGCGACGCACAGTGCTACTGCCACAGTCTTTGCTTCGCATTAGGATCGGCCTTTCTTGGCTTGGCCTTGGGTGTCGTTCGGACGCGCCTTGCAGTGTTGGTTTACATTTTCGGGTATGCTTGGGTAGACAGGTGAGTTTCAGACGCGTTACAATGAAAACTTGACTTGGTCGTTCCGGATCTCCTGCGCACTTCCATTCTTTCTATTTCTGCTAGGTATCTATCTGACTTTTCGATTCGTGTTCCTTGGTTCGTACGGAGATCGTTGGCTAGTACTTTTCAGATTTGTAGGTGGTATACGAAGCGAAATGTGTACGATTTTGAATGCCGGTTCTCCCGAAGATTCTCAAATCCAGCTCTTGTTCGGGTCAAGACGTGATGTCACCAAACGGAGATCGAGGAGTCGCGTCTCTTGGCTCTTGAATGCTGATTTCATTCGCCCGCTGGTTCCCTCGACGTCGATAGTGCAAAATCTCGGGTTTAGCTTTTTAAGGACCAACAGTTCTCGGGAACCTTTTGAATTTAGTCTGGAAAGTTGGATCGCAACTATGCTCACAAAGTTAATTAGACCGTTCGAACCCAATTTGCATTTTCGTAGTAAACACCGTCGGGGATGATGTGGCTCTCTTGGAGTCTTGGGCTACCGCTCACCTGGGACACTTCGATTCTCTGGTGCATGCCGCATTGGCAGCCGCAACCACTCGGGAATCGATCTCGGTCGCCTTTCCTTGGCGTCGTTTCTGGGGAAATGCTGCTTCATTTGCCTTCTGGATTCCTCAATGAAAGCTTGGAAGAGAAAAGAACATGGATGTTCCGAGCCTGCGTGCATCCATTCCTCATGGCTCAAGGCTGAAAAATGGCCAATGAGAATTGCGCATGAGATGTTGAGCATTCGGTTACCTCTTTTCGTCCCTGCCGTCACTCGGGTTCATCGAAGCGAAACTTTCAAGTCTCTGCCCCGGCGGATCCTGCGCACTGAGCCAATGCTGGATCTTGAGACCTATTACATTCTTGTTGTCGATTAGACTAGAACCTGAGCATTTTTGGAAATTGCAAGGATATTTACCTAATTCCCGGGGCATTCTGTGGCTTCAAGAACGAGCAAGAAGGAAAAAGAGCTGGCCTCGAGGACTGTGAATGGGAGCAGAATCCGATAGGCTCCGAGCCCGGACGGTTTGCCGAGCCCAAAGGACACAGCTGCTGCCAAGACAAAAGGTGATTTGTTGCTCTCTGATTTCGACTATAAAGCCACGAGAGAACGAAGACATCGGCCGCTAGTTTTCCTCGCCCTTTTCCTCCGTCGCTGCCAGCCAGTCGAGCTCGTTGCATTATTCCGTCCTCGAGGTTTGCAATATGTCGCCAACAGAGAAGACATTGCCGTCGGTGTCGACCACAGCAGCGAGTAGCGTCCAGGGCCATGCTGCCGACCCTGAGCAAGGCAAGGAGGGCGAAGGCTCCAACTCGAATTCGTTATGGCAGTACCTTATGACCGACGTCGACCCCAAGGAGTCAACAGGACCATTAGCAGCGTTCTGCTTCATGACTGGCTACATGTGCGTGGTTATCATGCTCCGCGCACGTTCTGACTCGGGCTCACCACACCATCCAGTGACGTGATCTCATTCTCAGCAATTTTCGTCTGGTGTGGATTCCAAACCGGCAATTTCGCTCAGGTACGAAGCGTACGGGTTTAAGCTTTCTGATCTTAATCTGAATTGGCTTTGGTTGGCGTATTAGCTTGGTTTGGCGATAGCTCGGCTCTGGGAGGGGAACCCCCAATCAAGAGACTTCCATATCGCAGATCAACAGGCTCTATGCTCTTTGATAGCCTTCAACCTCGGCGCATTCCTGGGACGTATAGGTGACAAAATCGGGGCTCAGAAACGGTTATGGCTCGTCCTCGGCACATTCATCCAGGCGCTGCTCACCATGGCCGGTGCCATTGCCTTTTGGAAGAGCGGCGAATACGCATTGGCAACCGACAGGGAATACCCCGCTTGGAGGAACGTGGTCAGCTTTGTGGGTCTCGCTTTCATTAGCGCAAGCCTCGGGTTGCAGGGCGTGTTGGGCAAGAGGTTGAATACTGCGTTTGGAACTACCAGTGCGTATTCCTTGGTTCCACGCTGCTCCTCCCTTTCCGTTCTCATCCTCGTCTCATTTAGTCGTGCTCACTACTGTATGGGTGGAGCTAATGACCGACCCAAGCCTCTTTAACCTGCGACGGAAAGTGGTTTCCCGAGATCTGAGGTTAATCGCTGCTGGTGCTCTCTTCCTTGGCGCCTTTGTTGGACGAGCGATTCTCGCTGAAATTGGATATGCTGGGGCTCTCGGTGTTGCTGTTGGCCTCCGCGTACTCATCGCCATCGGCTGGGCGTTCGTCAAGGCCAAACCTAAAAAGGCGGCTGCTCCACTTGCCCCTTCTGGTGCTTAACTATGAGCTTTATGCTTGTAGACAAGCAGACTGACTCTCTGTAGACGCAAGATAAGAAGACAGGCCAAAGCTAAGCTGGAGCTTTCGTTTTCAATCCGCTTTTTTAACCTTTGTTCTCACTCTTGGGCCTTGACTCCCTTCTACTCTTGGGCCTTTCCGCTTTTTGGCTTTCTTGCATGCGCAGATCAATCACCCCTAGAGTTTATGTTACCCCTGTTTCTTGGTTATGGCGCACAAGACATACACGTTACAAATAGAGCTATGGGTTTCGCCTTCCCAGTGTACCACCACGTTTAGTTTATACCTTAGGATTCCCAGCCAGTTTTTGTGGAGTAGAGCACATGGTCCCCTTGACGGTTAATGATGATGATAGATTTTGACTGGATTGCGATATCTGCACGCTGCGTACATAAGATGTTGTCATGGATTTAAACATGTGCTTTGTCGATGGCCGCTTATATGAATGAGATCCTTTGGTAGCGGATCATGAGGAATGGGCAAGGGATGTTGAATGGATGGCCGTTATCCCGCTTCGACCGATGGCATCGTTGCCAAGCTACTATGAGTGGAGTTACTACACGTACTAATACTTTACTTACCTATTGGCA
This sequence comes from Coprinopsis marcescibilis, assembly GCA_004369085.1. Lineage (NCBI taxonomy): Eukaryota > Fungi > Basidiomycota > Agaricomycetes > Agaricales > Psathyrellaceae > Coprinopsis > Coprinopsis marcescibilis. The sequence goes on from ML210187.1 coordinate 122,321, forward strand.
AATGAACATGTAGTCTAAGGGCCAACGGCGAACTCAACCAACCCACTTAAACCCACGTAGTGACTACCTAGCCACCACTCGCCACCAGCTTCTGGATCTTTGTAGCGGCTATCCAATCCTTCTCGTCGAGATCCACGGCCAACGCCTCCTCGAGCTTCACTCGAAAATGTCCTCAGGTGCGAAAGCCTGCAGCGGGGTCCGGAGAGGATGATAAAGTTCCGCACCGCGAGCCATCCTTGTCTTCTGCAGCCCTTGAGGAAAGTACTCATGTTAGTCTTAACATTAGCATTAGCATTAGGGTTGGCGTTGCTATCGTTGTTAGTCCGACGGCAGAAGGAAATGTGCGGGGAAGGTGAAGAAGGACGCAGAAAGACTTAATACGGAAGGGGCTGCGAGAGTAAAGAGTTTACGGGTGGAAGGTAGATGTACCCCGAGTGTCTGGTTGATTGGCGTAGAAGATGGTGTTTCTAGAAGGCTATTAGGAGGTGTTGCCATGGGCCGAGGATTTATAGGTCAGGATCTGATCATAGAAAATCCAAGGCGAATGCTTTCCCGGTTCGTTCATTGGATATGAGGGTCCGATAGGATAGCCGCGAGGGAAAATGCAATTAGGGGTAGAAAAAGCGTCGCAAATGCAAAGCAAGGTAAGTATACAATAATGGAATAAGGATGTACAAAGCGACGTTGAAGGTCAAAGCAGACATTCCATCCTCACACTGCTGCAAAAGAACCATCATGCTCCCCAGCAGCCCTCGCCGACCACGTCTTCTTGGCATATTTCAGCAAATAAACCACTGAGGTGGGCGTCATGCCTTCGATCCGCTTCGCCGCCCCCTACCGACAAAAGATTAGGCGACATAGTGCCAAACAGACCAAAAGAAACTTACAATCGTAGTAGGCCTAACGCGGTAGAGCTTTTCGACAACTTCCGAGCTCAGTCCCGGAACGCTAGAATACTCCATCCCAGGGTCAAGCATGAGCGACTCGTCCTCCATAAACACCTTGACGTCCGCTTCTTGTCGTGAAAGATGTGGACTGTAACGACCTAAAACAATAGGTCAGATCTGCAAAAAGGCAGCGACGTCGTTGTATGTATCATACCCTCGATGTCCACTCGGGAAAGGATCTGAGAATCGACGGTTGCCAACTCTGGCACCACAGATTTCAAAATATCTGATGTGAGGCCAGGATAGCGGAGCATGTAAAAGGCACTATGAAATGGTCAATACCGCGTTACGGATCCTTGGCAAACCTGAAGTACGTACTCCCGCCAGACACCGTCCCGGTTGACATGAACACCGTGCTCGGCCCAACCCTGAGGACTAAACTTGACCGATTTCAACAGTGCAATAACGGACTGGATGCTCTCCTGTGTCTCTTGAAGCACATCCCACCGATGATCTGATACGGCACCGGCAGCACGACCTGAACGAAAGGCAGTTGAGCGTCAACCTCAGACATACGGATAATTCCAACATACCTTTAGTGGTGAGTCTTAGATCGGCGTTGTCGCTTCGGATGGTCATACGGTACTCGGACCTTGAGGTGAACATTCGGTCTAGGGCACAGAATTTAGCACCAGGTCAAGGAAGAACGCCTCATATAACTACTTACAGGGCTCTTCGGCTCCTTTGACGATCAAGTCGTCAATCATCACGCCAGTGAACCCGTCAGCGCGAGTCAAGACCAGCGGCGGTCTTTCCAGAGCAGCGAGGCCAGCGTTGATACCCGCGACAATTCCTTGAGCACCAGCTTCTTCGTATCCGGTAGTACCTGACAAGGAATGAGTGCGAGTTCCTGGAAGGGTGGAGATAAAGTTACCATTGATCTGACCAGCGAGGAAGAGACCCTTGATACGCTTGGTTTCCAATGTAGCTACCCACAAAGACAGTTGATGATTGAAGGTATTGATGATTGATACACTCACGATTCAGCTCACGGGGGTCAATGTGGTCGTACTCTACACCATATGCAGGCCTGACCATTTTGACGTTGTCCAGTCCGGGAATGGTGCGCATCATCGCCTCCTGGACGTCTTCTGGCAGGCTGCATGAGATTCCATTGGGATATATCACGTCTATAGGGACGGTCAGACCGTGGACTATACAATGTGAGGCAACTGACCGGAATCGTAGCCTTCAGGTTCAAGCCAAACGGTGTGGTGCTCTTTATGGCCGAATCGCAGAATCTTGGCTTCCAGAGAAGGGCAATATCGTGGACCTAATCAAAAGTAAGCTTCAGACAGAAATAGCAAATTCAACGTGACTCACCCTTCTTGGTCTCCTGGATATGCACACTCTGATGTAGATTCTGCTTCACAATTTCGTGCGTCCGAGGGTTCGTGGTCGTCTTGAAACAAGGTACTTGATTTTTCGCGTTGTCCACTTCCTTGTTCAGGAAACTGAACGGAACAGGGACGACGTCGCCGACTTGCGCCTCCAATCCTGAAAAATCGATGGTCTTGCCGTCTAGTCGCGCCGGGGTGCCTGTTTGGAGACGACCGAGCTTGAAGCCGGCTGACGCAAGAGATGCGGACAGACCAGTTGGCGGGGAAGCATCGTCGCCAAGTCGCCCGGCCGGGAACCGCTTCAGACCTGTACTATCCTCGGTCATGCGAGGTTCAATTGCCTGAGGATGAACCACGCACCCATGTGGATCTCACCACCCAGAAACGTCCCCGTACAAATCACAACTTGCGAACAGGATATCACTTCTCCGGTTTCTGTGTCGTGCGTATGAGCCTTGTCTGCGTGAAGAAGCAAACAGAAAAGGACGCACCCAGTTGAACACCCTTCACCTTTCCCCAGCTGGAACCTGAGTGCGAATGGTCAATGACCAGGTCAAACACGCTCCCAGCCTTGATGTCCAAGTTCTTGTACCCCGAAAGTATCTGCTGTACATTCGCTTTATAAAGTGTTCGGTCTATTTGTGTTCTAGGACCCTGATACCATGCGAAATTAGGTCTTTTCCTTGAAATGCACGAGAGACAGCTCACCCAAACAGCAGCACCCTTGCTCCTATTGAGGATTTGGTACTGAATCCCAGCTTTGTCGGCTACACGTCCCATTATACCATCCAGAGCATCGATTTCGCGAACCAGCGTGCCCTTCCCGACTCCTCCAATGGATGGGTTGCACGAAAGCTCCCCGATGGTTTCGACCTTCTGGGTCAACAGAACCGTCTTAGCACCTGTCCGAGCTGCGCCAGCTGCAGCCTCGCATCCTGCATGACCACCACCTATGACGCACACTGCCAAAATATCTAGTGAGTACTGCTGAGAATCCGAGCGGAAACACGAGAGCTCACCGTCATAATGCTGGGAATTGTCTACTTTTTCAGAAAAGCGTCTGATATTTAGGAAGGAGCGGCTTATACGGGCATTCTTGAAGCTTCTAAGGGCTGGTTTCATCCAGTATTAGAGTTACAAACTGATTAGAAAAGGATATAAAGGCTATTCATGAAAATCCTTTTCGGGCGAAATTCTTGGATGCGTCACGCACGGTCCATCAATAAGTCACGCGTACGGTTTTGACGTCCTGCCGCTAAATTCTGCGCGCGCCGCGCCCCGCGACGCGTTCAGCACTTTTGTCCCGCACCCCCATCATCGCGAGGGCTTTGCCAACAAAATGTCTCAAATGTACGGAAAAGATAAGGGTGACACGAATGGTAAAGTAGTCTTTTGCGCTAATATTGTTTTCGACGCTGAAAGCTCGTCCAGACACCTATGACCCAGGTTTCATAGCATGGTTCCACAACCTCGAGCGGAAATCGCCAGAGACGGGCACCCTGCGCCTCTTTTTTCGCGAGGACTTCTATGCAGCGTACGGTCCAGACGCGCATTTTGTCGCCCAGAATGTTTTCCACACCAACTCTGTGATCAAGTACCTTGGAAAGGGTGGCACAGCAGGGCTTCCGACCGTTGCCCTAAAAACTAGCCAGGCTCATGGGTTACTACGAGAAGCCCTGACCTCAATGCAACTTAGAGTGGAGATATATTCGCCGGATTCCAAAGGAAAGAAAAACGTTAAATTCAAGCTGGATAAAACGGTGCGTGTCATTTTTCCCTGTTACATTGGAGCTGGTTTTGATGAGCTGTCATAGGCCTCGCCAGGAAACCTGCAAGCAGTAGAAGACTTGCTTTTCGCTAATTCAGATGTAGTATCTGCGCCAATTATTATGGCCATTAAACTTGCTACATCTTCCATGGCCTCTGCACGGCTACGTTCAGTCGGTGTGGCCTTTGCGGATACCAGCGGGAGAGAGTTGGGGGTCTCTGATTTCAGCGACAACGACTTGTTTTCAAACCTTGAGGTAACTTGAGTTTTCTTCGTTCGAGTCACGGCTTTACTCATTTGTCCCTAGTCTTTAATTATACAGTTGTCTGTTAAAGAGGCCATCATCCCAACGGGTACAGCGAGCCAAACGACCGACCGCGACATCGATCTTAACAAGCTCAAAGCCGTGCTGGACCGATGCAACATTATCGTCACAGAGAGGAAACCCAGTACGTTCAAGTTAAAATTCTCTCATCTTGTGCTCACGCTCTTTAAGGTGAATTCAACGTCAAAAACATCGACTCGGACCTGCCCATACTTCTTAAACCTTCCGCAATCACATCAAGCTCCTCCACAGATCTCGCTGTAATCATACGTGCGTCTTTATTTGCTTCATCGCATCACTCTCGTCTAATGCCCATTTACAGCGCAATTGAGCCTTCCAACTGCACCAGGCGCGCTTTCTGCTCTCATCAACTACCTCGGCCTTATGGGAGATCAAAACAACCACGGCGCATTTACGATCAGAACACACGACCTGACCCAATTTATGCGCTTGGACGCAAGTGCACTTAGAGCACTGAACTTGGTTGAGGGTCCCGGAAAGATTGTGAGTGATGTGTTTTGTTATTTCCGGAAATTATGCTAAAGCTGATTTTCTCTAAGGGAGGGTCAAGTAAAACTACGACCCTCTTCGGAATCTTAAACAAGTGCAAGACGTCCCAGGGCTCCAGACTGCTAGGGACCTGGTTGAAGCAACCGCTTGTTAACCTTCATGAGATTCGTAAGTCGCTTCGTGTAATCGCGGTCCTGACACTCATACGTACTCGGTCTCCAGATAAACGTCAGACCTTGGTGGAAGTGTTTGTTGACGACCTAAACAATCGTAGGACGTTGCAGGTACGTTTCACCCCATGCGTTAGCAAAGCCCCACTAATTCTGTGTCTAGGATGAATATCTGAAGTTCATGCCAGATTTGACACGCATTCACAAGCGTTTCCAGAAGGGCGTCGCAACTCTAGAGGACGCAGTTCGTGTCTATCAAGTGGTGCTAAAGGTTGGCTTCTCGCTGTTGCATCGCTGGTAGTTGTTCACGTGCCCACCATCTCAGCTTCCAGGCATGGTAGAGACGTTGGAAGATGTTCAAGCAGATGACGAAGCCAAGTTGTCATTGATCACAGAAACTTTCACGAACCCCTACAAGGTCTGTCCGGGAAATCGTTTTCCTCTCGATGCTCGCTGAACATGCCCCTCGTTTCAGGAATCTAATGCGAGTCTGGCGAAGTATGGCGAACTAATTGAAGAAACGATTGACCTTGAAGAGCTGGATAAACATAACTACGTGATCAAACCTGACTACGACACGGAGCTTCAAAAGCTTCACGACCAGTTGAACGATGTGGGTGAGCCTCTTTCGGCGTAATATCCAGTATACTAAACTCCCATTAGGTTCGCGACGGGTTGGACAAAGAGCATAGAAGGACAGGAAACGACCTTAACCTTGAGTTGGACAAGAAGCTCCACTTAGAGAACAATCCAACATATGGGTATTGTTTCCGACTGACTAAGAATGTACGTTGCTCTTTCTCTTGTTTCCCCTGTACATTTGTGTTTATCCTGTGTTTAGGATGCCAAGAAGCTGCCAGGCGATGCTATCGAATTGGCTACCACCAAAAGCGGGCTTCACTTTCTTACTCCGAAACTTAAGGCATTGGCCAATCAGTTTAAAGAGCTATCGCAGGCCTACGCTCACACGCAGAGGGGTGTTGTGAAGCAAGTGGTACAAATTGCCGGTAAGCGTCGCCCAAAATTTGAAACCCCGTTGGTTAACTCTTTGCTAGCTACTTATGGCCCTGTTTTTGACACCCTGAACGGTATTCTTGCGCATCTCGATGTCATTCTGAGGTGTGCACAGTGGCCCCGTCTCGATCTCACTCAGCTGACTTGCACCCAGTTTTGCCCATGTCGCGGTTAACGCACCAACAGCATACGTCAAACCCAAGGTTGTTCAGAAAGGTGGGTGATTGCTTGGCCCATTGATAACCGGAACGCAGGCAATCTTAACTCCTCCTGCTTCCTTCTCGCCGTGGCTTAGATTCTGGAAGCCTTATATTAGAAGAGGCCAGGCACCCATGCCTTGAACTCCAAGATGGGATCAACTTTATCCCGAACAACGTCGAGATGATCAAAGGTGCGGGGAATCTCATTCATTCTGTTGATTGGCTTTTTGACTCGGCCTTTTGGTTGTTCTAGATAAGAGCGAGTTCCAGATCATAAGTGAGGTTTCGTGGTTCTGTCCCTGAGATATATGTGCTGATTGATTGCTTAGCTGGACCTAATATGGGCGGAAAGTCCACGTATATCCGTCAGGTTAGGCTTAGCTCGTTGCCTTTCTTTGGCCAGTCCTGACAATATTCTATAGGTTGGTGTGATAGCGCTCATGGCTCAAATTGGGTCCTTTGTTCCTTGCGCGGAGGCAGAGTTGCCCGTCTTCGACTCGATTCTGTGTCGAGTAGGTGCAGGCGACAGTCAGCTGAAGGGAGTCTCAACCTTCATGGCGGAGATGTTGGAAACTGCCACGATTCTAAGAGTATGCTCATTTCTTTGTCCCGAAAAGAGACTGCTGATAGGGTGTTTCCAGTCTGCCACTAACAACTCGCTCATCATCATCGACGAGCTCGGAAGAGGTACATCTTCCATGACAGCCAACGAGCCCTTTCTGACGCTGATATAGGTACTTCGACTTATGATGGTTTCGGCCTTGCGTGGGCCATCTCAGAGTACGTTGCCTTTACTACTTTCCTGTAACATTTGGCTAAGTCGGTGTCCAGACACATTGCTTCCGAAATCCACGCATTCTGCCTTTTCGCTACGCACTTCCACGAGTTGACCAATCTCGACCAGCAAATCAAGCATGTGAAGAATTTACACGTCGTCGCACATGTGTCAAAAGGCAGTTCAGATCGAGCGTATCGTCAGGAAGATATCGCACTTCTGTATCGAGTGGAGCCCGGTTAGTTGCTTTGGAGCTGTGCGTTTAGTTGCCCGGTCTGACCGCGATGCTTCATTTACCAGGTGTCTCGGATCAAAGCTTTGGTATTCATGTTGCAGAGTTGGCGAATTTCCCGGAAGATGTTGTCAAGGTCGGACACTATTTCAGGTGTTGCAGTCTTCCTTGCTGACTATGCTACTCTCAGCTCGCTAGGAAGAACGCTCAAGAACTCGAAGAGTTCAAAATAGATGGTCGGTGGTTGTCTTGGCGGTTTTGTTTGAACGGTTGTGTCTGACCGTGTCATCCTGTTACAGAAACTGGCAAGGAGGCTTTCTCGCCTGAAGTGGTCGACTCTGGTATCCAGACGATCATGTCCTTCTTCGAAGCTTGGACGAAGAATACTCAAGTGTCAGGAGATGAGGACGTGGTTATGGCTGAAGCGGATGGGGATGACGAAGGTCCTGAAGCACAGTTGAAGGCCCTTCAGGAAAGTTTGGCTCGCTTCCAACCCCAGATTGAAGCCAATCCCTGGTTACAATCACTTGTCGCCTCGTTCTGAACATGGGGTTCAGCGAATATAGCAGCTTCTGAGCGTGGGGTTCAGCGAACGTAGCAAGCTTCTGAACATACATTTTGCCCATTGATCTTCGCTTTGGTGCTTCCTCCATGTTCTCTTCTCTTGCTGTACATTTTTTCGGTTTCACAGTATCCTATACCTACCTTACTCACCTACTTAATTTGTAGCTATTTTCTCTGCTTTCGCCTTCTGGCTGCATATATTGTACATTACACACGTATTTCGATCCGACAACCCACCGGGAACGGACTCGGTTGCGGTTCTTCGTGTAAGCGAAACACGTCGCATTTACTCAAGCCACTGCAGGATATTATGAATATCCGAACAATGCCTCGGCGTTCCCTTCCTCTTGCAATTTTGGGGTTCTCGTCTATTCACGTCTCAGTCTACGAAACCCTAACCCTAAAACTCGTTTGGGGCGTTGAACCCGGTTCCCAGTGGTGTCGGTGTCTGTGTCACTTGTCCTTGTATCGTTTCCACTCTCTGGAATAGGGTTGATTTATCCAGCTGTCTGGCGGAGTCGAGATTCTCTTCCCGCTGTGCTTTGGGATCTATAGGGCCTTACAGTCGGCACACACAGAATACAGGAACCTATTTTTGAGATCCGGCTCCGATTTCGGGAACTCGACCGCAGGAGCTTGGGAACTGAACGCTTCGGATTGCCCCAAGGCCTAGTTCTGTACGAGCTACGAGGCTCAGATACGGCAACTTTGTACACCTCTGCTCCTCAAAGCTCCCTGCCTGCTTTCGACGCGTCTCACGACCTAACCGGCGGCTGACATTGACAGCACCGCAATCTATACCCGTTGGAGCTACCGATCGAGACCAACGACATCGACAAGTACACGACACAGGGTAAAGCTGCAAGCCTTGTTCAGGAAGGACTGGCAAGGATCAATCTCTACCGGGAGGTTCCATAGAAATGGGGTACATTCGGGGCATTTATGCGGATGCTTGCCATTTTGGGCGTTTGAAAAAGGAAAGGACTCTAATCAAACTTCCCAGCTAATGCGGTGGCCGTGCGTAAGTAATGGTAATAGTTGAGCTCCAGATAACTTACGAGGAGCAGGTGCAATTTCTTTTGGGGCAAACGCCAAACTTGGAGCAGATTTCAATTCTATGCCAATAGGTTGGAGCTTTTGAGCGACTTCTCGACCTTCTACTGTGTGAAACGGTCGGTTTGAACGGAATCTGGGAGCTCAGCAGGGTTATTTTGAATTGGCTAACGGCACAAGCAATTTAACTCAAAATTGTCGCGAGCTTAGAGTGGCGGGAGTGTAAGACCAGCCATCTTTCCGTTGGCAGTAGCGCGGAGACCACTCTCTGTCGCGTGTCGCGTAGGCGCCCAATGGATTTGAAGAATTCGAGAAATGTGGCGAAGATCACGAAGACGCGTTCGTTCCTTGGTCTTCGCCGTTCGGTGAGCGGTAATGAATTGTGGGCGGACAAAGCAAGTTGCGAAAAGAGTATGCGCGCAGGGTCAAGGGTAAGTACATTCGTTTCATTCTACCTGGGAAGAACCTTCGTATGAACCTTGTTTGCAGACCCTGAGGCCTCGGAATCCTCATTTACTCTGGATCATAGACCTCCCTAAATGGCCGTATGTTTCGGTGGCGGGACAAGAATGTCTTCAGGCTCTATGAATTGCCGGTATTCTGCACAGAATTTTCGGCGTGATGAACTTTAGCTAACATACCCATACCAGAGCGGCGCGTACCCGCCATGTCAAAGATTCTTATCATCCGACATCTCCAAGGACTCGAAGAACGGGGGTATGAGCCTCGAGGCATCGCCCGCCAAACAACGACCTCGGCTCCATGCTCATACAAGGCGAAGATGTGCGACGTTGGCTACATCGCTCAGGGTCGTGGTTGACCCATGGACCTCGACTGGTCAATTAAGGAAGTTTGAAATCATGCTGCCTCAGTGGGTCAACCCTATGATCGCGGATTGCATTCTCCACGCCACCTCGAGGTAGAGATGATCAAATGTGATACGTGATTTTGCGGCTTATTGTCTGTGTTACGAGAAGCCACCGGGATGGAACTTGAGCAGGGCTTGGACTGGGAAGAGTAATTGACGGTACTTCTACGAGACCTACGCCGCTCAGGTGCTGCGAGCTCCTGGCAAGTACCCATGGCGCTTGTGCCACTGGGAAGAGCAGAATTCTGAAGTCGACATTGCGACGATCGTTCGATATTCATGTATTTCTAATTAATCCTTTCGCTGCATAAGCTCTCCACGGTACTCACGGATAATAGGTCTCTATGTAAGATATGACTTACGGTTTGTCGTCGTGCCCGGCAACTTTTTTGCCTGAATGCCCACTAATAGTACTTAGTTGTAACTTTTCGCGTCAGGCGCAGCGCTTGGCACTATGGCAGCGGTTCCCGCGCCGAAGTCCGGCCTCGGCGTGGACCGCCGAGGTTACAACAATGCGTCCGCAGAAATGATCTTGCAGCCTTCTGAGCGATGGAGTGAGATGATGTCGGACCCGAACATCGTGGTGAACATTGGCCCTTCCAGCTAGCGTCGCGCCGGGCGCTCTTTGTGCTGCGCGCGGTGCAGTGGGGGAGCTCAGCCATTGGGCCTGGGCGCTAAAAAGGCTTTGCCACGTAGCACTTTATGCGCGCTAATTTTGCAAGGTTTGAGTTGTCAACCTAACTGGACTCTTTAATTTAAGGAATGCCTCGAGGCAGGAAAGGCTCCTTAACTTGGTTTCGCGAGACATCGATGGACATGTATGGTAACATCAATCCTAAAATACGAAATCAGGGTTCACTGTACTACCACGAGACTAGTAATGCCTCGAGGTGTTTGTATTAACGTTGGTGCTCGGTGGTTAGGTAGGTGAGGTACAATTCTGGGCCTCGTGTTTGACTTGGCCAATAGACGGGTGCGAACCTTTTCGCTTACGGTGGAAGTTATATTGGGCGGAGGTGCAAATTGGATCCCCGTATGTCTGATCATTCATGGATGTCTACATACATACATCATCGAAAGTTAGTAATAGAAGGTCTGGTAATTGCTCTGAATGGGGAGAGCGCCCGCGATCCTGGGCCCTGGCTCTCAGGCTGAGATTTTACATGCGTCCTCTTCACAAGTGGGATATAGCTTCGCTCTACGAATTCGTCAATGGTATGTAGTATGTAGGTGTGGAGTAAAAGTGGCGGTTGGAAGGCGGTCCTCGACGGGGAAAGGATTGGTCGGAGGTCGACAACACCGTCGAATGTAATTTAACTCTGGTCACCCTCTTTCGAGAAACCGAGATCAGACATTCGAAAACGGTCAGGATCGGGGCCTTGCCAATAATAATGTTATGATTGGAAAGACAGCCTCGAAGACAGGTTCTGTCAGCCTCTGAAGGACGTGTGTACGTAGCTATGGTAAGGGATGTCGAGCGAGGACGTCTTCGACTTTGATGGAGTTTTTTTATCTGGGCTGGGAGATAAAATTGGAAGCTTCGAGCGCTCGGCATAGCTTTGTGAAGGTTGGTGCCATTCTGCATGCCTTCATTCGAGGGACGTTGAGTAAAGGAAAAGGAAAAGTTTCCATGCACAGCTGCGGAGAGGTTGTAATCTACCTTGTATGGGTTCTGTCCATGCATCGACATCGATCGCTACGTCGGCGTGAGTCGGACTCAGGTTGTGCGCGAAATTTCATCCTCAAATCGGGTGTCGCGTACCCAGCGAGCCCGAACTTTATATATACCTACATAAATACGTGGCGGAAATAATTTTTTTTTCCGTGTTTCGAGGGAAGATTAGACATTAGGAGGGGGATAATGTGGACCTCCGAGAGAGAGTTTGTCCACCGGAGCTGATACTACTATCACCACCTATTCTCCTTGATTCATATGTGTGTACTTACAGTGCTTTGCATAACTTCTTGCACAACATCATTCGTGAAATTCGTGAGATTGCGGACGGCACCCCGGCTGACTACCATTTAGAGGGAGTCGAAATCGACGCTAGTCAAGGTCCCAAGCTGATGACAGAGCCAAAATAAGAAATGTTGGTTCGTTTTCGGGGTCTCTTGCACCAGATCACGACGAGTGAAAGAAAGTTCGTGTGCAAGACGTTAAAAGCACTGTAAAATAAAAAGACATCATGAACGTCGTCGGAGGTAGGCAGAGGAAACGCTTGGTATGTGTGCTACTTGGGACCTCGATGATCAGATAATCAAATTAGATACCACTAGCCTCTACCAGCTAATTACCGCAAGGTCCGGGAAAATGCTTTTCGTTGGATCTAATCGGTAAAATGAAGTTTACCGCTTAAACACATATGCTTGAATCCTGCAAAATTCACACTGGGTGATTGATAGATATAGTATAAAGATGAGGGAGGTGTGCAACGAACTTGATGTTCGTCTGGATAATACTTTAAAGTGGGGATCGGTGGGGACCAAATTGTAATCCGGGATTTAAGCCCATTTGAAGGCTGTGTGCGATAGACGACAATCGAGGGTCTCTACCCGACATTGTTGTTCGCCTTAGATATAATTTACACCTGCAGGGTTAAGACTAAAAGCAGCAGGTCCAAAGACGTTCGAATTATCGGAACTCTTCTCCGTCAGCGTCCACAAGCGTGCCTACACAAAAATCGAAATTCATTCAAGCGAGGAGATGGATGGAAACAGTTAATCTTGTTAATCGATGATCTATCTATCTATCTACCTATATATTTCTTCCTCGTAATCACAGACTACAGTACACCCGCCACATTTCTTCCCGCTCCCTGCGCAGCATGTGGCGTATTCTTGTCGGTAAGGTGATTGTGACACCAACTGCTACGGTGACCAACAACTTCATCTGCAAGTATTTCTGTTCCGCTATATCCAGTACGTGTGCATCACCAACTTCCTCACTTACTTATTACATAGTTGTAATATTTTTAGCTAGGCCAATTCAGTTGTGGGTAATATGTATCACGATTATAAGTGGGAGGCTGAGATCCTGTGTGTAATATTTTCCGTGAGGTCGCATGCGGGCGGGTGGCGCTTTATCCCTGAGATGCGAGCTCGCGGGCTGTAAATAATTGTAAGTTCGTGGCTGCGGCTGGGAAGATTTGAAGACCCCACGAATCAGAGCGCCACTGGGAGCCTTACCAAATAACGTAGGCTTGTTTTCTTCCAAATTCAAAAGAAATGATGAGCGATAGGGACTCGTAGTGCTAGTGCCTGATAGTACCTGCTAGTACTTAATAGTGGATAGCACAAAGCTCGCCATGGCTTGCGCCTTAGGTCGTGACGAGCTGCGAGAATCGCTTGCTAAGAATACGCGTGGAGCGTGATCGGCAGTGTGTTTGTTTTCTATTCTATGGGGTGGGTGGTGGAGCAAGAGTTGATCGGCGTTTAATGAGGACGAAGTGTAAGTGTCACGAAGCAAGTTGCGTGTGCTGGCACCACATACCTTACCTGGAATGGGCGCCTAAACAGATGGTCGAAAGAGGAAGTTCGGTGTAAAATTGAAACTGTCGAGGCGGAGTCCCAGTTGATCTCAAGGTTCGTCTCTCCCCCATTCAATGGTGTCTCTGCAACGGGCTCTGTAGATTATCCAGCCGACGGTAAAATGCTTCTGGCCGGTCTATCAGAACAATGTTGCACATGCATCTTTAGTTAGATTCTGGTTATTCTGCCTTTGGAATTGGATGACATGGATTGCGGTTCCGTGAGAGTTTCTCTTCGCTTCGCTTTGTGTTATGTGCGGGAGAAGTTTGAGCTTGAGCTTGAGGTAGAGTCAAAGTTTTTGGTTCGTACAGATGTCTTGCTGATGCGCGTTAATGTTAAAGTGCGGGAGCCGCGAGGAAGGGAGGGGGGGACTGACGTCGTTCCTGACGTCATTTCAGGTTTAATGTTTTGTTCAACGGCTTCCAGAATCCAAAAGTGAACTCGGCGCTCAGGGCTGCACTGGCGCTGGGTGCGATCGCCAGCACAGGGCTCAGTGCAGCGCCAGGCTATTCTGAGAAAAGAACGCCGTGCTTCGTCTATACGAAGCAGCGGTGTTTTCTACGAGTCAATCGTACTCACTCGTACTCACCGACGCCATCACGAATCCGGAATGTGCAAGTAAACTTAATTTGTGGGCTTCTTTGGACGGGATTCGTGATATTCGGCTCGGAAGGTCAGGGTTGAGGGTAGTAGGAACAGTAGTGCTTATTATATGATAGGGTATATCTCCGAGTCGCATCCGGATTCGTGGGCACTGTTCGACCCCTGGAGACCGTCATTCAAGACAAGGCAAGGAAGTTGGAAGCTTCATTTTCGTTTCGTTTCTTTTTCATTAACGGGGTGCTTGATAAACTTCATGAACCTGCTCAATGATTCGGAGTAGGTTCAGGTGGGCTGGTCGGTCAGGGTCCACCATCGCTGTTTGCTGTCGAGGAGAACGTTCCGAATGGATGTGGTCCCGAAACTAACTTCCAGGCTTCGTTGGGGCGTGAACGAGAATGAGAATGAAATCCCGACAGCGGCTCCGCCAGCCTGGCTCGCTCGCTCTCTTCACTATGTTCTCTATCGTATACGGACCCAATTTGTTCAGGTTCAAGATTCAGCTTGAGCATGATATTTAGCCGGCTCTCTAGGCCGGGCGGACGTGTGGGGTGTGGAGTCGAACTTCCCTGATGTTAGCCTCTGTCAAGGTGGAGTATTTTTGTTGCACCACTGTTACATACAGTGAGTGCTGAATGGCGGGAAGAGTGCTAAGTAAGTAAGTAAGAGAAGAAGAGAAGGAATGGGATAGAATGGAGGGTCTGTGATTCGGATTGTACTATGTTATGTCGATTTCAGTCGGATGGTATGGCTTACTACTGCTACTGCAAATGAATATAATGAAGCCGTGGGTCAAGTATGATGAGGGAGTATAGTAAGCCTTGCTTAATATTAATTTAATGGCAGGTCGGCATGTTGGCAGCTCGACGACGCTTCCAGGCTGTGAGGTCGGTGTCGTGGTGTTACTACCAACTGACATGCACATGCATGGAAGAATAAACTCGAGTTAGAGGTGATAGATAGGGCGAGCTGGAACGCTGAACGTCGGACGTCGGAGAAACCGCAAGAATTATGCAGACGGACTGGACTTGTTCAAATAAACTAAGTGCTATTGAATGGCGATGATAGAGTCGTGTATATCCGCGTCGGGGATATTTCGGCGGGAGAGTACATAGTATCTGGTATCTGGTATCTGGTAATAGTATAGCTATCTATAGTCTGGGTATTCAGGAGCCGGGAGGCGCTCGTACGTGAAAATAAGGTGGTGGATTCGGCTTCTGCGGTGGAGCGAGAGAATCCGAGGTTACAAGCAACGGGCAAAGTCAAAGTTTAGCCTTTGAGCCCTTTTAACGTGTTGGGAGGGCGTTTGCTAGTTGAAGTATTACGTCCGGGTCGTACCCTGTTATGATATCAGAGCCTAGGTAGGTGGCTGTTCTCCGTCGACGTGGGCGCTTAGCCAGTACGCTTGGTTGTTCAACCGTGCAAGGCGCGAGACTCGAGTGTGTGGATTCCAAAGGGTGGCTGGTGCGCCAGTTGGACTCGTGGTGTTTTACCACAAGTTTGAACGTTAAACCCTTGGTGCACCGTAGACTAGGTAGTAGGTTGGAAGTAGGGTGTACTGAGCAGGTGACGGTGAGCTATCTTCATGTCATACTCATATCATACACCCGCACGACGTTAATCTCAGGTGCGATTGAGACGGTACTTGCTAATTGGTTCAGGTTCGCGTGCGCTTGGGAACAAGTTTGATTTGAAGTGAAGGATCGCGTTGGGTGTGGGGGTGATGGCATCTGATTCTGCGGTGGACGGGCGTGGGTCGCGGGCTGGAAGAAGTTCGTGTGGTTGGGATCGTTGGTTAGATTGCGGGGTGGTGCTGCTACTGTATCTGGTATAGTGGTACTAGTAGGGTGGTGGTAGTGGTGGTGGGTGGTAAGCTTTGTAATAGTAAGAGTGCCTACGATGGGTGCGGTACTGGAAGAGGCTGAGATTTTGGACGAGACGACGACTGGACTGTCGGGGTGGGCCTTAATAATACTGCAGGTACTCCTCGAACCCGTATGAACTCAAGTTGATACCAAGTACTAGGTACTAGGTAGTAGGTGCGATACTTCCTACCCGGTCGTTGCGGTTACGTTGTGGACGAGTCATGGGGCCGGGGTGTGAAGTTGACAATGCGATGGGGCCTATGCAGTGCTCTGCAGTAAGTAAGAGTACTAATCCCATAGGTAAGTAATATGTGTCATATAGGATAGATACTTGGCTCTTATCGGACTATGTACGTTATATTATATTAGGTAGTACATTGATGATGATTGAACTTGGTACTTGGTAGCGCGGCCAGGGTCATGTGGGGAGGCGGACGGTGAGGTTGTGCCTCGGGTGAGGTGGGGGCGGGACAGCGCGGCGGGATCAGCTTTTTGGTCTTTGGGAGGGATATGTAATGTGACGGTTTGAAGACTTTGGCTGCTGCTATACGTTGCGGACTTGGTGGTTGTGCAAGTTGAATGGATGGATGGATGTGGGATGGACCGTGCTAATATATCGTGATGAACGTTTAGGCCCTGAGATGCAGACTGCGTGCAGCGTGCTATCCAACCATGCACGTTGGTCGGAGCACTTGTAACCTTTACCTTTCCAGCCAATGCTGATTTATACTGGCAAAGGTTCAGCTTTGCGGGGTGTCATTGAGGTTGGATCTTGAAATTCGTTTCGTTTTGTCATGCATTGGCCCCCTGGGGGCCTGTACGATGATGCCCTGTAATTAAGATTAAGATTGACGATGATGAATTTAGAATGGAATGCGGAGTGTAGTGTGATAGAGTGATCTAGTCATGAATGCACGGATGCCGAGTCCTGACTTGTTCGAACGGGAGCATATATTGCTAATTCGTTGGTATATTTGAGGGGTGGTTATTAGGTGTTCATAGGATAGGAGGTGTTGGGAAATGGTAGGTAGGAGTCCTCCTCTCGAGCGAATCGTCTGTTTGTGTCATAGCGTCTTGTTCTGTCTCTTATGCCACGAGGGGGAAGGAGTAGTACTAGCATTTAACAGTCTTTTTCTTTTTTTGTGTGTATGTATTATGTTTTAACTTCCCCCGGAACGGTATAGACGTTTTTGGCTTACAAGGTAGTACTTGGCGATTATGAATGTCAGTTATGATTCAGATTATGCGAGATCTTGGAGATCTTGTAGTACTGTTTGGCGGTGGACGTGTACTTTGTGCGTCGGTAGCTAGGTGCATAACCCTCCTCAGTGCCAAACTGGGTTGATTTTTAGGGGGTGACGCGTGGAATGGATCGTGGATTGGTGGAATGGTGGCGCGAGGATTGGATGTCAGTTACTTTAGGTTGAACATTGAATGTTGAAAGATCGGCGGTGGACGCAATAGTCGTAGTCGTAGTACTAATGTTACTTACTACGGTGGTCTAGTTTGGCAGGGTGAATAGTATTTATGTTGGGTGCTAAGTTGCTCTTGGTGGTGTTGGAGGTTATTTGGATGTGGGGATGTAGGGATGGTGGTTTAGGGTGGATGTGGACTATGTGCGTCGGTGTGGTGTGGTGTATTAGTGTAGGGTAGTCAGTGTAGTGGGGTCCGTTAAGGTATAAGTGTTGGTGGTTCTTGATGGGTCGGGACTCGGAAGTGGGTAGAGTTGTGGAGAAGGTGGAAGGGAGCGGGAGGTTGTGGGTGTTGGTTGATCTGGCAAGTGGTGACTGCGAGTAGGCACTCGTCCGGGTGAAATGGAGATGATGCAAAGGGTATTTATTTGGCAAGGGTACTACGACGCTAACTTGCGGGGCAGGTGTCGCAAGTAACCAGGCAACGCGATGAGACGCATTTGAGTAGGTGCGCGCGGTTCGGGGGTGTGTAGGTAAAGGGTGTCGTACGCTTGTCATCGTACCGAGCACCGAGGTAGCGGGCGAGAGGGGTAAAGTGCTGTGTAGACTGCGTGCTAACTGTGCAGTGGAGCATTGGGGGGCAAAGATGACCGGTGCCGGTTGGCAACTCAAGGCATGCGAGAGTGGGCTTCGTACAACTCTCGAGCGCGGATGAACATGTGGACTGCGAATCCAGCGACGTGTGAGCCCCGCCCCGACGCTAGAGACGAGGAGAAGCGTCGGTGAGCCGAGGGATTGGGCCAGATCGCCGCGATCTGAATCTGAGATTGCGATGCTGGGACAAACTGCAATTGGAAAGATGCCTCCCACGGCGACGGAAGCAGTTGGCGAAATATTTTTAATAGAAACAAGTAAAACCCCAGACGTTGTTGGCTTCACACCAAAAGGTTAGTCTGGTCGCTGCTGTCGGTGTGCACTGTGCTGAGGTGCCGTAGTGAACGATGATACGGAACTCGACGATATCGAGCACAGACTCTAGCTCGTCGTCCGACTCTTCGCTGGTGTCTCTCCCGACGTCCTGTTCCTGCTCTGCAGAAGACAAGGCGTGCTCGTGCTCGTACGCATCCCGCCTCGAACGCTGGGTGCACGACCAATACCACTTTGCCTCTGCCGACGACCTCGCCCTCATCCCCAAACCCACCGCCCCCCTCGACCCGCTCCCGCCAGCAGACGCCAAATGGTACTGGCACTCGTCCTCCAACTCGAGCATCCAGCAGCTGCCCGACGACCGCGCCGACTCGCCCGTCCTCGGCAAGTTTGACCCCGACGTGCAGCCTTCGCCCTCGCACTCGCGTTCGAGCAGCGGGAGCTGCCCCATGCCGTCGCCTGCCCGCTCGCCCTACCCCTCGCCCTACCTGTCGCGCAAGCCGAGTCTGGCACGCAAGCCAAGCCTGCCGCTGCTCGCAGAAGACGAGCCCACCCCGCCCTCCCACCTCACCTCTGTCAACGTCGCCGCCCTCGACTACACCCAGGACCTCTCCGCCCTCACCTCGCCCACCGTCACCGAGGGCTTTAGCACCGTCAGCACCGCGAGTGCCGGCGATGCCCCCGCCCGCCCGCGCTCCCAGAGTGCCAGCGTTGTTGGCGTCTTGCAGCAGCACCAAACACAGCAGACGCATGCCAGGCACCAGTCGGTGAACGTCGGCAAGACGCACCAGGACATGCAGATGCGCTATCTCAGTGCACTAGAGCCAGTGGCCCTCCAGCCTGCATTTGAATTTCACACCGGTACGCGTCACTGCTATCTACTTTCTACCAGGCTCACACCCGACTTAGACGACCTCCCCGTGCGCACGACGACGACGACGCCGGGGACACCCCGCACCCCGCGCACCCCACCCACGCGTATATCCCTCTCACCCACCAGTTCCTCGCTCTACCTCGTCGCCCCGCCCTCATCCACCTCCTCCGCCTACTTTCCACCCGTACCTCAAACACCCAAAACACCGCGCACACCCCGTACGCCACCGCAGGTCGCGTTGAGCAGCCATGCCAGCGTGGCGAGTCTGCGGCATGCGGTGTATATTATTGATTCGGAGGAGGTGCGGGAGCGGTTGGATGAGCTGATTCGGAGGGAGAGTCGGGTTGGGCTGAACGAGGGTGCGTCGCTGCCACCACCACCACCACCACCGCCTGTGTCGTTTGGCCGTTCGCGCTCGCAGTCGCTTGTGAGTGTGGCGGAGAGCGAGTATGAGGGCGAGTGGAAGAGCTGGGGGTATGCGGGGCAGGAGGTTGATGAGCGGGAGGGCGCGTTGTTTGGACTTGACCAGGGTGTTGAGAGGGTGTTTGCGGTTGACCCGCCGTGTATGAGAGAGGTTGGCCCGAGTAGGAGGGAGAGTGGGTTGTTTGGGGAGGAGGTGCGCGTGGAAGAAGAGGAGGAGGATAGACGGGCGACTGTGTATGCTGATCCTGAGACGGGTGTTGTGCACCCTTTACGGTGTGTGGTGGATGAGGATGTGGATTATAGGGCGTACCTTGAGGGACGCTTTATGGAATTGGGTGATCGATGTGAGGAGGTGCAACAACAACAGGAGGTCCAGCTGGAGGAGGAAGAAGAAGAACATCAACAGCAACATCAACGGCAACAACAGGAAGACGAGGAAAGAGAAAGAGAAAGGGAACAAGAAGAAGCGGCGCAGATTCTAGAAATCCACGATGACCTTGAAGAGTACCGCGATTTGTTCTACAAGAGTCCGACGGAGGATGTGTTTGGTGTGCGGCGGCCGTTGGTGCATTCGTCGTCTGTGCCGCTTTTGAGTGCGGGGAGTGGGAGTGAGGAGAGTCTTGTTTTGGGTGTGGGAGTGGGAGGTGTAGTGGGAGGAAATGGTGTAGTGGGACATGGAGGACACGGACACGGACATAGTCAGAGCGTGTCGATTGGTGCGCTGGGGTTTTATGGTGTGCAGGAAGGAAGTGGGAGTCGGGTGTATGTCGGGCCGGGGAGTGCGTCTGCTTCTACGTCTGGCTCGTCGATTGTGGGTGTGAAGCATGGACAGGGGCATAGGAGGGAGAATGTGTCTGTTGGGAGTGTTGGGAGTTTGGGACCATCGACGAGTACTGCTGCTACTACGGTACCAGCGATGTCTACTGCTACTGCGACGACTATGGGACCACCACCGACGACAAGTATAGTATCAGCGAGTATGGTACCCCCCGCACCACCGATCACAACCACCACCCCGCCGACGTCGACGACACCTGCCCTACCAGCTAGCGTGAGCACCGGGCTGGCGTCGAGGCGGGGGAGCCATGTGCCCAAATATGCGCATCGGAGCGGGATGAGTGTTTCGACCGTTGGAAGTGCGAGTGCGAGGAGTCGTGCGGGGTCTGTGGGCAACCACCAGACGAGCATGAACTCGATGACGAGCGTCGGTTTGCCCTCGCTCAGTTCGACCAACACGCTTGCGAGTGTGTCGTCCGTGTCGTCGTTCAATTCGCTTAATAGTGTGGGTTCTGGGGATGTCAAGGGGAGTTATGGAGCGTCGCCGATGACCCCGGTTAGTGTGACGAGTGTGATGGGTGTGATTGGGGGTGCGGTGGGTGTTCCTCGTCGGCCGCCTCCTGCGCCTCCGTTGGGGTTTGAGAGTGGGGGTGCGGTTGGTGGGGAGTTTGGAGAGCGTGTTGGAGTACCAGGAGTGGTTGATGGCGTCCAAGCAGAAGCGGAGGCAGAGGGAGAGGGAGAAGCGACTGTACGTGGACGGGCGCATAAAGGCGTGGAGAGGAATGTGATGAGCAGTCGGTGGAGCGTGGCGAGTAGTAGTGTTGAGAGTCTGGTGGGAGGTGGGGTGTTGGGTGGTGCGTTGGGCGGTGCGTTGGGCGGTGCGTTGGGTGGGAGGAAGGTTAGGGATGTCAAGGATGCCAGGGATAGTAATGATAGCAAGGAAAGCAAGGATGGAGCAGCAGCAGGGACTAAGAAGGAAGAAAAGAGGACGTCGAAGAGCGCCCCTTCGTCCCCTGCTGGTATCGTACCAAGGGAGAAGAGGAAGAGTTTGTTTGTGGGTGTGGAGGAGGGTGGGGTGGGTGTGAAGAGGAGTCGGTTGGTTAGTTTTATTGCGCGGTTGACGGGGAAGGATAAGGAGAGGGAGAGGGAGGATGGCGGGCTTTTGCCGCAGGTGCCGCAAATACAACAAGTACAACAAGTACCGGTACAGCAGGTCAAGGGAACATGGGAGAGCCTCAACATCCCACCGGCACCTACCGTCCCCCCGCCGCTCCCGCCCCTCGTGCTCGGCCAAGACAAGGTGCTGGTCTACCAGGAACGGGGGAATGTGCCGATTACGCCTGTTAGTGCTGCCAGTATGAACAGTCTGGCTAGTATGTCGAGCATGGCTAGCATGTCGAGTATGGCTAGTATGGGCAGTCTGGCGAGTGTGGGGAGTGTGACGAGTGTTGGCAGTGCAGGCAGTGTGGGGAGCGCGGGGACTGTGATGAGCGAGTGGGATGTGGATGGGGGTGTTGGTGCGCCGCCTGGTACGCCTGTTGGTGATACCATGAATACGACTGTGACTGCGCCGTCTAGTCCTCCCTATGTGACGAGCTTTGGGAGTGCGGGGGCGAGTTTGGGGGGTAGTGAGGGGAGTTTTGGGGGACTTGGGAGTCCGATTTTTGGGCCTGCCAACTTCAATGCAAAAGTCGACACCAACACCAGTACCAACGCCAACGCCAACCTAAAAGTCAACACCGACCTGAAAGTCAACGCCAGAGCAGCAGGCCCAATCTCACCTGTGCCGCAACACCCGCCGGTGGTGCCCCAAGGCCCGGCGCGGACGTTGATGCGGAGCATGTCGAGTGAGAGTATGGTTTTGCAGCCTTTGCGTGGGTTGAGGGGGCGGAAGGAGAAGGAGAGGTTGGTGGGTGGGTACGCTGTTGATCTCGCCGCTGGTCCTGCGCTTGGATTCGCCGATGATTTTACCCCCGCTGGCCCTACGCCTGGATTCACCACCACCAACGATCTCACTACCGCGGTTTCTACCCCTGCCGACTTGGCAGCCCCCACGCCTGCGTTTGGGTTCGGGTTCTATGCCGGACCTGGGTTCCCGAGGAGCGTGAATTCGAGTCCGAGGGCTAGTTTTGTTTACCCGAGTGTTCATTTGCCGGGTGAGGGTGAGGGTGCGGTTCCGACGTTGAAAGAGTTGGAGAGGGTTGAGGCTGAGGCTGAACGGGCTAGGGAGCTCGAGGGTGGTAGGGAAGGGGAAGTGAAGGCAGAGGATGTTGCTGTTGTGGTGGGGACGACCGAGCGGGAAGAGTTTATTGATTTCGATCAGTCGTTGCCGCCTACGCCTAGGGATGACCTTGTTGGGGAAGGCCAAGTCGAGGAGCGAGTGGAAGTTGATGATGAGGAGGAAGAGGAAGCGGAAGCGTTGTTGATGGAGGAGGCCAAGGATATCCTCGAGGTGCATTCATACGAGTATGGTGTTGAGAGCGGTGCGAGCAGTCGGAAGAGCGTGAGGAGTGGACAGGCTAGCCAGAGGCGGAGTGCGTTGCTGGGGTCTGGGACTGGCTCTGTTGAGTCTGGTGGGCAGAGGACGGAGGAGGGTGAGGATGAGTTTGATGTGATGGATGCTTATAGCGGGATCAGGGGCAGCGTGTCGTCGTCGTTGCAGTCGCATTCGCAGTCGCATCAGTCGTATCAGTCGTACTCTGTTGTGCATTCGCATTCGCAGAGTGGACTAGAGCATCCGGAGGAAAGGCAACTGCATTCCCAGCAACGTGTTGCTGAGAGACAGGATGTGTCACAGTGGGGTATAAGTATGGGAGGGGGTGAGGGGTTGGAGAGGACCTTGTCGGTTGGGAGGTCTAATCCGCAGCATCCGTATTCGAGGTCTGCGTCTGTGCTCGAGTTGAACTCGCAGTATAGTGGACAGAACGGTCACGGTAACGCCAACGCGAACGCGAACGGAAACGGAAGCGCAAAAGCCAACGGGACGGGGATGAGCCACCGAAGTACGCCCAGCAAGTCGTCGTCGATTTCAAAGAGGAGCAGCAACGATGTCCCGCCGCCTGTCCCGCCGAAGGATGATGTGTATGATGCGTTGACGGGGTTGGCTGCGCATAGGCAGAAGAGGCACAAGTTGGGGTTGGTGCCTGTGAGCAGTGGGAACGGGTCGCCTGCGAGTTCGAGTTCCCCCTCGCCTATGGCACTGTCTAGTGCGAGTGGGTCGCTTGGGAGTGGGTATTCGCCTTTGCAGCCTCAGCCTCAGCAGCAGCAGCAACATCTGTATGGGAATCCGAATGCGAGTGTGAGGTTCCCGCCTCAGACTCTGCAGCAGCAGCAGAAGGGGTTGATGTCGTCTGGAGGCAAGGCGGGTGGTGGAGGTGTGAGTGGTGTGGGGGGGTTGATTACGCGGTTGAGGCTCAAGTCGAGTCCGAGCTTGGGGTCGTTGAAGACACAACAGCAGCAGCAGTTTGGGTATCAGAATTTGCCGGACACGCCTACTGCGCCTAGTTCGTTTGGGGGGAGGCCGCCGATGCCGCATTTGAACACGTCGCCGTCGATGGGGAATTTGCAGGGAGCGTATGCGAATGCGAGTTCTGGCAAGGGGTTTAGCTTTGCGAGGATGATGGGGCGTGCGGGCAAGGGTGGTGTGGGGAAGAAGGATGTGGGTGCGTTGAGGGATGAGGAGCTCGAGTTGGAGGAAGAGTTGAGGAGGATGGAGAGGATGGGGGATAGTGCTGCTTTGGGTGTTGGGGGTGTTGGTGGTATGATGGCTGTTGGGAGGTAGAGAGGTATGTTGTTTGTTGGGTTGTGATATGAGATGAGAAGCTGATCCACTGGGTTGTAGGTGTTGATCGTCGTCGTCGATTGCTGTGATAGGCGTCGGTTTGATGCTTCTGTTTTTTTCTTTTGTTGCTTTCGTGAATGTGACTATTTAGTACTCGTGTATAGTTATTTTTTCCATTATTCGCGTTGTTGCATCTTTTTTTTTTCTTTGCTCGTCGTTGCATATGCTTTCGGTTCTAGATCCGTTTTTCTCTCTTTCCTCTCTCTCTCTCTCTCTCGTCTCTTCATCCATTCCATTCAATCAACCAAAAGGCATAACAACACCTCATTATCATTGGCTCAATTTATTATTACTATTACTATCGTTGTTTCGTCTCTTGACAAGACATTGTTCGACATAGTTCCTCCCCGTACATTACCTTTTTCCTTTCTCCTCGACTAGTCATTTTTTCAATCTTGTTCTTACAGGATGCTCGGATTAGGGACAGACATCGGGACATTTCAGGGGCAAAAATCGCGGGCAAGGGCAGCGTTATCGTATTTTTTGGGATTAATGCTTCACTACATTGGCTCGAGGTATGTGCATTTCTCTTCTGGTCATGCATTTGGATCTGACTGTCTTGTTCCCCTCCTAGATCCCTCGGGTCGCTGCTCTTTAATATCGGGTTGGCGTTTTCTGGGGCTACATTCACGCTCGTTCATTCAATCAGTTTCCATTCGGCAATCATCGTTTCAACCACACTCGTTCATTCATGGGCTCCAAGGCTTCATCACCACACTCATTCACTCAAGCATTTGTAACAACATCCATTCAACTCAACCGGAGTCACTCGTTCGTTTCCTGGATTTTTTTCAAACCCATCAGCTATTCTCTGTATCGACCAGCCAACTTCAGCAAACATTCATTCGTGTTTCGATCTGTATCATACACGGCGTCCGACCGCCTCACGCACATTCTTTCCTCTCTCGGTCTCTGGAACACTAACTCAACTCAATGCTACTACGCCCACCAACCACAACCCCCAGACGGTTCTGTTTAATCGTATTCAAGAGCTTTCTTCGACACTATGCGACGTCATTTGACATTCAAGCATGACCTAATCATTTTTATCGGTTTTAATCGCGGTTTAATGGTGTTATTTTTCTTTGTGCTCTTGCCCTGTCCTTTCGGTCCCCTCGCATGGACCCCGCCGCTTCTGAGGGCCTTGCCCGCCCTTCAGATGCCACCAAGCGGCCTCGCTCTCCCGGCGAGGTCGCCATCCATCCATCCTCACCTACCTACCCCTGGTTCCCCCGATTCGGTCCCTGTCCCAGCCTAGCCTCCTGCATTCAAAAAGTAATGGTCGGCGGATGCAAATCGCACCATCCCCCGACGAATTCATCTCATCTTATCGCATTCTCATTTCATTTCATTCCCTCTCACTCGTGCTTGCTCCTGCTGCTTTGAACCTTTTCAGTGAATATTCAAAATTGTATTTTAGTGGGTTTCTGTGCTTGATCATTCGTATATAGACGTGTCTTTTGTTGTTTCTGTGATAGAGAATAGAATTCAATTGTTTGTTGATTACCGAGTGTTGAGCTGCGATAATTTTGGTGGATGACACGTATGTGGTCCGTGCGAGTGGTGATGTCGGCCAGGCGCTCGGGAGCGGGAGTATGGAGTCGGAGGCTGTAATCGTCACTCGTCAACCACAACTTCTTCCAGAGATAATCATCTCCTTTTGTTTATGACACTCTACCTGCGACTGTCGTGTTTGCAGAATAGGGCCTGGGCAGACCTGCATGTCGGAGGCGCTTTACCTACGATATTGTGCAAGGCTGGCCGGCCGAGTGCTATCGCCCCTGACAGTTGTAGTCGGCTCAAGCTTTGCTCGTCACAAAACTGGTCTGGCCCTGGCCGCTGGGGGTTCCAAAGCTTAATTGTTCGGACAGCTTCGAGGGTTGAACTTGCGCCACTGCTTAGTTTGGAATCGGCTGTGTCAAGTGGTGCGTTCTCGGTTCTGGTTCAAGAGTTGCCTTGAGGCTTGGAATCTTTCAAGCAGAACGAGTGTATCCGGTTGGTGCTCCTATCCCAAACACTGTCACGGCGTTCCGAGACGCAAGAAACTACGAATTACGAAGGCCGTCGCAAAATTAAATGCAGACGGACAGGAACAGATCGGAGCGTCCTAAAGTTAATGTGTTGCATCGTTTGCGGTTATCTGCGGAGAACACAGTCTGTTGGCAACCTGCCTCGACGCAGGGGACTTCTCCTTGCTAGCCGACACCCACTCTCTCCCTCGTCTCTGCTGCCTCTTTGGCTGCCCCAATGTCGACGGCAAGCGAAACACTATCCCCACCACCATCTCTCACCGATGGCGAGGGATCTGGCACACCTACCCCAACAAGACCCGACACAAGCAGCCATCCAAGTTCTACCGATCCAGAAACGCCAACCCAGACATGGAACGACAATGCACCGACTATAACCCCGACTGTGGACGGGAACGGTCCAGAATCCCCAAGTAGCAGTCAGGTCCACCATTCGGACAATGGCAATACCGTCTCGATCGACCCTCACTCTCCTGGATCAGCGCCTCCATATACCCCATGGTCACCTACTTATCATCAGGATCCTACCCCAGCACCGGTGCCGCATACTCCGATTTTGTCAACCATTAAGACGCCTTCGACGAGTGTCTGGTTTACGCCCATCACGTACGTTCTACTGCCTCGTTTTGAATCATTTTCTGTGCTTCCAGAGCTGATACAGTACAATCCAGGGTCACAGACCGTAATGGCAGCATACGGTCAACGTCAACACGGTTATCGTCAGTCTTTCAGCCAGGTGCGGTCGTTACCGCGCCGCCCATTGCTGAAGAAACCGACGCTGGCGGTACTTCGGCAAACCGCAATGGGTTGGGATTGAACAATATCGCAATCATTGTTGGCGGCACCCTTGGAGGTATGGTATTGAAACTCTTTGCACGCCATGCTGTCGGCTGATATCGACTGGGCATAGGGTTGATTGCCCTGGGCCTGCTGATTGCGCTGATTATCTTCATGCGACGGCCCCGTCTGAAAGGGACGAGCAGCAAGCCAGCTATCGACAGAAAGTATGGCGCAGACTTCGGGGCAACCACCGCTGAAAAGCGGACCTTCCTCTCTGAGCCTCTGACAGACGCTGATATCGGACGTCCCGCACCAGGGACATTCGTATCCACCGCATACTACCCGACGGGCGGGCAGTCACATACACCGTCCTTGTCGTCACACCCGTCTGTCTATTCGCCTGGGGGGACTAGTGTCGCCGCACCACCTATGCATGTCCTTGGTAATAGCGCACCATTCACAAAGTCAACAATGCCTATGTACTCGAGTGGCGTCATGAGTGCAACCAACGCTGTCAATCATTCCCTTGTGGCCAACAATAACATCGCACCGCCCGTTACGCAGACACAGCCGTATGTCCCTCCCCAAAATTGGCCATCTGGTGCTGCGTCTCTCCCCCCACCTCCACGCCCTCAACGCTCTGTGCGCGGTCCCCGCCAGTTGGCAGCAGTTAACAGGACAAGTAGCAACGGATCATCGATGTCTTCGAGAACGACCAACTCGAGGACTACCAACACGGCCCCCTCGGACAGCTACAAACCACCCCTCCCGCAGACGCAGGAGGTGGTGGAGTCTAGAGAAGAACTCCCGCCTGCGTATGACCGGGTGTTCCACCACCAGAGGGACCTCAGTACTAACTCTAGCACGCCGCTTTTGCACAGATCTTGACTCCTATTGTTGTTCCCGCTCATGGACCATTATGCATTTAAGTTTCCTTGACATGTAATTTATATTTGATGGAAGGCCATTTATCTACTGCCGGTACTCCCGCTGTCAGCCTCGACTTAGTTCCACCGTCGAGGAGGTCAATTTCGCAGACTTTGCCCCGGGCCCGATGGTCTGCGGCGCGTAAATGGCCCATGCGTGCGGCTGTTGGTGAACACTGAGCCCGGCGGCGGCAATAAATAAATTTCCAAGCTGTTGACCAGTAACTGCTAACATAGATTTAGTCTGGATCCTTCTTTGCCTCTCAAATTATATCTAGCTTTCTACCTCGATAACAAACCGAAGGGTTTCACAAAGCGTGTGCCCACAAAGCTGACCACGAAATGAAGGTGCGCTGTTGTGTCTGCCTTGTTCATCTAGCCAGACTTACATGACCGGAAATTACAGATTTCTGACCTCTACTAATGGGGTGTCTGCAGTGGGCTGCAGGGTCTTACATGAATGTTAGGACTCTATTCGCATGAGGTGGTTGTTCCTTCACTTCCAATGTCTCTCCCAACAAAGTCGGCCCTCACGCCGCGACAGTCGCGTCCGCTACCTCTCAGTACAGCTGCCAAGGGTCCCGAAACAGTCTTACCTTGCTTTTCAAGTGAACGCTTCCTCTCCTCTCGTGTCCCGCCGATCGTTGAGCCTCAGGCCATGTTGAATTCGCGTCCTATTTATGGCGACTCATTCAACAGAGTTAGCACGCGAATCCTTCCAAAATGCCCTCCCTCTCCACCAAGGCGCTTTTGCTTTATACTCTGGTGCAAACGGTCCATCTGTCGACCGCAAATTGCCCGGGATCTGGCACCGACCCCTATCCTTTCTCTCCTGGTTTTGACATCAAGAAGGTCACAGTCTTGGCGCAGACTTTGCCATCCCACTCCTGGGAATACGGAACGACTGCGCAGGCCCTCCTTGAACTCTACAACCCGCAATTCTCTGTCTTTGGCAACGCATCGCTACCGGTACCGAAGGTATCGAAATCCATCGTCAAATCCCTGGCGTACGCATCGAAAAAGTTCCAGTTTGGGACCGGCAACGACGCTTTAGTTCATGGCGGAGGGGCTGCAGCGGATCCTGCAAGTCTTGGAGTATCTGCCGTCCTCCTCGGCCAGACCGAGTCTGTGTACGCCGACAAAGCTAAAGAGAACATTGATTGGCTTGTTGGAAAATCGAAGCGTTCCTGGAATGATGCCATGTCGCATAGGAAGGATATTGTCGAGCATTGGTTTGTCTAGTCTTTTCCTTAAGCTACGGCCATTGTTAATCGAACTCTAGGGCCGATTTTGTGTACATGGTACCACCGTTCCTTGCGTACTATGGCGCCGCAAATGACAACGAAGGCATCCTGCTCGAAGCGGTCAACCAATGCCGTGGATATCGACAAATCCTTCGAGCGAATACCACTGCTCCGTACAAGGGCACTTGGCACCACATAATCGGCCCTCAGAGCGCAGACTTTGGTCTGTGGTCAACCGGGAATGCATGGGCAGCAGCTGGAATGGCTCGCGTTCTGGCCACGGTCCTCAAAGCACCAATGGAACTATCATGGCGCGACTCAGCAGCGACAGAACTCAGCTGGTTTATCCGGGAAATCCTTGACGGTGCCATGAATTCGCCTGCGGATAATGGCCTTCTGCGCAACTATCTCAACGATGTGGAATCTCCGGTTGGGTTTGGAGAGGTCGCAGGAACTTCGTTGTTGGCCGCTGTCGCCTACCGTATGGCCATCCTGAGACCGAAAACGTACGGCGATGAATACATTGGATGGGCGGATGGCATTAGGAAGGTGTTGGCGGGAAGTGATACCGACGGCAACCCGTATGTAAGGGAGGATGGAATCGTTGCACCAACGATCAATCCATTGAATTGGCGGGATCCGGTTCCTCTCACCACAGGCAGCCCAGAGGGACAGGCTTTTGTCGTCCTGATGTACGCTGCCTGGAGGGATTGTGTCCTTGCAGGAAAGTGCAAACAATGAATTTGACCGAACCTTTGGTCCACGAACATATCTACTTTTGCTTACCAGTGTTAGACGGGCTATTTATAGCCCTTACGCACTCGGAAATGATACATTGCCCAGGAATGCCATGCCACTGCCAATTCTTTGATTGGAGATTACTTGAGATGCAAGGTCAGTCTGACTCAGTCGCTCGCACACCGTTGAAGTGCTCCGCTGATGCGAGATTGCTGAAGCCGCACTCCACGCTCGTTTCAGAAGATGACTCGGACGTATCCGTAGTTGCGCAGGTCCTTTGTATTGTTTGACACTACTGCCATTTTGCGGTGCGAACCAGACTCGAACATCCGGACATCCAGCACTAATCGAGCCAGGAGCCTTTCTCAGTGCTGTGCGTCCGTCTCACTTGCAATGAGCTCGTGATGACATTCACGCAAGTTGTTTCAACTTCTTGGACGATGAACCTGAAAATCATATTTCTCAGAATATGCGCGGGTGCCCCGATGACTATGCTTTTCTCTTCGATGCCTACTAGAGCTGTTCCCGCTTTGCTGGAACCCGTAGCTGCCCCGTAGGAGTAATGATTATGACCCGATTTAATTGAAACAGTGACGTCCAAGGCTGTATTCTGGGCTGTTTTTTTTTTTTTTTTTTTTTTTTTTTGGACTGCATTTCATTAGCCGGTGGCTATGTCGAAACGATAGGACCCTAAGTGACTACTTTACTACTGTAGGCCCCGCTAGGGGCCTCTACCCTACTAATATGCTGCAAGTGTATC